>CM060887.1:63061152-63661152 GCA_030762935.1 Hymenopus coronatus | reverse complement strand
TGGTGATTGGTTGTCCACTGTGACCACATATCCGGTAACCTTCCCGTTTCCTCTGGTAATGTTTTGATCCCAAAGTTGTCACTTTGGGATACTTTCACTGTGATGTGTGTGTGTGTGTGCAGCGGTCACGTGGTTCACCCCAAAAGAACAGTATATTCCAAAAATGTTTCAAACTTTCTGTGTCCTACTTGATCGTAAAACCCTGGTTCTGGGCCCGGTAGAATGAGCGGTTGCATGGTAAGCTTTTCTATTCCTCGTGGATTCTCCCAAAGAAGTTTACTTCATTACAGGAGGATTGGCCGAGTGGGATGGTTCAGGCGTTTTGTCTATGATCTACTTTCAGGAGGTCGTAGGGTTTATCCCCGTGGGCGGCCTACCTCGCCCATGGATTCTAGGGGGGTTTTCTCGAGTCTTGGAAGAATTATCCGCCCCGGCAATTCCTGCACCCATAATTTCCTATCCGCTTCTTTCAGGGTTGGCGAACTGTGTTCGGCGGGTTATGGCTAGTTGGTGCTTTTTTTTTAACAGTGCCGGAGTCTGGTCAGGACTCCGGCGCTGTATCCCCTATTTACATTCCCTCCCTGTATGATTACTGGTTTTACTGTTCCTTTACACAAACATATAACACCCATGCCCAAGGCGGGACTCGAACCCACGATCCCCTGCCCACGAAGCACCATGGGGACCGGCGTATATTCGTCAGTACCGTTCTATCCCGCCTTCGGCAGTACCGCCGAAAGCTTGGAACTCGTGAGTAGGGTGGGGTTGGAAGCGTTCCATCTTTAACTATAGGTATGCATTCTATTTATCGCTTATAAAGAATGTTATTTCAAGTTTTAATAATTAAGGATTTGATAATATAACAACGTGGTGTATAAAACAGTAAAAATTTACTCTGAGGAAAGTAAAAATCATTATAATGCCATTCTTGATATTAAATTTAGTAAACCTAAATAATAATCTCCATCTTCCGTCGTCAAACGAATCTGGTCACCCTTCGGGTCTCTCCCTGTGGTCACATAAGAGGCAAAAATCACGTTGGGGCCTACGTTGGGTGCTCTGGCTCAGTGTCGCGGGGACCCGTCCGAGCGTAATTAATCCTAATCCTAACATTGAACCACAACAGGCAGTAGTGGAGGGTTGTTAAAATGTGCTGACCTGATAGCCATGGAACCGGTCCCCTTTACCAACACATAGATCCACATATTTACATGCATTACAATACCTCCTCTATATAGTATGTATATAGTACTGTAGAGAAAGTAATACGCATAAATTAGCAAAACACTTTCGTGTAAAGTGTGCTACACCAGGCACTAAGGGATTTAAGCATTAATGACCCATTGGACCCTTTGCTCCTTGTGGAAAATGGCGGAGTTACACTGGACTACAGTTGCATGAATTTTGTGTTTTGTTCTAAAAAAAATACTATAACTTTTATTCTAAAGTATATATGCATACTTTCTCTACACGTACTATGTACTTAGTGCATAGAGAAGGTATTGCATTCCACTCAAAAATTAGATGCCGAGATTTCACCATAAATACTTGTTTTAGAATCTCCTGTGCAAAAAAAAAAGCATTTTTAGAAAAAGGTTCATGTGTGTCCGCGTGCTCGTGTGTCAGTGAACATGATAACTCAAAAACGAAAAGTCGTAAAATACCAAACTTGATATTTAAGTTTAATTTCTCCCAGGGATGAGACACGAAGATTTTAAGAAAAATCCCCCCTCCCTAAACTACTCTTTACATGTAAAAAATTTCGAACATTTTTATTTTCTCAAAATGGCCCTAACGATTTTGATTAAAATATCGTATATTAAAGACATTTACATGGCAAATAAAATGTGTATATATATTGAATTTTCTGAAAATAGCCTCTAAAGAGCTCTTTATTTTGGATGAGTTTTCATAAATTTTGCATACCTGGTAAACCGTAAGAGATAGACAAAATGTTACTACATAAAAATGTAGATCTCGTTAAAATATATAATACGATATGCCCTATACGTTTTTTCGTGGAATTGGCCATTTCTGAGGTATTTAAAGTTATTTGTTTCAGATTTAAAATACTTAAAACTTTTCTCGCACGGAAAGTTGTGTACTCCTGGCCATGCATAGAAACGGACTTCAACCACATGGCAACAAGCCTTTAAAAGATTTTACTATCGTTTTAACCTAGTGTATTACCTTATTTTCCTTCTACTTACAAGGAAGTAAGTAATTAAGACAACTTCTGCCAATGTTTAGGTTCATTATAGTATAATGGATAGAAGAATATGCTTTTTAACAATAATGTGTTACAGTGAATGTAGAGAAAGTCCTGTGAATGGAATACATCAGATTTTTACAATATAAAACAGGTACGAATGCCTGTATTTTTTAAGCTCGGTATAAATGTAAATGAAGAACAGTTAAGACCTAAACAAAGCGTACACCAGGTACTGGATATCCCTCTGGACTATTTCTACCTATCCTTCATCTAGTGCAGATTAGATCCACTGATTGATGAATATGTATGTCAATTGCTCAGCATTTTCTGTGGTTTGGAAATTATAAGCGGGATATCATTTTATCGATGACTCCCTATATGGCAACCTTGCTCTGGAGCGAAATCATAGAAATTAATCAGTTTCAAAACTCTCAAAGTTTTTCGTTTGGTAAAGTTATGCAGAGGGGAAAATCTTTGAAACGTATCATTCATTCCTTCCATATTCAGACGCATATTTGCATACTATTTCTAGAAAAGTTATTGCATCTAAATTTCTTTCACAGTGTCAGCTTTGGGTTCACTAATACCCGTATTTGTTTCTAATTACCTATGGTAGCATAATTCTAACAATTTAAAAAATAAATACATGAGAGCGTATGTATTTTGGTAAACGAATTCCTGTGACAAACAAATTTCATATATATATAAGTGTTGGTTTATCATATGTGGGTTGCCACCTGGAGCACGTTTCACGAAAGTACAAATTACAATTACAGGAGAAAAAGTTTAAGAACATACAAATTTGTACTTATTCACGTTTCAAAAAGATAACATTATAAATTTGTAAGTGAAGTAATAGCTAATAGATTCCCAAGCTGTGATTATAACAATTAAAATGTTTTTTGTTATAAATGTACAAAGTTTGTGTTACAAATTTACAAATTTTGTACTGAATTCTTACCCTATCCTTGCTGTAAGTAAACAGCTCTAGTTGGAGATTATGTGTTGTTAATATTTTGAAATCACGCAAAGTGTGCAATTAAGGTGTTTGTAGAAACATACCACTTATCACTAAATTGTTGTTGTTGTTTTTTGTTGTTTTTTTTTTGTGTTTTTAATCAGTGTCACCAGCAGTCCGTTTCACGAAAGTACAAATTAAACATTTACAAAAATTCAGGAAATGTTACTCTAACTACAAATTACAAATGTTACATTTAAAAATATTCATGTATGGTAACATTGATTTATATTGACATACTTCGATTTTTATAAAGTCGGTCATACTTTTCAAAAAAAGAGAGATTAAGTAGGCCTAAGGCAGTAAAGGTTTATTGCCACGAATTTCCGGGAGAACAGAAAAGAAATTCTAAAATCAATAAAAGAGAAAAATTAAATTTTATTTGGAGCTGTTACAGATATTGTTTTACGAAACTGAAAAACAGTAAGAGGATGGAAATGTAGTAGGCCTTGTACCATTAGACAAAAATTTATTATATATAAGATATAGTATGTGGAAAAATGTGAGAAAAAATACAATGTTACTAATAGATGTGGTAATTTAAGTATTCCAGGTTCTCGTGACTCAGTCGGAATCTTTCATTAAACTCCACTATACTTTCGAATTCAACATTAATTCTATCCCGAAATAATCTTCTTCTACGTCTCCGAGGGTTATGTTGTTAATTCTGTAGAATTTCATAATCAGAAGAAGACGAAAACGTATTTCTATAGACGTCTCACGTGATTTCAAAATATAAATAATGCAAAAACCTCCAAATACAGCTGTTTACCTACACCAAAAGTAGAGTAAGATTTCGATACAAAATTTCTAAATTTATAACATAAAATTTGGACATTTGTAACCAATGATAAATGAATTTCTATAATCACGGCCTGGGAACCTGTTATTTTCCACCTCACTTACAAATTTACAAAGTTATCTTTAAGAAAAGTGAATAAGTACAAATATGTACGTTCTTAAACTATTACTCCTGTAATTTGTCATTTGTACTTTCGTGAAATGGGTGCCGAGCTATACTTTCTCTACGTATATAAAATATACATAGTAAGTAGAGAAGATATTGTATTCCACCCAAAAATTCGATACCAAGATTTCACAGGAAATACCAGTACATGTTTTTGAGACTCCTGAAAAGAAACGAAAGTTTAGAAAAAGGTCAGTGTATATACGTGTATGTGGGTGGGTGGACTACATAACTCAAAAAATCTGATGTGTTACACTCACATGACTTTCTCTAGCTGTTCTACAAAACTTCTTACATAAGATTATTCTTCTTTCCGCATCTTGCTAGTCGAGGTACTCATTAGCACAATGTTCTTATTACTTAGTTCCTTATAAGTAGGAAAAAAATAAGGAAATACACTAGGTTAAAGCAGTTTTAAAAGCTGTATTTATGCGATTGTCATTACAATTCCCTTCTTTTCTTGGCCCGGAGTAGAACAAAGAAAACCGTACACTCCCGTCCGAGAAAAGTATAAGTACTTCACAACTGAAACTAATAACAATGAATACCTCGAAAACTGTAAGCTCCACGAGAAAAATGTATATGACATAACTTGTGTGTATTAAGAAGATCCACATTTTTTGTATAGTAAGTTTTTGTCTATCTCTTACGGTTTTCTAGTTATGCCAAATTAAGCAAAATTCATCAAGAATAAACAGGTCTTTAGAAGCTATTCCCAGAAAATTCAAAATATACATATTATTTGCCAGCTAAATATCTTTAACATGCGATATTTTAATCAAAATCGTTAGAGCCATTTTTAAGAAAATCAACATTTTCGAAAAAAGTTCCATGTAAAGGATAGTTTAGGGTGGGGGGATTTTTCTCAAAATCTTCGTGTCGCATCCCTGGAAGATACTAAACTTGATATTCCAAGTTTGGTGATTTACCGACTTTTGATTTTTGAGTTATCGTGTTCACAGACACACAGACACACGGACACACACACACACACACACACACACACACACACTGATCTTTTCGTGAAAATGTTTTTTTTTTTGATACAGAGGACCCTAAAACATATATTTCCGGCGAAATCCCGGTTACGAATTTTTGGGTGGAATACAATACTTCTCTATCCCTATGTACATTGTACATACGGGGCTAGAGAAAGTAAAACGAAACGTCCGTTAATACCAAACTGAGTATTTAAGTTTAGTATATCCCAAGGAAGATGTACAAGAAATTAAAGAAGATAACCCACCCCAAACTACCCTACTTCCGCGAAAAACAATGCATCTGACGTATTATCTGAGAGGCTTTTGACTATCATAACCGTTTAATGTTTACTTTCTCTACATATATACGTTAACCATTAGAATAGCACAATAACAACTAACCATTTTATTTAACCTATTCGTTTAACCTTTGTAACCAAACCTGTATAGGGAAATTAATTTTAATATCTGACAGGTATTTTATACGTAATTAGCATAAAAAATCTGATGTGTTCCATTCACATGACTTTCTCTATATCTCTGTAAATTATTGTTGTTAATAAGCTTATCTTTTATTTATTTCATGCTAATCGAGCAAAACTAGCAGGAATAGTCTTATATCTTGCTTTATTGTAAGTAGAAGCGAAATAAGGGACTATCATAGGTTAAAGTGAAAGCCAAAAGCTGGTTGCTATGTGACTGATGTTCCTTTGTATGGACAGGAGTTGACAAATTCCCGTATGAGAAAAGTATAAGTTTTTCAAAGCTGAAACCAAGAAAAAGGAATATCTCAAAAACGATCAACTCAACGAAAAAAAAAATTATATTTATAATTGTGTGTTAACGTGCCCTACATTTTTTCTGGGTTAAGTTTTTGTCCATCTCTTACGGTTTAGTAGTTATGAAAAATTCATCCAGAATAAAGTAGTCTTCAGAGGCTATTCCCAGAAAATTCAAAATATACATTTTATTTGTCAGGTAAATAACTTTAATATACGATATTTTAATCAAAATCGTTAGAGCCCTTTTTTAGAAAATCAAAATTTTCGAAAAATGTTCCATGTAAAGGGTAGTTTGCGGGGGGATTTTTCTCAAAATCTTCGTGTCGCATCCCTGGAAGATACTAAAATTAAATTCAAGTTTGGTGCTTTACCGACTTTTCGTTTTTGAGTTATCGTGTTCACAGACACATAGACACACGGACACACACACACACACACACACACTGATCTTTTGTGAAAATGCTTTTTCTGGATACAGGGGACCCTAAAACATATATTTCCGGCGAAATCCCGGTTACGAATTTTTGGGTGGAATACAATACTTCTCTATCCCTATGTACATTGTACATACGGGGCTAGAGAAAGTAAAACGAAACGTCCGTTAATACCAAACTTAGTATTTAAGTTTAGTATATCCCAAGGAAGATTTACAAGAAATTAAAGAAGATAACCCACCCCAAACTACCCTACTTCCGCAAAAAACAATGCATCTGACGTATTATCTGAGAGGCTTTTGACTATCATAACAGTTTAATGTTTACTTTCTCTACATATATATGTTAACCATTAGAATGGCACAATAACAACTAACCATTTTATTTAACCTATTCGTTTAACCTTTGTAACCAAACCTGTATAGGGAAATTAATTTTAATATCTGACAGGTATTTTATACGTAATTAGCATAAAAAATCTGATGTGTTCCATTCACATGACTTTCTCTATATCTCTGTAAATTATTGTTGTTAATAAGCTTATCTTTTATTTATTTCATGCTAATCGAGCAAAACTAGCAGGAATAGTCTTATATCTTGCTTTATTGTAAGTAGAAGCGAAATAAGGGACTATCATAGGTTAAAGTGAAAGCCAAAAGCTGGTTGCTATGTGACTGATGTTCCTTTGTATGGACAGGAGTTGACAAATTCCCGTATGAGAAAAGTATAAGTTTTTCAAAGCTGAAACCAAGAAAAAGGAATATCTCAAAAACGATCAACTCAACGAAAAAAAAAATTATATTTATAATTGTGTGTTAACGTGCCCTACATTTTTTCTGGGTTAAGTTTTTGTCCATCTCTTACGGTTTAGTAGTTATGAAAAATTCATCCAGAATAAAGTAGTCTTCAGAGGCTATTCCCAGAAAATTCAAAATATACATTTTATTTGTCAGGTAAATAACTTTAATATACGATATTTTAATCAAAATCGTTAGAGCCCTTTTTTAGAAAATCAAAGTTTTCGAAAAATGTTCCATGTAAAGGGTAGTTTGCGGGGGGATTTTTCTCAAAATCTTCGTGTCGCATCCCTGGAAGATACTAAAATTAAATTCAAGTTTGGTGCTTTACCGACTTTTCGTTTTTGAGTTATCGTGTTCACAGACACATAGACACACGGACACACACACACACACACACACACACACACACACACTGACCTTTTTGTGAATATGCTTTTTTTGGATACAGGGGACCCTAAAACATATATTTCCGGCTAAATCTCGGTGTCGAATTTTGGGTGGAATACATACTTCTCTATCCCTATGTACATTGTACATACGGGGCTACAGAAAGTAAAACGAAACGTCCGTTAATACCAAACTTAGTATTTAAGTTTAGTATATCCCAAGGAAGATTTACAAGAAATTAAAGAAGGTAACCCTACTTCCGCGAAAAACAATGCATCCGACGTATTATCTGAGAGGCTTTTGACTATCATAACCGTTTAATGTTTACTTTCTCTACATATATATGTTAACCATTAGAATAGCACAGTAACAACTAACCATTTTATTTAACCTATTCGTTTAACCTTTTTAAGCAAACCTGTGGGGGAAATTAATTTTAATATCCGACAGGTATTTTATACGTAATTAGCATTAAAAAAATGTTTGAAAATTAATACTCCTATTGTGTTTCGCAAAGTTAACAGCGTTATGACAGCCGCAAAATGAATTGCTGTTTTTCATACGTATAATTGCAATTATCATATGAGTAACAGTGGTGGTGAATATTCTATCTTGTCCACAGACCATTACCAACATTGACTTGTTTTCCTGACGATTGGGAAAGATTAGTAGTTTGAAAATCTCTCTTATCTATATACTGACAAAGTTTTATTCCCAGAGAAAGAAAGTTATTCGTTGTTTTAGAAGTAATATTGCAGATGGCAGGATCTTATATTCCTGCAACCTTATTGATTGGGTAAACAAACAATAAAGACAACTTTTGCTTTGAAGCTTAGCAAGTTCAATCAGTAAAGCAAATGAAACATCAAATGTTGAAAACTATCTAATAATGCAGTCGTTGGCATCTTGAATAATTCGAATCTTCATTCGGGTTGCCCAACGCTACCATCTCGGGGGGTTCCGGGAATAGACGAGACATTCTTACGAAGGAAGGAATCGCCAGCAGCTGCACCAAGAGACAGAAAAAATATTTCTAGAGCGCAAATTACACCTTCCTGCCGAAATACACCAAGAGTCGTCGCTTAATCCTATAAACCTCCAGCACTGAAACAGATACGGTGGAACATCTGAAATGAATGATGACAGAAAATGATGAACAGAACATTTATGGTAGAATGAAAACCACCCCAGCAGAGAGGCCAGCGAAGCGAGGCGGAAATCGAACCTGGGACGTCCTAATGCAAGCGCCATACGTTACTGCAAAACCTTTCGTTCATTATCATCGTCGAAGCTGCAGCACCTATCCGAAAGTCATACTAACAATTTTTACTTTCTCTATACGCACTATGTACATAGTGTATAGAGAATGTATTGCACTCCACCAAAAAATTCGATACCGAGATTTCACCGGAAATATATGTTTTAGGGTCACCTGTATCCAAAAAATATATTTTCAGAAAAAGGTCCGTGTGTCCGTGTGTCAGTGTGTCCGTGTGTCTGTGACCACGATAACTCAAAAACGAAAAGTCGGTAAAATACCAAACTTGGTATTTAAGTTTAGTATCTTCCAGGGATGCGACACCAAGATTTTGAGAAAAATCCCCCCATCCGAAACTACCCTTTACATGGAACATTTTTTGAAAATTTTGATTTTCTAAAAAATGGCTCCAATGATGTTTATTAAAATGTCATATATTAAAGGTATTCACCTGACAAATAAAATGCATATTTTGAATTTTTTGGGAATAGCCTCTAAAGACTACTTTATTCTGGATGAATTTTGCATAACTACTAAACCGTAAGAGATGGAGAAAAACTTAACACACAAACAATGTAGATTACGTTAAAACACACAATTTATGCTATATACATTTTTTTCCTGGAGTTGATCGTTTTTGAGATATTCCTTTTTCTTGGTTTCAGCTTTGAAAAACATACTTTTCTCATACAGGAATTTGTCAACTCCTGTCCATACAAACAAAGGAACATCAGTCACATAGCAACCAGCTTTCGGCATTCCCTTTAACCTATCGTACTCCCTTATTTCGCTCCTACTTACAATAAAGCAAGAAATAAGACTATTTCTGCTAATTTTTCTCGATTAGCATGAAATAAATAAAAGATAAGCTTATTAAGAATACTTTGTTACAGAGATATAGAGAAAGTAATATAAATGGAACACATCAGATTTTTTTCTTAATATTTTTTATAACCATGAATACCTGCTGTTTTACTTTCTCCATACGCACTATGTACATAGTGTATAGAGAAAGTATTGCACTCCACCAAAAAATTCGATACCGAGATTTCACCGGAAATATATGTTTTAGGGTCCCCAATATCCAAAAAAAGCATTTGCACAAAAAGGTCCGTGTGTGTGTGTGTGTGTGTGTGTGTGTGTGTGTGTGTGTGTCCGTGTGTCATTGTGTCCGTGTGTCTGTGAACACGATAACTCAAAAACGAAAAGTCGGTAAAATACCAAACTCGGTATTTCAGTTTAGTATCTTCCAGGGATGCGACACGAAGATTTTGAGAAAAATCCCCCCACCCCAAACTACACTTTACATGGAACTTTTTTCGAAAATTTTGATTTTCTCAAAAATGACTCTAACGATTTTGATTAAAATTTCGTATATTAAACATATTTACCTGTCAAATAAAATGTATATCTTGAATTTTCTGGGAATAGCCTATGAAGAGTAGTTTATTCTGGATGAATTTTACTAAATTTTGAATAACTGCTAAACCGTAAGAGATGGACAAAAATTTACTACACAAAAAATGCAGAGCACATTAAAACACACAATTTATGTTATATACATTTTTTCGTGGAGTTCGTCGTTTTTGTGACATTGCTTATTTTTGGTTTCTGCTATGAAAAACGTATATTTTTCTCATACAGGAACTTGTCAACGCCTATCCATATAAACAAAGAAACTTTATTGACATAGCAACCAGCTTTTGACTATCACTTTAACCTATGGTAGTCCCTTATTTCGCTTCTACTTACAAGGAAGCAAGTAATAAGAGTATTTCTACTATTTTTTTCTGATTAGCACAAAGTAAATAGAAGTATAAGCTTTTCAAGAATAATTTGTTGCAGGGATAGAGAGAAAGTCATGTGACTGGTACACATCATATTTTTACTTTCTCTATACTCACTATGTACATAGTGAATAGAGAATGTACTGCAGTCCACCAAAAAATTCGATACCGAGATTTCACCGAAAATATGTTTTAGGGTCCCCTGTGTCCAAAAAAAGTATTTTCACAAAAAGGTCCGTGTGTGTGTGTGTGTGTGTGTGTCCGTGTGTCCGTGAACACCATAACTCAAAAACGGAAAGTCGGTAAAATAACAAATTTGGTATTTAAGTTTAGTATCTTCCAGGGATGCGACACGAAGATTTTGAGAAAAATCCACCCACCCCAAACTACCCTTTACATAGAACTTTTTTCGAAAATATTGATTTTCTAAAAAATGGCTCTAACGATTTTGATTAAAATATTGTATATTAAAGTTATTTACCTGACAAATAAAATGTATATTTTGAATTTTCTGGGAATAGCCTCTGAAGACTACTTTATTCTGGATGAATTTTACATAGCTACTAAACCGTAAGAGATGGACAAAAACTTAACAGACAAAAAATGTAGAGCACGTTAAAACACACAATTTATGTTATATACATTTTTTTCGTGGAGTTGATCGTTTTTGAGATATTCGTTTTTCTTGGTTTCAGGTTTGAAAAACGTATTCACATAGCAACCAGCTTTTGGCTTTCACTTTAACCTATGGTACTGCCTTATTTCCCTTCTACTTACAATAAAGCAAGAAATAAGACTATTTCTGCTAATTTTTCTCGATTAGCATGAAATAAATAAAAGATAAGCTTATTAAGAATACTTTGTTACAGAGATATAGAGAAGGTCATGTGAATGGAACACATCAGATTTTTACAAACATAACAGACAATTATATTATGTGAACCATCTCAGAGAACGGAACTGAGCTCAATATAGTTACTTCAGAGCTATCTAGCGGTGCATATCTGAACTTGAAAGGCACGCTACGCAAGCACAAGGCTTACTGACAGCAACAGTGGTGGTTTAAGCAGGTCAAACCAGGCCAATCCAACTCAATCCACTACTCAAGTCAGGAAGTATATCGATAAAAATCTCACATGACGTTCTCTACAGCTCTGCTACAAATTGTTGTTAAAAAGCTTATCGTTCTATTTACTTAGTGCTAATCGAAAAAAATTAGCAGAAATAGTCTATTACTTGCTTCCTTGTAAGTAGAAGCGAAATAAGGGAGTACAATAGGTTAAAGTGATAGTCAGAAGCTGGTTGCTATGTGACTGAAGTTCCTTTGTTTGTATTGACAGCGTTGGCAAAGTCCCGTGTAGTAAAAGTATATTTTTTTAAAGCTGAAACCAAAAACAAGGAATATCTCAAAAACGACCAACTCCATGAAAAAAATGCATCGGTGTTATAAAGTACTCTATATTTTTTGTATGGTAAGTTTTTTTTCCGTCTCTTACGGTTTAGTAGTTATGAAAAATTCATCCACAATAAAGTAGTCTTCAGAGGCTATTCCCAGTTTAGCAGTTATGAAAAATTCCGTAAAATTCATCCAGAATAAAATTCAGAAAAGTCAAGATATATTTTGTCAGGAGTATCTTTAATATATGACATTTTAATCAAAATCGTTAGAGCCATTTTTGAGAAAATAAAAAGTTTCGAAAAAAGTTCCATGTAAAGGGTAGTTTGGGGTGGGGTGATTTTTCTCAAAATCTTCGTGTCGCTTCCCAAGTTTGGTATTTCGTTTTTGAGTTATCGTGTTCACACCCACCCACCACACACATCACACACACCACATAACACACACACACTGACCTTTATGTGAAGATGCTTTTTTTTTTGGAAACAGTGATCCTAAAATATATGTTTCCGGTGAAATCTCGGTATCGAATTTTTGGGTGTGGTGCAATACCTTCTCTATACACTATGTACATAGTACATGTAGAGAAAGTAATAAGGAAGCTACAACTCTTCAAAACTCTGATTCTATCATACTGGTTTACGTGGCTCCAGCATGGGCCTATGCGGACGATTCAGCTTTTAAATCACTACAGGTTGCACGAAATAAAGTTTTAAGAATTATTCACGGTGACGCCTGGTATACCACAACTAAACAAATCCACGAGGGCCTTACTTACGAGAAAACGTTTCACAACATATACAAGATTTCTACCACCGTCTTCCACTGAGTCCAATTCTAGCAGTATGACAATTTGAAAACTACAATAAGATAGAACATAGCAAAGGCTGCCTTAAAAGACATTTTCCAGATTAATTACCCGTCCTACACTTTAGGCATTCATTAACCTGTAAGACACCGTTTATATGTAGTCAGGGACTGTTTGTAATTTCGATTAAATTATCGTTGTAAGAAGCATGTGAAAAATTGTCATTTTCACACTTACATGTCAGGGCAAAGATGGTAGTTGGGTTTTTTAGTGATTTGTACGTAAGTTCTGCTGTCGTTATAAGAGTTTAAAGGCAAGGTAAAAACCCTGCATGCATGTTCTGTGTAATGTACATAATAGAGTTTCACTTCAATTGATTATCTTCTCACTGGACTAACACCAGTTAAGAGAAAGCTTGTAACACTGTATCACAATGACCAGAGCATGCTAATGTTTGATGCAAGGCTTTTTCTTTAGGTGGTGTTGACTGGACACGATACTAAATCCTAGTATGTTAACATTACTCGTATTCAAATTGTATTAAAGCTTCACAGTTGCTGAGTAATAGCTCGTCATATTCTTGTTGAATTAAAAAATCTTATTTGCAACATTCACATAATTTTTCTACTCATTATGAACCCAAACATGACCCTTATATAAATTAGAAAATAATATTTGGCACGAGTGATCTAAAATGAATTCTTTTAAATGTTACCAATAAAGTTTAATTACGAGCATATTTTGTCATTAGTATAATTAATTTTTGTTTACAGCTTCACAAAACTACACTATCACAAATAAAGTGCAAAGTTATTCGCAAAATATTTGGTGATTAATAAATTTCATCTAACGGTTTTATTGAAATTTCGTGAAGTTTGCGCAAGCCAGGAATGGAGTTAGCGACACTGGAAAAGTGTGTGTGTGTGTGTGAGTGAGTGTGTATGAGGGGGGAGGGTATGTGTATGTATGTGTGTGTGTATGTGTATGTGTATGTATGTGTGTGTGTGTGTGTTTTTCACGCAATATTCAAGCCCTGAGGGACAAAATTGGTGGCTCATATGTTAATATTTTCTTTAGTTACTGCGCAATACCACGCGCGCCGAACAATGGAAGCGCGAAATTGATTTCCTGTAGGCAACGGCAATAGCATCCCATATTACTCTGATGGAAAACTAAACCAATGCAAAAATACAGGAACAGCGAAAATATACAACAAATAATAACTGTCATGATCCTCTAACTAGAGAGACTTTGGTATGATTCGAAAGAAGTCTGATTGCCTGCACAGTGTTGCGCGTCATAGCCAGTGCCGACTAGCCACCATTCTCTATAGGTATACAGCACAGGCTTTCTGTCCTTCATTTACCACGTGCTCATTAGTCTATTAGTTTATCTAGCACCTATGTACAATTTGCATAGTACGGAGATTTCACCGTAAATACATGTTTAGGGTCCCCTGTATAAAAAAAGCATTTTTAGAAAAGGATCAGAGGTGTGTGTGTTGTATGTGTGTGTGAGTGTGAGCCCGTGTGACTGTGAATAGCATAACTCAAAAACGAAAAGTCAATAAAATACCAAACTTGATATTTACGCTTAGTATCTTCCAAGGATACGACACGAAGATTTAAAAGAAAATTCTTCACCGCAAACTACCCTTTATACGGAAAAAAATTGGGAAATTCTGCTTTTCTCAACAAAAAAAAAGGCTCTAACGATTTTGATTAAAATACCGTATATTAAAGATATTTGCATGGCAAATAAAATATATATTGAATTTCTTGGAAATGACCTCTAAAGCCTTCTTCACTCTGCAAAACTTTTGCATAACTGATAAACCAAGAGATAGAAAATAAAAACTTACTGCACAAAACATGTAGATTTCATTAAAACACACAATTTATGTCTATACCTACATTTTTTTCGTGGAGTTGGCCATTTCTGAGATATTTCTTGTCATTAATTTGAGTTTTATATACATAAAATTTTTCTCATTAGGGAATTTGTCAACTTCTGGCCATGCAAAGGAACGAATTTCAATCACCTAACAATAGCTTTTAAAACATATTCTCTATTGTATTCCCTAATGTATTTTCTATTTCCCTTATACTTATGAGGAAGTAATTAATACGACCATACGACCAAATAGCTAGAGAAGATCATGTGAATGGATCACATTCGATTTTTACATTCTCTACACCTACTATGTGCATAATGTATAGAGAAGGTATTGTTTAGCACCCAAAAATTTGATATGAGATTTCACCAGAAATACATGTTTTGGGTCCCTCTGAATAAATAAAAACATTTTTGAAAAAAGATCGTATGTGTGTGTGTGCGTCTGTGAACAACATAGCTCAAAAACGGAAAGACCGTTAAATACCAAACTTGGTATTTAAGGATGCGACAAGAAGATTTTCAAGAAAATCCCCCTACCCCAAACTACATACATGGAAAAAATTTCGAAAATTTTTATTTTCTCAAAAATGGATCTAACGATTTGATTAAAATCTCTTATATTTAAGATATTCACATGCCAAATAAAATATTTGTCTTGAGTTTTCTGAGAATAGCCTCTAAAGACTTCTTTATTATGGATGATTTTTATTGAATTTTGCATAACTGGTAAACTGTAAGAGATAGACAAAAACTTAGTACATAAAAAATGTAGATCACGATAAAATACACAATTTATATCATATATCTACATTTTTTTCGTTGAGTTGGTCGTTTTCGAGATATTCCTTGTTATTGATTTGTTTTAAAATACTTATACGGGAACTTGTCAACGCTTGGCCATGCAAAGAAACGGATTTCAATCCCATAGCAACCACATTTCAAAACATTTGACAGTCGGTTTCGCCTAATGTAGCCCCTTACTTCCCTTCTACTTATAAAGGAACCAAGTAATAAGACCGTTTCTGCTAATGTTTTAGCATTAAATAGATAAAAGAATAAGCTTAACAATATTTTTACAGAGATGTAGAGAAAGTCATGTGAATGGAGCACTCAGATTTTTTTTTTATTTGCGAAGCTGGGAAGGAGTTGTCTTCACAACTTTTATTTGTATGTGTATTTTTTCCATATAAAGTGTAGTTTGGGGTGAGGGAATTGTATTAAAAATCTTCAAGTCGCATCTTTGGAAGATACTAAACTTATATGCCAAGTTTGGTATTTTAGCGACTTTTCATTTTTGAGTTATCGTGTTCACACACACACACACACACACACACACACACACACAAACCCTTTTCTAAAAATGCTTTTCTTGGATACAGGGGACCCTAAAACGTCTATTTCCAGTGAAACCTCGGTATCGAATTTTTGTGTGAAATGCAATACCTTCTCTTTGGACTATATACCTACATAGTACGTGTAGAAAAAATAAAAAGTGACGCGAATAGTATGCGAAGATTACAATGATAGCAGATGAAATTGGCGAAAGTTCTGAAGTTCCACGAATATCACTCACACATTAAAGGCACTTAAGGGAAACATACGAACTGAAATACGAAATATTATAGTGGCCGAGCTAAATCGAGTTAATTAACTGTATTTACACCGTACAATACTTGTTTATTTGCGGAAGACTACATTTCCAGCATTTGCTGTGAGATAAGAGCTAATTTTGTTATATACTTTCCATAGTATAGAAAGGTATTGTATCCACCCCAAAATTCGATACCGAGATTTCTACCGAGGTCCCATGAGTCCGAAAAAAGGTTCATGTGTGTCTGTGGGCAGCATAGCCCAAAAACGAAAAGAAGTTAGAAACCAAATCTGGTATTTATGTTTAATATCATCCAAGGATGCGATTTTCAAAAAAAAAAAATCCACACCACACACTACCCTTTACATGAAAATTTTTTTGAAATTTTTGGATTTCTCAAAACAAAACGATTTTGTTTAAAATACCACATATTAAAGATATTTACATCACAAATAAAATGTACATTTTGAATTTACTGGGAGTAACCTGAAGACCTCTTTATTCTGGAGAGTTTTGCAGAATTTTGCATAATGGTTAAGCCGTAAGAGATAGAAGACAAAAACTTAATACTCAAAATATAGACCTCATTAAAACACATAACTTATGTCATATACGTTTTTTTTGCAGAGTTGACTATTTTTTTTTTTTTTTATTATTTATATTCCTTGTTATTTGTTTCCATTTTAAACTACCTAATTCTTCTCAAACAGGACCATTCAAAGCTAACCAAACCTCAATTATTTCACATAGTGACCAGCTTTTAAAATATTTTACTATGGCTTTAGCATAATGTATTCCATTATTTCCCTTCCACTTACAATGAAGCAAGTAATAAGACCAATTTTGTTAATCTTTATCTTGGTTAGTATGATTTAGATAAAAGAATAGTCTTTTGTAAGAATAGTTTGTTTTTGTAACAGCTAGAGAATGTTATGTGAATTAAACACATCAGATTTCATGTTTAATGGAGTACATAGTTAAGAAGCGAAGATTTGGCACAGCCAGCTCAAGCATGTTGTGCTACCCAGAACCATGCTAAAGATACAAGTACTCATAAGACTTGAGTGTTAATAATGATCGGCTGAGTGCTGTTTTATTACTGGCAACAACCTTGCCTTAATCTTTTCAGTGCTACAGTTGAGATATCTTGATCGCGGAAAAACATTCCAGCCAGTAATATATAAAGTAAGGGATAACTGCAAGTCATTTGGTCCGAGTCAAGCTGCACTCTGCCACCAAAACAGTCTCTATTTCACGGCCGGAAATATGTTGTTGGTGGGGTGAGGGGAGGCCTGCTGGGTGTCCCATCTCACCTGTGGTTTAGGATGGGGAGGATACAGGTTAAACAATCACTGGTATGGCATGGCTGGATGATGACAGGGTAGGTAGAAGCACCTGGTGTGAGACCTGTTTTGTAAATTTTGAAATACATTATCATACTCACTTTTTACTTTCTCTAGCCCCATATGTACAATGTATATAGTGATAGAGAAGGTATTGTAGTGCACCCAAAAATTTGATACCGAGATTTCACTGGAAATATATGTTTTGGGGTCCCCTGAGTCCGAGAAAAGCATTTTTAAAAAAAGGTCTGTGTGTATCTGTGGACAGCATAGCCCCAAAATAAAAAAGACTGTTAAGTGCCAAACTTGGTATTTAGGTTTTAGGTTTAGTATCTTCCAAGGATGCTACACAAAGATTTTCAAAAAAATCCCCCCACCACAAACTACCCTTTACATGAAAAAAATTTCGAAAATTTTGATTTTCTTAAAAATGGCTCCAACAATTTTGATTAAAATCCCGTTTATTAAAGCTATTTATGTCCGAAATAAAATGTATATCTCGAATTTTTTGGGAATAGCCTCTGAAGACCTCTTTATTCTGGATGAATTTTGCTGAATTTTGCTTAACTGCTAAACCGTAAGAAATAGAAAAAAACGCACCACACAAAAAATGTACCTCATGACAAAACACACAATTTTTGTCCTTTATGTTTTTGTCGTGGAGGTAACCGTTTTCGAGATATTCCTTGTTATTGGTTTCAATTGTGAAGTACTTAAACTTTTCTCACACAGGAAGTGTCTGTTTTTCTTTTGTTCTACTCCTGACCAAGCAAAGAAGTGATTTGCAATGACAATCACATACCGATAGCTTTTAAAACATTTTACAATCACTTTAGCATAGTGCATTCTCTTATTCCCTTCTACTTATAAGGAATTAAATAATAACATTCTGCTAACATTTATCTTGATTAGCTTTGTGTACAAAGAAGAATAATCTTTTGTAGGAGTTTGGTAGAGCAGCTAGAGAAAGTCATGTGAGTGTAACACATCAGATTTTTTAATTATTAGTGCATATTATTGCATTTTCAACTTGTACTCAAAATCTTATTGGTCGTAACCAAATTTCAGATTTTTAACAATTTTTCACCACAGTGTCTGTTTAACTCAGCAAGGAGGTGTTTCTCGCATAAAAATATGTTAGCAATGTAAAGGTTAAGTTTAGTAACAGCTCAACTTCATTTACTGCTGTCCTGGCTTTAAAGCTTGTGTTTGGGTAATATTGTATTCATTACTGTCTTTTACTAAATGCGTAACAAAGTGCCTTCTGTAATACCAAACACAGTTCCTAAAGAGGTTAAAAAGGGCAAATTAAGCACAAAAACAAAGAAAAACTATAATGCATTTAACTGACATCACAATGAACCTCACAACAATATATTGTAGATTTCTCTGATGTATCCTCAAGATTTCTTAGCAATGGCAAAATCCTTTTATTCCTGATTTGGGTTTTCTAGCAAGCAAATAAACAATTTGTTGTAAGTCTGTGATGTATTGTGCATGGAGATCTATGCATACTTTATACCTTTTCTGTTTCAATGTCTGGTCAGAATACATGTTGAACCAGAAATCAAAATGCTCTACTACATACATTACTTAAAAACTGTAATTAACCCTTCTATGCATATCCTGGGACACAATTTTAACTGTTAATTGCAGTACAAAATAGAAATATGTGTCAATAGTTTTAAAGTATCACTTATATTTTCTTCTTTATATCACATATTTACATAACCAAGGTCTGATGGACTCTTGTTTACGTTGTGTCAATAAATTAGATATGATAGTAACCAATTGCATATTGTTGGAATTCAGAGAATGCATTATTGGCATACATACGCCTTTTTGTGAATGCAGGAAACATATTCTTACAACTTGAAGCTCTTTGTTCAACTGTCATTTGGTGACTCCTGTGTTGTGAATAAGAGTGAAAATTTGCTATTTATGTTTCCAAGCCTATCATTCAGTACTAAACAACAACCTGTTCAGCAATTATATTCCTATAGGCTATAGAAGAAAAGTACACATAGTGCCTATGTTATTTCTTCACATTCTGTCAAGTAAAATATCGCAATCCACATCTAAATGGAATAGAAAAGATCACATATCATGTCCAAATTTTGAATCTATTGTTACTCAATGGCTAGCTGAAGATATTGAATGACCTCCTTTTAGATATAAGTATTGCTTCAGATGAAAATAATGAAGTTGATCCATGTTGATGAAATGGTGGTGGGGATGATGTTGTTGTTGATGAAGATCATGATGATGGTGGTGGTGGTGGTGGTGGTGGTGGTGGTGGTGGTGGTGGTGGTGATGATGATGATGATGATGATGATGATGATGATGATGATGATGCCTTTGTACAAGAAGCAATGAAACTGCTAACAGATATTTTGGAAAAATGGTATCCTATGGAGTAAAAGACCCCTAGTGCAACATAAGAGGCCTACACACAATTTAGTGACATTTGTACTAGGACCAGCAAAGGGCATAAAATTTGCACCCCCAAAGATGCTTGAGAGTTATTTATACCTCAAGCATTGTGAATGAAATTGTGAGGTACCCCAACCTAAAAGCAAGAAGGGTTTAAGTACCAAGCAAAATAAACTGGGAATTTTTCTTCATATGGGAGCAGATACTAGGAAAGTTTTCCAATCCATCATATAAAGCTAAAATGTCTGTGAGTCAGTTTGAGGCAATAAAACAATTCATTAGATTTAATAAAGACTCTGGCAGGAAATATTGCTGGTACAGCCAGAAATATAATTGTAGATACTATTTTACAAGTGTACATTGGCAGAACATCTCTTGAGTAAAAACCTAACGATGAAGATGAATAAAAGAGAAGCTCCAAAAGAAATGAAACCAAACAGAAGTAGACAAATAAATTCAAATTCATTTGCATTCACGAAGACATGACCATGGTTAGTTTTTCACCAAAGAAACTCAAGTTTATAATTCTTCCCAGCACAATGCATCATGATAACTCCATAGATGAACAAATCCAAAACAGAAGTCTGAGATTGCAAAATTTTATATCCAAACTAAGGGTGGTATGCATATTATGGCTCAGCTCGTGCTCAATTACACATGCAAAGCACACTAAATGCAGGCCCTTTTCTCTTTGGTGCAACATGATGGATGTAGCACACATGTGCCTTTATTCTTTGAACATCATCATCGGACATATTACGAAGGACTTTAACACAAGAGGAAATTTTTCATCAAGAAACTTTCAATAGAGTTGACTCAACTGTTTAAGATCAGATCTTTTAATACCTTTCCACAGAAATCCATATACCTGGATATGGAGAAGTTTATTACCATCCCTCAGACACAATGCAACAGCAAAGTGGATCACCAGAAGAGGTGATCTTTGAGTCCTGCCTCAAACGATAGAAAAACAAAGGCAGTGTGCTACAAGTGCTGCAAGTGCACATGTTTTGTGCACTTGCAGCATATACAGACCATAGCAGTGTGGTGTGTAATAATTGTAAAAATTAATGTGGAGCTTTCTTGTTTTTGTTCTTTAATACCATAATAATCAAGTTAACAGATTATCCCAAAAAAAAAAAATATGGCGACATAGGTTTCAGATTGCATTTTGTAATTCATTCAGAACTTATTCATGTTAAAAGATATAATTTTTTTTAATTTAATAAAACTACTAAAACTGATCATATTTGTCTTATACTGATAAACACTTAAACAAAATTATCTTGGTCCAATACTTCAGTATAGATCATATCTACACCGGAAGTATTGGGCTAAGATAATCTTAACATTGGCCATATAACTTAAAATATTTGTTATAACATCCAAAGAATACTTATTTTCATTTAAAATTTATTATTAGACATAATGGGTCCAATAGACCGAGAATATGTAAATATGCCAAAAATATAGGTCATGCATAGAAGGGCATTACTCTAAAATAAAAATAAACAAACAATGTCAAAGTGTGCATAGCAAAACACATTAAGTTCTTTCTGCTACCCTCTCCGTACTAGGTGGGAACGTCAGAGGTGGTTTATTCTCTCTCATAGCCCATTTCCAGATTAAATTGTAATTTATTTATATTTAGAGTTATTGATTTTGCTCTTTGATATTATTTTGGGATTCTGGATGACATTTTCTATCAGAATAACTCATATTTGAGCATAATTATGTTTGTTCATAATCCCAATGATAAATAGAAATACTTAAAAGTAAAGATTCCGCACCAGCAGCAAAAAATACTACAGAAGAGAGGTGCAGTTCTGAAAATATTATAGCAATCTGCTTTTGAGTTCTGCAAAGTGTTTTAGTGTGTCCCAAAAGAGAAGCATTTGCAATATACAAAAGCTTCATCTCATAAATGCATTATTTATGAGCTCAGTGATGATAACGTCATCCTCACATATGATAAGAAGAATTTACTTCTTGTATCACTTGTATAACTTCAACTTACACACAGTTTCTTGATTTTTAATGGTTGCAATTATCAGAACAGAAATAAAAGTGATATTGCAAAAACTAAATCTACTGCAATTGAATTTTTAATTTTGGAATACAGGCACACTATGATAGAGGCAGCTTTTATCCATGTTATTCTCACCTGTTTCAAGAGTAGGAATTGTCAGGAGGAAATAACCTTACCATGTGATGATATTAAATTAAGAGTTTTCCAAAAGTTATAGCGAGTTGAAAAGCAATTTAATATCTCTACAATATAATAAATGTTGGGGATGCAATCATCCAGTTGAAATATAATTTAGATGGTAAGATACTCTACCAGCTAGTTTTCTCAGAAGAATGAAAATTTAGAAAAGCAGATTAATCTTATTCCTTCAGAGAAAAAAGAATAAAGAGCAATCTGGAAAACCTTTATTCTGTTATGAGGGTGTTTATGGTTATCGTTTCTCAGTAAATTTATTTCTCCTTCCTCCAATATATTATTACATTTTTACAAATTTCTTTGACCTAAAAAAGGACTCTGAGCAAAATTAAGCTGTCTTTCATGCCCAATATAGAATGGGATGCTGAGAACCACTGCAGTTAAAGAGCATCTAAAAATAAAACTCCATTTCATTTCATTTCATTTCATACTCGCCTGCCTTTCCCTTTTCCTTATTAACCTGCTAACTCACTAATTCCATGCCTCCCCCAAAACTCCATTTCTAACTTTAGTTCTTATCCTGCCGTAATATGCTGAATGCCCCAACTTTATGCTCCAAAAGTTTCCCAGCAAATTTTATTTTGCAGATATTACATAATTCAATTGCCAAACTAATTTGCTGTGTTACACAAAGAATATCTACAAGTCAAGCTTTAGGTAAAAGTAAACAAGTCTCACCAAAATGGTTGTTAATGATGACTTCACAAGAAAACAACTGAGTTAAATTGAGGTCATAAAAATCCAAACTTTTGACCATCTTAACTCCATGGTCTTCAGGGAACAGATGATCAAATTTCAAATTCAACAATAGTATTCATCTTTTTTTCTACTTTAGTAGTAAATTTGATATGGCTATCTTGTAAATATGATAAATATACAGAGGCCTCTATGAATCTTTCTATGTTGAAAGCTATAAATAATTCAAGGTCTAACTCTTATGTATATAATTGTGTTAATAATTTCCTTTATCAAACGGAAAGTATTAGGGTATATTCATCTTGTAAGGGTCCTACCTGGATTTGTAGGTATAAGATTAACTAGGTCCGTCCGACCTTTAAAATCTTAGAGAATTATTAATATTGATGTCATTGGGTTAACATCTGCAGTTATATAATAATAATAATAATAATAATAATAATAATAATAATAATAATAATAATAATAAAAAAAAAAAACAGATGAATTTATCTGTTAAGTAATAAGGATATAATTAGAACAGCTGCTACAAAAGTTCATTTCAGAAAATATTTTAAAATTGGTGGAGAACCAGTAAAAATATACCATATTTATCTCAATACAACATGAACCCCCTTTTATAGAACTTAATTTTGGAATTTAGCATATCAGCTATATAAACAGAAGACAATTTTAAATTAAACAAAGTTTTGCTGTATATTTTGAATAAACTAAGGAACACTTAAGCTGATTATTTCTTTTTTTACTTGAATTTGTGTGGAATTTCACATGATGGGTAGGAGTGAAGGAGAGGATAGAATGGAAATGATGCACTGGTATATGTGCGATCAGAGATAATATACCATTGTAAAAAGTGGGAGAGAGACAGAGCACAGAATACAGAAATGTTTGCAGTAGGAGAACATGACAGCGGTAGCAGTAGTAGTATGGTAGCTGTAACAACAATGATGAATACAATTTTCTATTTAGAGAACATGCCAAGTATAACACCTTGTTGAATTTTCAAATTTGCACATTATAAGCAGGAAAGAGATGGAGAACGGAGCTGGGTAGTGATGGCAGCAGCAGCTAGCTGCAACAACAATGGATACAATTTTCTATTAAGACTGCATACTTAATATATGTTATAAAAAGTTTTAGCTAATTCGAATTTGTGCGTAAATTCATGTTATGGACTGCAAGTGGTGAACCAAAATATATGGTATATGTGTAACAATAGGAGGGAAATGCGTAGCAAAACCTTTCTGTTTGACCGTCAGCTCCAAATACAACATTATGTGAACCCATTGATGTGAAAAGAAGTCTTCGATGTTTATTTTAGTCTTTGCTAGAAATATTTTGTTCTAATAGCAATGCTTATTGGCCTGTTAACAGCTAACTTTTTGGCATGAAAGGAAATGCATAGAATCTGCTGCATATGTCAGACCTTGGCAATAATCTTCACCATTTCCCCCAGGCTTTGCCACTGCCATACCATCAAAGTTTGAAATGTACTTTTCCTGCATGATATTTGGAAAATATATATCGCGAATGCAAACACCCCCCCCCCCATTTTCAAAATTAGTACTTTGGAAAAAAACATTGTCCTATATTGAATAAATACATTCTTAGTATCCAGGTATTAACATATTGAGTAACACTTCACAGAGCAGAAAAGGGGGAGACATGCACACACCTTATATCTCCCACTTTAGATATATTTAGTGGACCTCAAAACATCATGGAACTTTTTCCATTGAATTTTTGGTGAAATGGAATACTACTACTTATTATAGTTAAGTAAGAAAACTTCAATGGATTCCATTTATGGAACATAAGCACAGAGCACAAAGAAATTATCTCAAATCCAACTTTTATTAAAGGAATACCAGTAGCATAAAAATGTCAAGGATATTTAATAACAATATTTACATTGTATACATTCACACGATATTTAGTTTTAATATGGAAGAGCATTACTCTCATAACAAGTACACAAAAACAAAGAAACAATAAGCTTATTCTTTTCCAGATCACTGTAGGCTATATCAGATTCTTTCCTGAAACACCATTGATGATTTTTGAGATGAACACTACACTAGGAAGTTTTATCTACAATAGTCAAAGATATTAGTAGAGTAACCTCTCACTTTTCACTAGCTCTGCACACAAAAGTATCTCTCAAGCTTTTAAAGTTATTTCAGAGAGTAACCAACCCTACAACAATAAACAAATTGAAACTCATTCTTTCAATAGAAAACTATGTTTCAAATGTAAGGCATTTGCTTCTTATTTATTGACAAACCTGAAGATAATTTAAAATAGCTTCATTTCTTTGAAGATCCCAATGCATCCTTAGTTATCAACAGTGTTCAAAGAATTTAAATAAAGGAGAAACAATTATAGCTCTGTTTAGTTTATCGAAGTTTTAGAATTATGTACTGGAGAGCACAATTACGAAAAGAGTTTATCATTATTTTTTATTCCTTAACAGAGCTCTTTCAAATATTATTGAATACCTATTATCAGAATTTGAGAACTTCTTTGCATCTTGCTCCCTCCCCCTTCTTTTTTTTACCTGTTACAAAAGTAAATATAATTAATTTAAATCAAGATATCTTAAAAGTTGCTACATTATTATTCTAAACTTCCAACGATACTTTTTTTTTTTCCAAACTGACATTTTCTAAGCATTTAATGGAAGTTAATATGCTAAGTTTAGCTTAGCCCATGTTAGCTACAAAAAGAGGATTCCTTTTTTTCTCAATGTTTTTTCCTATTTTTCCTGACATATTTAATATAAAAACCCAAGAACTTAAAAGCTTGACACATCAAAAAAATCACTGAAATGATGTAGAAAGTATATTAATTACATTTTAATTTTACTAAAGATTAATAAGGAATGCTTTTTGTTTCTACTTCTTTAGTTCATAGTTGTATATTGCAACTATTTACACCACAACCCTTTCAGTGCTACTGCGTACATATTTCTGTTTGGATCACATAAAACGGTAACGAATGGCAACAGCTCCAGCTACCATGGCAGCCACAGTACCACACAAAATGCCCCATGGAATATGGAACTGTAAAAGGAAAAAAAGGTGTTACTCATACATCAATTTGGAACAATTTAGTTATATCATGCTGGAAATGAAATACATATCATTAAGTTAAAAGTGTTTAAACCTTTTAGTGCCAAATACAACCAAATCAAGATTGGAAAATTTTGCGAGAATTGTCAGTCATGATCTAATCATGTCAGTTACATATGTTTAAACTCATTCAGGCAGAAAAGTCTGTGCACATGCTATGTCCTAGGCATAGAGGTTTTTTGGAGCATTTGACAACCTTCTTGTTATATACCAAAGCACAAAACTGATTCCAAACGTTTTTTCTAGACTGTATTTGTTATATTAGTTGAAAAATGTGACTGCAGGAAAGTGACAGTGAGTTTAATTTTCAGACTTTAAGATGTTTCTAACATCAAGGTAAGACAGGTAGTCCCAGAGAAGAAAAAGATTGTAGTATCTTCTCCTAAAAAGAAACACAGCAATGCACAAGAACAATATGTTGGCTGTAAAAAGAACTGCATCCTAAACATGTGGAACACCACCAAATGCTGGATTGTACTGTAACAGTTTACATGTATGCCCTTTAGTTTATATTATTTTCAGTATTACTCGTTTAATGCATATACAGTAAAATATCATTTATATGTTTCACATTTATACATTTTTACTTTCTCTATACAAACTATGTACATAGTGTATAGAGAAGGTATTGTATTGTACCCAAAAATTCGATACCGAGATTTCACCAGAAATACATGTTTTGAGATTCCCTGAATCCAAAAAAAGCATTTTTAGAAAAATGTCTGTGTGTGTGTCTGTCTGTCTGTGGGCAGCATAGCGCAAAAATGAAAGGACCGTTAAAGCCCAAACTTGGTATTTAAGTTTGGTATCTTCCAAGGATGCGACACAAAGATTTTCAAGAAAATCCCCCCACCCCATACCCCTTTACATGGAAAAAATTACTCTACAGAAAATGTAGCTCGTGATAAAACACACAATTTATGTCATATATATAATTTTTTTTGTGGAGTTGATCATTTTTAAGATATTCTTGGTTTTTCGTTTCTGCTTTGAAAAACATATTTTTCTCATACAGGAATTTGTTAACTCCTGTCCAACAAACAAAGGAACTTCAGTTACATAGCAACCAGCTTTTGGCTATCATTTTAACCAATAGTACTCCCTCATTTCACTTCTACTTACAAGGAAGCAAATAATAAAGACTATTTCTGCTAATGTTTCTCGATTAGCACAAAGTAAATAGAAGCATAAGCTTTTTAACTAAAATTTGTTGCAGAGATGTAGAGAAAGTCATGTGAATGGAACACATTCCGATTTTTTTAAACTTGTACCTCTTTTTGTTGAGGTTCCAGCAGAGTTCCTGCAGTTACCATACAATTTTATTTCATTCATATGTATTTTACTTTGTTTTTTTACACTTATACTAACAAATATAAAAACCTTAGAAGAGTGAAGCACCATTTATATGTTTAGGTGTGGTTTCACAGTTTAAGCATAAGCCAAATTTGTTAATAAAATACTAATCACCACTAAAGCTAGGTTTATGAGAAGGTTCACACTCTGTAAGTTTCACATTTGGGTAACCACATTTATCTTCACTGATTGTGAACTGAACAATCCCACTGAATTGAGAACTTAATGCTTGTGCATGAATTGGGTATGAATTCCCATCGTTTATGATGATTGATTGATGCTTGGAGGAATTTAGTAACAGTGATGGTCAAATTATGTGTGTTATTAATTTGTCGAGTTGGTTTTTTAAGTAGCATTTAATTTCTGGAAAGAAAACCGTAATCTAGATCCAAATCCAAAATTACTAAAAACCATGTCGGGCCACAATGAACTCGCAACCTGAGAAAACATCCTCATATGAAAAAACAAAGATCACCTAGTAAACTTTGAAATCCTGCCAGTAGACAGCTTAGTCAAGAAGTTCATCAGTTCACCACCAGAGAAGAGAATACAAGCAAATGCAACCAGCAACGACAGTTGAACCTGTGAGGTTGAAAATGGAAGCATAGGCTTCTGAAATAGTCCCTCATAATTAAAAATGTAAGTGACGTAATGTTAAAAAAACCACTCAACGAATTAATACCACATGTTTATGATCATACTACTCCTGAAATCCACTTTATAGGTTCTTCAGCAACATAAACATAAAATGATGGAAAAAATCATCAAACTATGGATAAAAACTGTGACAAGAATAGATCAGAGTTGTGTGAGACAATTTTGACAATTTTGTATTCTGTGAATTTTGAGATACTGAAAAAATGACAAAAAAGCATTACTTCTAACAAGATTGCTTTGTTACTGAAATTTGCTATCTATTTTAGGAAAAACTTAAGCTGGGATATTGACAGAAAGGTTAAAAAATTGGGCGGAACAGGAAAGGAAGCTATCAGAATCTCAAGCAGACTTCAGGAAAGGGAAGCAAACAATAATGCGTTTATAATAAAAGCAATAATAGATAAATATCTTAGTAAAAAAAGAGGAAGGGTATAAAAGTTCTTTGAAGATTCTGAGAAGGCATTTGACACAATAAACACAAAAGCTTTATTATGGAAATTAAGGAGAAAGGGGGTGAGTGAAGACTACATAAAGTGGAAAAAATATATAATGGGGTAAAGTTCTGTACAAGATGGGGAAAAAATGAAATCACAGAAATGATGGAACAAACAATTGGTCTGAGGCAAGGATGTAAATTGAGGCCAATATTGTTTAATAAATTCATAGATGATATAAAAAAATTACAAAGGAAACAAACATTGTTTGGTAATAGCGAATAAGGAAAATCCAGGATTGCTATTCACTGATCATTTAAAGGTAGGATGATTTAAAGGGCAATAAATGAGGTTCAAAAATGTTGTAAGGAATGGGGAATAAAAATAAATTTAAAAAAGCCCAAAGTTATGGTTTTCGAAAAAAGATCTAAATTGAGAAAAGAGATGTGGGTATTAAATGGGAAAAAACTGGAAGTGGTTAACAAATTTGAATACTTGGGAGTGAAGTTAAATAACAGAGGGGAATGAAAGGCAAAAGGGAGGGTTGCAATGTCAGGATTTGAATTTGCAAATACAAATTAGAGATTACTAACAAGTGCCTGGAAGGAATGTAATGAGTCGTTCGGGGATTCAAGGATGCTTTATGCAGCAGAGATCTGGAGGACCATAATTAAGAAGGTGGATCATATGTATAGAATGTTTTGCAAAGAATTATTGGAGTTACCGAGGCCAGCACCAAGAGAAGTTGCCTTGGTAGAACTTGGAAAAACAAGACGGAACGGAATAATAATGGAGATAATAATAAAATTTTGTATAAATGTTTGGTAAAAGAAGATGGAGAAATCTTAAAGCTATATATTAAGCAACAAAAAATCTAGAGCACAAATAGTTGGTGGGCAGGGGCTGGAAAAATTATGGAGAATATAGAAATGGGAGATGTATGGAGTCTTGAAGAAAGACATGAAAGTAATGTAGGTAAAGAAGTAAAATACAGGATAGAAAGACAGGAGATATGGGAAAGTTTAGAAAACAAAAAATCCACACAATTTTATAAACAAATAGAAAGATACTAGAGACGATAACCATATGTAGATTGCTGTAATAGACAAGAAAAAGGACTAGCTTAGATAAGAACAATATTTCTAAGATGCATAAGAGGCAGTGAAAAAGGAATGTGTAAAATGTGTGGTGAGAAAGAAAGTATAGAACGTTATTTGATAGAATGCAGGGAACATATGGAGAAATAAGATTTGAAAGAAAAAATGGGAAAAAATAGAGGGAAAAATTGTAGCCATAAAAATGTTGACAGGGAAAGAGGAAAAGAAAACGCAAAGAATAGACGAGTTCTTGCAGAAAGCAAGAGGAAAATGGGCAAGAAAAGTAACAAGTGCAAAAGAAGGAGACAGAGAAGAGAAGAGAGATAACTAAGATAAACAGGGAAGGGTCGACAAGAGCTACTCAGGAGGCTAATGGCCTGGGTGCCACGCAAGCCAAGGTAATAAGAAGGCAATTAAAATTTGTACATAGTTTAAGTTAGAGTAAGAAAAATGTTGGTTGGTTGGTGTCTAATGTTGAGCAGTTGGCAGTGAAGCCATTCGCTCTCTTGCATTCCAGTATTTTGATGTCATATTATGTCGACTCAAGGTTGGGCAGCGCAGTAGATGGTTTCTGTCCATATCTTCTTTAAGTATTATTTTATCTGGAATGTTTTTATTCAATTTTTTGTAACCGTTTAAAATTAGGCACCATAAATGGCGGTTACATCACCTAAGAAAAGAAAGGTATGGACAAGAAAATGAAATGATCCCCTAGGCCTCGAATACTCTAATACCAGTAAGAAAAATGTAAAAGATATGTAAAAGAAGTTGTACAAATAAGTATTCATTCATTCACTCAGGTAAAATGCTTTCATCCCGCCCCTTTCACTAATCATTTTGTTCAAAAATATAAATATTAGCACAACTGAATACGTATGGGACACAAATGATATGGGGATTCTGGCACAAATAAAGAAAAACACTATAAGAAATCAAAAGCACAACACATTTTTTGCACTCAATTGTTTATTTACCATACTTGCTACACCTGTAGATCTCTTAAGATCTCTACTATATGGTTGGAAACATATATTGCCTATTATCTCAATATCTCTTATGCATATTGGCTTACATCTTCAACTAGGAATTATCATGTTATTCCTTATCTAAATGCACTGATGATCATTCCTCCACATCAACTGGTTTCCAAGCATCTTATCCTACAATCTGGATTAATAAATGAGAAGTGCTTAAATATAAGCTGAAAAATTTAAGTAGATTTGCCAGCCAAGAGGAACTGAACTTTGAAGCACCACTCAGGAAAGAAAGGCATATATAGCTCAAAAGAGACTCACAAAGCTACCCTCTCCTAATAGAAAGCTACAATTGTCCATGCATTAGTATACGTTTACTTGTCTGTGCACTATTTGTTTTAGAAAATCATCTTGGATATAGTGCCTAACTAATGCTCTGAGAGCTTGATAGCAATTAATGCTCTTAAAGCAGGAGGAGCAACGTCAAAGTTGGCATGTCATGCCTCTTTAACTTATGAGTCATGGTGTGCACCTACAATTAAAATTCAGCTTCCCAAGTTACAGAATTCATCATAGATACAATAAATCACAGAGCTATTTCTCATAAAATATTGATTAATACCTTGGTAACTATACATGAATAACTGTGATAAGGCTTAACTTGCATTAGCCTGATGTTAAATTCATAAAGCCTTTATCTCATTTTATTTACTTTTTATTAAATTTGCTAATAATGTTAAAAACATATTTTATGAAGGAAAAAAAAAATACTCCCATTTATTTAAAGGTTTAAAATCACCTATTTAATGATTATTAGATGTATAAGACAATATTATTTTAATGTTTTTTTTTTCTGTACAGCTTATATTAGTTACCTTGCTATTCTTTGTAGGTTCTGCAGGTTTATCTTGACCAAGCATCTTCTTGTAGAGATTCCTTTCATGCTTTGTGTCTTGCTTGTGCAATGAGAGTATTCTCATTAGTTCCTGCTTTATCATACGTGATTCTGGCTCCAACTTACTTGCCAGTCTAAGGTTTTCCACTGCTGCAGCATTCTCACCTTTTGCTGCCAGGATCTATGACAATGTATAAAAATTATCTGATAGTAAAAACTACTTTAAACTTAAAATAAATTGGACTATTGAAGCAATTGCTGCTTAAGTGGAGAACTAGGGAAGAAGAATGATAGGAATGCTTGCAAAACACAGATTTTTATGACCCAAAGCAAACTGCAGAAGAAAAATGTATATGTATATATATGTACATGTACATTTGGTATCAAGGAACTGAAATGTGAAGAAAACAGTTCATTAATCAGAAGAGGTATGAAGTAGGTTGAGAAATGCTTTGATTCAAACATGTTTTTGTAAAGATATAATTAATAATATTACTACAATATTACGTTACTTATATTATTATTATTATTATTATTATTATTATTATTATTATTATTATTATTATTATTATTATTATTATTTACTTATACTGTTGCTATGTGTTCATTAACAGGTAAACCAATTAATAAGTTTTTACTTGATAGTAGTAAATTTCTCCATTAAACCCAAAATATGAGTTGACCAAATATTTTAAGAGCGGCACAATTGCAATGTGACGGTGACAGGGGTATTCATGTTCCATCACCTTTAGCTTGTTCATGTACCACATAACCTCAAACAACTATTTGCAATAGATAGATTAACCTAACATGGTATACTCTCTGGATCCCATCACATTACGTTAATGTGCATAGATTATAACTTGTTAATTTTAAAGAATTGAAGCAACAAATATATACTTTATTTATAAAATAGGTATGTTTTAAGTCTTTATTTTAAATGATAGGAGCAAGGAAACGATAGTACATAAAAATACATCTGAATTGGACTGTTATCTTGTGTGACTGTTATCTTGCGTGATTGACTCTATAACTGGGTACATTTCCTTGGCATTGTATGAGGAAGAAAACACTACTGCCTTCTAGCAGCAAATAACCAGTGCATTCCATTGGCACTGTCTGCGCATTTCTCCAGTACTTTTGCAGCTTCTTAAGTTGGTATTGTTTCATGACATTGCATAGTAATACATACTCATTCAACAACATTACCAAAACTTAATACAGGTATACTTAAACAAGTACAAATGTGTGATCAGGTGCTTTTGACCATATTTACATCCTTCCTATTGCTTTGGATGACTTGCTGAGCGAACTGTGGGTCTTTGTATAGTGAAGTGAAAACCTCATTCAGTACAGCATACCATGAACAAACTGAAGACTGTATTAAACTATCAAAATGAGTGAAGGTAGCAGGTAAATCATTATTGTGCTGCCAGTATTTTCTAAAAGTGTTACTAATAGGTGACCTGCAATTATATTAGCAGCTAATCGAATTGCTAAAGTACCAGGTTGAATAATATTTCTGTGTCACAGAGTGATAAAACCTTTGATCACATTTTATAAGCACATTTAAGCTAACGAGAATATTACACTACATCAAACCTTTTATCACAATTTTAAAAAGGATAACCTATAGTTAACAGCATAAGCTGTAGCAGTGGTTCCTATTTTATTGTGTTTAGGATATCAGTTTGTCATTATAGTGAATATTACTAAATAAGATGTAGAATCGTTTAATAATGAGTCAAAATTATAAACACTTTAAATTTCTCCATTTACATGTTGGTCTATAAAATAAGAACTAAAGCTTTCCTGGCGACGTGTTAATTCAAAATCTTCTCGGGCTTCTAGCCAGGTACAAACTTGACACCAAGCCAAGTTTGTACCTGGCTAGAAGCCCGAGAAGATTTTGAATGTTGGTCTATATTTAAGACTAGTTTCAGGGAGCACCCTTCCTATCCTCAGTTAATGTAAGTGGAGAAATTTAAAGTGTTTAGAATTTAGACTCATTATTAAATAATTCCAGTAATGCTGCTCCACTATATTCAAATATTCCTAATCATTTATATTACAAAACAAATTTACTTTAACTTTATATTACATTCGTCTGCAACATTTTCTATAACTTAACCTAAAACATAACCTCAATAAGACAATTTCTTTAAGAGCATTAATGAATACTACATTCATGAGAATTAATATCAAAGACAGCAGCAAAAATACTAAGTAATGGTTGTCATAATAACTTTCTTTTTGTTCTTCTAAATATTGACTTCCCAATCTATTTAATTATTTCCTCACATCATTTGCTACATATCCTTCATGTGCTCATTAATGGCTTCTTCTATATTTCCAGTGTTTTGTTTCTGTTTCATAATAATTATGTTTTGGATTGTACAGCATTTCATGTAATTCATAATAGAAAATGAGCAGTTTGGCTGTAGTCTGAACAAGTGTAATGTCTGCCATTTTCTTTTCTAATCACAGATGTGATCAAAGGTGTGATGATGAGTATAACTTTTATCACAGAAGTGTCAGAGATAGATGTGGTAAAAGATGCTATATTACACTGTAAAATGTTTTATCATATCTATTTGATCACATTTATGTGATACAGTAATGTGGTAGTGTAATATAGGCCTTAGACATGGAGAAACTTCACACAGAAATGAAGGTCGCACAAACAAATCAGCATGAAAGTGAAAGTCCTTGGTCTACAGTATACGACGCTGTTCAAAGACGTGAAAAAACAGACCAAAATGAAACCTTACCATGTTCAGAACAAAGAGGATAAATACATTGAATTGGCTTGTAAGTGCAACAGGATGAAAACCGAAATTAAAGCTCAGTTGAATACAATGAACTCCAAATCTTTCAGTTCAACTTTTTGAAGCAGGACTTTATGGTTGTGTTGCTGCCAAAGAAACACTTTAGAGCCCTCAGAACAAGAAAAGGTACCTTTGGGCAAAAGAACATGCAAAGTGGAGATTAAGTAAAAATGAGTATTGTTTACCTAGTGATGAATCTCAACTTAAACTTTGTAGTCACAAATACTGTCCTTTAACCTGGTTGGTCATATCAGACGATGAATGAAATTGAAGAAATGATGCTCAAATGATCTCAGGGTCCATGGAGCTTAAAGATACTCGACATTCGTCTTCTCAGAATAAGGGAAAACCCCGGAAAAAAACCTTATCCGGGTAATTCACCCTAAGCAAAATTCGAACTCACTACCTTTTGAATGTGAGGCAGTCACACTACCACCACACTACCCAGGTGGACACTGCCAAATTATAAGACGTTCAAAAGGAGAGAGAATGCTGTCTCTATGTGTAGTGTCAATCATCAATCATGGAGATAGAAGTGTAATGGTTTGTGGGTGCTTTGACAATAATTTGTATGAGACAGTGTCAATCCCTGGAACACTAAAAAAAGAAGGGCACCACAAACATGTGCATGTGCAAACATGCAATCCTCTATGGAAACAAATTAATAGGCAAAGGATTTATCATGCAATAGGATAATGATCCTAGCACTCTTCCAAGCTTTGTCATGCATATTTGGTAAAGGAGTAGTAAAAAAAGAAACTAAAAAATATGCTTTGGCCCCCTCAATTACCTCATTGTATTCCTATTGACTTAATTTGGGATGAAATTAAATTATTTTATTTGCTAACAACACTGTCAATACTCAGCATTATTTCAGCGCCACTGGTGTACCAGAATTTCACTCCGATTTACCAAATCTACTGACATGTGGCTATCGTTTTTAAGCATACTTAAATACCACCAGTCTAGGCCAGATTTGAATCTGCGACCTTGAGCTCAGAAAACCACCGCCTAACCAACTGAACCTCCCCAGATGAGTTGAATCAAGCCATTAAGATTAGTAGAGCATGCAATGGTCCCTCAGGGGCTCACCTTGGTGAGTACGGGGAGTAGCGCCCCCGAGGTGCCTGAGCTACCCAGTGTTCGGGGGTATAACCGGACCACCCTGCTTCCTGGGGACATAAATAAGGAAGCCTGGTCCTCCAGGTTGGGGGTTAAGCATTAGGTTAACAACCTAATCTTGTAAAAAAGCTATTGTTACGAAACCTGCAAAAAAGCCTCGGAATGATTTAATGTTGGCGACCTGGAACGTAAGGACAATGCTGAAACCTGGGAAAATGAAAGAAATAGCAAATGAAGTATTAAAATATAAATTAGATGTGGTAGCACTCCAAGAAATAAGATGGGCAGGGGAAGGTAGAATAGATAAGAAAGAATACACGGTATTATATAGTGGACCTAAAAAAGCTGGACTTAATGGTACAGGATTTATTATCTCAAAGGAAATCAAAAAGAGCCTAATAGAATTTAAATCAATTAGTGAACGAATCTGTAAAATACGCCTTAAAGGTAAATTCAGAAATATAACTATATTATCTATATATGCACCTACAGAAGAGAAAGATGAGATAAACAAGGAAGAGTTTTACGAAAGCTTAGAAAATACATGTAATTCAGTAGGAACTTATGATACATTGGTGATACTAGGAGATTTTAATGCCCAAGTGGGGAAAGAAGACTATTTAAATGGAGTGGCAGGGAAACATTCACTAAATCAAATAAGTAATGAAAATGGTAATCTACTTGGACAATTCGCAGTTAGAAATAATATGATTATTAAAAGTACCTGCTTCCCTCACAAAGAAATACATAAAGGAACGTGGAAAATGCCAGGCTCAGATATAGTAAATCAAATTGATCATGTGCTAATTAAAGCAAGACATACATCATCAATTATAGATGTAAGAAGTTGTAGAGGCCCAAATTGTGATTCAGATCACTTTTTGGTTAAAGTGAGAATGAGAATAAAAATAAAGAAGATGGAGAGGGTTCAAGAGAACAAACATATACGATGGGATAGAGAAAAAATAAAAGATAAAGAAGAAAAAAAGAAATATCAAAAGTTAATGAGCAGCAAATTAAATGAAAAAGGAACAGAAGAAGGTGTAGAAGAACAATGGGAGGTAATAAAGGAGACAGTAAAAGAGGTAGCAAAAATAAGTATAGGTGAAAAGAAAATGGAAAGAAACATAGAATGGTATGATAAAGAGTGTGAGCAAGCTATAGAAAAAAAGAACATGGCTAGGAAAAAAATGCTCCAGAAAGAAACTAGAAATAACTATGAAGAATACCGTCAAAGAAGAAGAGACGCTAATAACATATGTAAGAAAAAGAAAAGAGAATATTGGAAAATGCAAACCCAAGAAATAGAAACGCTGATTCAACAGAGTGAGATAAAGAAATTCTATATGGCATTAAAGCAAATGAAACAAGGGAAACAGAATAAAATGAAAGAATGTCTAAGCAAGGAAGGTAATGTTCTTGGAGAAGATAAAGATATACTGGAAAGATGGGCTGAGTACTACAAGGAATTGTTAAATAAACGACAATCAATAAATAATCAGGAACAAGGAGAGAATGAAAATGGAAATGAACAAAAAATGGAAGAAGAAGAAGAAGAAGAAGAAGAAGAAGAAGAAGAAGAAGAAGAAGAAGAAGAACCGGATATTTGGGATGTTAAAATAGCAATACAGAGCCTAAAGAATAATAAAGCACCAGGAGAAGATGACATAATCGCTGAGCTAATTAAATATGGTGGGAATGAAATTATGAAAGCAATACATAAGTTAATATTAGAAATATGGAGGAAGGAACAGATGCCTGAAAGCTGGAAGACAGGCATAATATGCCCAATATATAAAAAGGGTAATAAATATCAATGCCATAATTATAGGGGAATTACATTGCTAAATGTAGCATATAAAATATTTTCAAGTATTTTAAATAATAGAGTGAAAAAATATGCGGAAAATGTATTAGGCGAGTATCAATGTGGATTTAGAAGTGACAAGAGTACGACAGACCAAATATTTGTAATACGACAAATAATGGAAAAATTCTATGAGCATGGCATAGATTTATGCTTTCTGTTTATTGACTTTAAGTTTGCATTTGACTCAATTGACAGAGAAGTTCTCTATAACACCTTACAATGTTTTAAAGTGCAACCGAAAATAATAAGACTAATAAAAATGACAATGGAAAATACAAAAGCCAAAGTGAAAGTAATGAATAAATTAAGTCCGGATTTTGATTATAACACAGGAGTAAGACAAGGTGATGGACTATCGACGACTCTATTCAACCTAGCCCTGCACAGAGCAGTAGAAAAAATAAATACTAAAGGAACAATATTTTTTAAGTCTAGTCAGATATGTGCACATGCAGATGACATATTGATTGTGGCAAGAGATAGGAAAATGTTAGTTGAAGTTTATGAAGAATTAGAAAGAAGGTCAAAAAAAATAGGATTAGAAGTAAATGAAAAAAAAACTAAATACCTGAAAATGACAGCAGACAAAAGCAAAAGAATAATTGAAAATCTAGTAGTTGGAGACAAAACATTTGAAGGGGTATCCAAATTTAGATATTTAGGAGCGCTTGTAAATAATGATAACAATTTAAACGAGTGCATAAAAGAAAGAATTCAAGGTGGAAATGCAGCCTATTATGCAAATTTAAATCTATTAAAAAATAGGCTTATTAGTACAGGGACAAAATACAATATCTATAAAACACTAATAAGACCAATAGTAACGTATTCTGCAGAAACCTGGACCCTAAACAATGTAGATGAAGAAATACTACGAAGATTTGAACGGAAAATACTTAGACGAATCTTTGGACCTGTAAAGGATAAAGACCAATGGAGAATAAGATATAATTATGAGATAGAAGAACTAATTAAGCAGCAAAATATTGTGAAATTTATAAAGGCACAAAGAATAAGATGGCTAGGACACATAGAGAGAATGACAGAAGATAGAATGCCAAAAAGAATATTGAAAGGAAGACTGTACGCTAGAAGAAAAAAAGGAAGACCAAAAACAAGATGGTTAGATGATGTGATGGAAGACCTAAGAAAAATTGGAATCAGAGGGTGGAAAAGTAAAGCAGAAGATAGAGATATGTGGAGGAGGATTGTGCAGGAGGCCAAAGCTCACCAAGGGCTGTAGAGCCAGAAGAGAAGAAGAGCATGCAATGGGCTTCTGCAAATTTTTCAACAAAAATGGGCAAAAATGAACACTTGCAGAAACTTTTGGTGAGAAATCTTGTATGTAGCTGTTCTGAAAACAAAATTATAGAAAATAACCAAAGTATAAATTTTAGTTGTATATGTAACAACAATTTTAATAAAAGGATGTTTTCGAACAGTGACACGTATTAATAGAATATTTTTGCAGATAGACAAGCTTTTGTTCTAAATCTACATTTTCATAGAAAGCTGCTTTATTTTTAAATAACCTATTTTTATGTATTTGTTACGCTTAATTATGAATTACATCTTTTGTGTCCTTTTATTAATTTGACTATTTTGGCAGAAGTAAGTGTAACAGATTTAGAATCTGTAAATGTGATTAATAAATATGATTATAAATGTAAATATGATTAATAATTATAAGTAGTAAATAGTGGAGTTAATTTGTTATTCTTTCCTCAACACTTTCCAGGTTTAGCAGGAATACCCCAACAATATTCAGATTATCCAGAGGCACTGTAAACTACAAGAATATTACTGTCAATTATAAATAAAAATATGACTCATAAACAGCTTAGATTAATAACCAAGTCATATTTACATATATGGCTCAGTACAAATTTAACTAAACAGCAGCCATTTTTGACACTTATTCAGGGGTGGTTTAAGCACTACCTAATCTTAAACCAGGTAAAAATAAGAATTGCTAATTAGAAAATGCTTCATAATAATTGAAACCTAGAATATAGAATTGTGTACAAACTGACCTCTACAGCAAATGAGAATGGCATTAACGTTCAATGAAACATCTCTTAAGGGATGCTCAAAATGAAATTTTAAACTTTAATAACAATGTAAAACTTAGTATAAAACCTTCGGGTCTCTCCCTGTGGTCACGTAAGAGGCAAAAATCACGTTGGGGCCTACGTTGGGTGCTCTGGCTCAGTGTCACAGGGACCCGTCCGAGCATAATTAATTCTAATCCTAACATTGAACCACAACAGGAAGTAGTGGAGAGTTGTTAAAATGTGCTGACCTGTTAGCCATGGAACCGGTCCCAGAGAAAGAAAGTTATTCCTTGTTTTAGAAGTAACATTGCAGATGGCAGGATTTTATATTCCTGCAACCTTATTGGTTGGGTAAACAAACAATAAAGGCAACTTTTGCTTTGAAGCTCAGCAAGTTCAATCAGTAGAGCAAATGAAACATCAAATGTTGAAAACTATCTAATAATGCAGTAGTTGGCAACTTGCAAAATTCGAGTCTTCATTCGGGTTACCCAACGCTACCATCTCGGGGGGTTCCGGGAATAGACGAAACACTCTTAGGAAGGAATAAATCGCCAGCAGCTGCACCAAGAAACAGAAAAAATCTTTCTAGAGCGCAAAATACACCTTCCTGCCGAAATACACCAATAGTCATTGCTTAATCCTATAAACCTCCAACACTGAAACAGATACGGTGGAACATCTGAAATGAATGATGACAGTAAATGATGAACAGAACATTTATGGTAAAATGAAAACCACCCCAGCAGAGAGGCCAGCGAAGCAAGGCAGAAATCGAACCTGGGACGTCCTAATGCAAGCGCCATATGTTACCGCAAAACCTTTCGTTCATTATCATCGTAGAAGCTGCAGCACATATCCAAAAGTCATACTGACAATTTTTATTTTCTTTATACGCACTATGTACATAGTGTATAGAGAATGTATTGCACTCCACCAAAAAATTCGATACCGAGATTTCACCGGAAATATATGTTTTAGGGTCACCTGTATCCAAAAAAAGTATTTTCAGAAAAAGGTCCGTGTGTACGTGTGTGTGTCCGTGTGTTTATGAACACGATAACTCAAAAATGAAAAGTCGGTAAAATACCAAACTTGGTATTTAAGTTTAGTATCTTCCAGGGATGCGACACGCAGATTTTGAGAAAAATCCTCCCATCCGAAACTAACCCTTTACATGGAACTTTTTTCGAAAATTTTGATTTTCTAAAAAATGGCTCCAAAGATTTTTATTAAAATGTCATATATTAAAGGTATTCACCTGACAAATAAAATGTATATTCTGAATTTTCTGGGAATAGCCTCTAAAGACTACTTTATTCTGGATGAATTTTGCATAACTACTAAACCGTAAGAGATGGAGAAAAACTTAACACACAAAAAATGTAGATTACGTTAAAACACACAATTTATGCTATATACATTTTTTTCCTGGAGTTGATCGTTTTTGAGATATTCCTTTTTCTTGGTTTCAGCTTTGAAAAACATACTTTTCTCATACAGGAATTTGACAACTCCTGTCCATACAAACAAAGGAACATCAGTCACATAACAACCAGCTTTCGGCTTTCCCCTCAACCTATGCTATTCCCTTATTTCGCTTCTACTTACAATAAAGCAAGAAAAAAGACTATTTCTGCTAATTTTTCTCGATTAGCATGAAATAAATAAAAGATAAGCTTATTAAGAATACTTTGTTACAGAGATATAGATAAAGTAATGTGAATGGAACACATCAGATTTTTTTCTTAATATTTGTTATAACCATGCATACCTGCTGTTTTTATTTTTGGATTTTAGAAATATTTTAACCATCTTAAATCATGGACAAATAAAATTACTCAACACATAAAGATGTAAAATTTATCACGTCTTTCTAAGCAGACAAGGGTTCCACTTTTACTATATAGTTGGTTTGTGTTTCAAAACTTACTTCACTTTTCAGATCATCTCCGAACGCAGATAACTACAATTTCTCAAAACAGAGCTTCAATGATACATTACTAACACATACTACTGTAAATCTTCCTAATGTGACTGTAAGAAGAACAAACTAATTATTCATACACTTAAATATGTAGTATCCGAAGAAATGAAAAACGCTAGCACAACACGTTCTTTCCACATCCATATTTACTTTCTCTATAGGCACTATGTACACACTGTATAGAGAATGTATTGCACTCCACCAAAAAATTTGTTACCGAGATTTTATCGGAAATATATGTTTTAGGGTCCCCTTTATCTAAAAAAAGCATTTTCGGAAAAAGGTCCGTGTGTATGTATGTGTGTCCGTGTGTCTGTGAACACAATAACTCAAAAACAAAAGTAGGTAAAATACCTAACTTGGTATTTAAGTTTCGATCTTCCAGGGATGCGACACGAAGATTTTGAGAAAAATCCCGCCACTCCTAACTACCCTTTACATGGAACTTTTTTCGAATATTTTGAATTTCTCAATAAATGGCTCTAACGATTTGGATTAAAATTACTTATATTAAAGGTATTAACCTGACAAATAAAAGTATATCTTGAATTTTCTGGGAATAGCCTCGGAAGAGGAGTTTATTCTGGATGAATTTTACTAAATTTTTAATAACTGCTAAACCGTAAGAGGTGGACAAAAACTTACTACACAAAAAATGTAGAGCACGTTAAAAGACACAATTTATGTCATATGCGTTTTTTTCATGGAGTTCGTCGTTTTTGTGACATTCCTTATTTTTGGTTTCTGCTATGAAAAACTTATATATTTCTCATACAGGAATTTGTCAACTGCTGTCCATACAAACAGAGAACTTCAGTGACATAGAAACCAGCTGTTGAATTATTACTTTAACCTATGGTACACCCTTATTTCGCTTCTACTTACAAGGAAGCAAGTAATATGGCTATTCCTGCTAATATTTTACTTATGAGCATGAAGTTAATAGAGGTATAAGCTTTTTAAGAATAATTTGTTGCAGGGATATAGAGAAAGTCATGTGAATGGTACACATCAGATTTTTACTTTCTCTATATGCACTATGTACATAGTGAATAGAGAATGTATTGCACTCCACCAAAAAATTGGATACCGAGATTTCACCAGAAATATATGTTTTAGGGTCCCTTGTGTGCGTGCCTGCGTGTGTGTGTGCGTGCGTGCGTGCGTGCGTGCGTGCGTGCGTGCGTGCGTGTGTGTGTGTCCGTGTGTCTGTGAACACGATAACTCAAAAACGAAAAGTCGGTAAAATACCAAACATGGTATTTAAGTTTAGTATCTTCCAGGGATGCGACACGAAGATTTTGAGAAAAATCCCCTCACCCCAAAACTACCCTTTACATGGAACTTTTTTCGAAAATTTTGATTTTCTAAAAAATGGCTCTAACGATTTTGATTAAAATATCGTATATTAAAGTTATTTACCTGACAAATAAACTGTATATTCTGAAATTTCTGAGAATAGCCTCTGAAGACTACTTTATTCTGGATGAATTTTTCATAACTACTAAACCGTAAGAGATGGACAAAAACTTAACGCATAAAAAATGTAGAGTACGTTAAAACACACAATTTTTGTCATATACATTTTTTTCGTGGAGTTGATCGTTTTTGAGATATTCCTTTTTATTGGTTTCAGCTTTGAAAAGTTACACTTTTCTCATACAGGAATTTGTCAACTCCTGTCAATACAAACAAAAAGGACATATGTCACATAGCAGCCAGCTTTTGGATTTCACTTTAAACTATGGTACTCCCTTATTTCGGTTCTACTTACTATAAAGCAAGAAATAAGAGTATTTCTGCTAATTTTTCTCGATTAGCATGAAATAAATAAAAGATAAGCTTATTAACAATAATAATTTACAGAGATATAGAGAAAATCATGTGAGGTAACACATAAGATTTTTACAAACATAACAGACAAATATATTATGTGAACCATCTCAGAGAACGGAACTGGGCTCAATATAGTTACTTCAGAGCTATCTAGCGGTGCATGTCTGAACTTGAAAGGCACGCTGCGAAAGCACAAGGCTTACTGACAGCAACAGTGGTGGTTTAAGCTGGTCAAACCAGGACAATCCAACTCAATCCACTACTCAAGTCAGGAAGTATATCGATAAAAATCTCACATGACGTTCTCTACAGCTCTGCTACAAATTGTTGTTAAAAAGCTTATCGTTCTATTTACTTAGCGCTAATCGAAAAAAATTAGCAGAAATAGTCTATTACTTGCTTCCTTGTAAGTAGAAGCGAAATAAGGGAGTACAATAGGTTAAAGTGATAGTCAAAAGCTAGTTGCTATGTGACTGAAGTTCCTTTGTTTGTATTGACAGCGTTGGCAAAGTCCTGTGTAGTAAAAGTATAATTTTTTAAAGCTGAAACCAAAAACAAGGAATATCTCAAAAACGACCAACTCCATGAAAAAAATGCATTGGTGTTTTAAAGTGCTCTATATTTTTTGTATGGTAAGTTTTTTTCCGTCTCTTACGGTTTAGTAGTTATGAAAAATTCATCCATAATAAAGTAGTCTTCAGAGGCTATTCCCAGTTTAGCAGTTATGAAAATTTCCGTAAATTTCATCCAGAATAAAATTCAGAAAATTCAAGATATGTTTTATTTGTCAGGAGTATCTTTAAAATATGACATTTTAATCAAAATCATTAGAGCCATTTTTGAGAAAATAAAAAGTTTTGAAAAAAGTTCCATGTAAAGGGTAGTTTGGGGTAGGGTGATTTTTTCTCAAAATCATCGTGTCGCTTTCCAAGTTTGGTATTTCGTTTTTGCATTATCGTGTTCACCCACACCCACACCCCCACCCCCCACCCCCCCCCCCACACACACACACACACACACACACACCCACACCCACACCCACACACAGACTGACCTTTATGTGAAGATGCTTTTTTTTTTGGAAACGGTGATCCTAAAATATATGTTTCCGGAGAAATCTCGGTATCAAATTTTTGGGTGTAGTGCAATACCTTCTCTATACACTATGTACATAGTACATGTAAAGAAAGTAATAAGGAAGCTACAGCTCTTCAAAACTCTGATTCTATCATACTGGTTTACGCGGCTCCAGCATGGGCCTATACGGACGAATCAGCTTTTAAATCACTACAGGTTGCACGAAATAAAGTTTTAAGAATTATTCATGGTGACGCCTGGTATACCACAACTAAACAAATCCACGAGGGCCTTACGAGAAAACGTTTCACAACATATACAAGATTTCTACCACCGTCTTCCACTGAGTCCAATTCTAGCAGTATGACAATTTGAAAACTACAATAAGATACAACATAGCAAAGGCTGCCTTAAAAGACATTTTCCTGATTAATTACCCGTCCTACATTTTAGGCATTCATTAACCTGTAACACACCATTTATAAGTAGTCAGGGACTGTTTGTCATTTCGATTAAATTATCATTGTAAGAAGCATGTGAAAAATTGTCATTTTCACACTTACATGTCAGGGCAAAGATGGTAGTTGGGATTTTTAGTGATTTGTACGTAAGTTCTGCTGGCGTTATAAGAGTTTAAAGGCAAGGTAAAAACCCTGCATGCATGTTCTGTGTAATGTACATAATAGAGTTTCACTTCAATTGATTATATTCTCACTGGACTAACACCAGTTAAGAGAAACTTTGCAACACTGTATCACAATGACCAGAGTATGCTAATGTTTGATGCAACGCTTTTTCTTTAGGTGGTGTTGACTGGACACGATACTAAATCCTAGTATGTTAACATTACTCGTATTCAAATTGTATTAAAGCTTCACAGTTGCTGAGTAATAGCTCGTCATATTCTTGTTGAATTAAAAAATCTGAATGGCAACACTCACATAATTTTTTCTACTCATTATGAACCCAAACATAATCCTTATATAAATTAGAAAATAATATTTGGCACGAGTGATCTAAAATGAATTCTTTTAAATGTTACCAATGAAGTTTAATTACGAGCATATTTTCATTAGTATAATTAATTTTTGTTTACAGCTTCACAAAACTACATTATTACAAATGAAGTGCAACGTTATTCGCAAAATATGAGATTTGGTGATTAATAAAGTTCATCTAACGGTTTTATTGAAATTTCGTGAAGTTTGCGCAAAGATCTGCTTGGGAAGCCAGGAATGGAGTTAGCGACACTGGAAAAGTGTGTGTGTGTGTGTGTGTGTGTGTGTGAGGGAGGGTATGTGTATGTATGTGTGTGTGTGTTTCACACAATATTCAAGCCCTGAGGGACAAAATTTGGCGCATATGTTATTATTTTCTTTAGTTACTGCGTAATACCACTCGCGCCGAACAATGGAAGCGCGAAATTGGCAACGGCAATAGCATCCCATATTACTCTGATGGAAAACTAAACCAGTGCAAAAATACAGGAACCGCGAAAATATACAACAAATAATAACTGTCATGATCCTCTAACTAGAGAGACTTTGGTATGATTCGAAAGAAGTCTGATTGCTCGCACAGTGTTGCGCATCATAACCAGTGCCGACTAGCTTTACCATTCTCTATAGGTATACAGCATAGGCTTTCTGTCCTTCATTTACCAAGTGATCATTAGTCTATTAATTTCTCTAGCACCTATGTACAATTTGCATAGTAAGTAGAGAAGGTATTGCATTCCAACCAACAATTTGACACGGAGATTTCACCGTAAATACATGTTTAGGGTCCCCTGTATAAAAAAAGCATTTTTAGAAAAGGATCAGTGGTGTGTGTGTTGTATGTGTGTGTGAGTGTAAGCCCGTGTGACTGTGAACAGCATAACTCAAAAACGAAAAGTCAATAAAATACCAAACTTGATATTTAAGCTTAGTATCTTCCAAGGATACGACACGAAGATTTAAAAGAAAATTCTTTACCGCAAACTACCCTTTATACGGAAAAAAATTGGGAAATTCTGATTTTCTCAACAAAAAAAAGGCTCTAACGGTTTTTATTAAAATACTGTATATTAAAGATATTTGCATGGCAAATAAAATATATTTTGAATTTCTTGGAAATGGCCTCTAAAGCCTTCTTCACTCTGCAAAACTTTTGCATAACTGATAAACCTAAGAGATAGAAAATAAAAACTTACTGCACAAAAAATCTAGATTTCATTAAAACACACAATTTATGTCTATACCTACATTTTTTTCGTGGAGTTGGCCATTTCTGAGATATTTCTTGTCATTAATTTGAGTCTTATACACATAAAATTTTTCTCATTAGGGAATTTGTCAACTTCTGGCCATGCAAAGGAACGAATTTCAATCACCTAACAATAGCTTTTAAAACATATTCTCTATTGTATTTCCTAATGTATTTTCTATTTCCCTTATACTTATGAGGAAGTAATTAATACGACCATACGACGAAATAGCTAGAGAAGATCATGTGAATGGATCACATACAATTTTTACATTCTCTACACCTACTATGTGCATAATGTATAGAGAAGGCAAAAAATTTGATATGAGATTTCACCAGAAATACATTTTTTGGGTCCCCCTGAATAAATAAAAACATTTTTTGAAAAAAGATTGTATGTGCATCTGTGAACAACATAGCTCAAAAACGTAAAGACCGTTAAATACCAAACTTGGTATTTAAGGATGCGACAAGAAGATTTTCAAGAAAATCTCCCTACCCCAAACTATCTTTTACATGGAAAAAATTTCGAAATTTTTTATTTTCTCAAAAATGGATCTAACGATTTGATTAAAATATCTTATGTTTAAGATATTCACATGCCAAATAAAATATTTGTCTTGAATTTTCTGGGAATAGCCTCTAAAGACCTCTTTATTATGGATGATTTTTATTGAATTTTGCATAACTGGTAAACTGTAAGAGATAGACAAAAACTTAATACATAAAAAATATAGATCACGATAAAATACACAATTTATATCATATATCTACATTTTTTTCGTCGAGTTGGTCGTTTTCGAGATATTCCTTGTTATTGATTTGTTTTAAAATACTTATACGGGAACTTGTCAACGCTTGGCCATGCAAAGAAACAGATTTCAATCCCAGAGCAACCACATTTCAAAACATTTGACAGTCAGTTTCGCCTAATGTATCCCCTTACTTCCCTTCTACTTATAAAGGAACCAAGTAATAAGACCGTTTCTGCTAATGTGAAATAAGAATAAGCTTAACAATATTTTTTTACAGAGAGGTAGAGAAAGTCATGTGAATGGAGCACTCAGATTTTTTATTATCTTGTACAAATGCTAATCATCAAACAGTACGAATTCACCAACTGATTGCCAAAATATATTTTGTAACAGTGTATTTTCAAACACAGATAGTAGATGATGCCTCTTTCTTTGTTAAAAGCTTGAGTGGAGGATCTATAGTTTGCAAGTGTAAATTGGTCAAAATTAACTGGTCGAGAAGTATTAGGGGCCTTTCTGGGGCTGAGGGCTGTATAAAGTCCCCTGATAATCAGCTGCAATCTCATGCATTATACTTCTAATCATACAACAAACAGCTGATTTGTGGATCCAAATAGAATCAATTTGTATTTTATAACATATTAAGAATTTATGTTAAACTAATGAACCTGGAAGGTTCAATAGTAAAAAATCCCAGTGTTACCGGCAGTTGATTTATTGCAAAACTGGGAGGTTTTGATTAGCTTATCTAGTCAAATTTTCTAAGATGCTTTAAAATAAAAATACTTAAAGTCCTTATTTAACCTAAATCTCTGTTTTAATTTCCTATTGTTACACAAATAGAACAATTCTTGTGTTTCTGAAGTGCCTTCTTTTAATATCAGATTTTTATGATATTTGAAGATACCATCAGAAGAATTCACTAATTTAGCTTTAGTTTTTCAACCAAAAGCCATAGGTTATTCTGTTAGTAAAATAAAGTAAAGAAGGATATATTTTTAAAATGAGCATAGAAGTTTCTTCTCCATTATTCACTCCTAATCTTAGGTTAATTTATCTGTACTTCTAAAAAAATCCAAAATAAAGGAAGTTATGAAAGGGTTTCAAATTACCTTTCATAAAAATTGGCCCTATTTATATTTTTGAAACTAACAAAATTTCATAATGTAATGTTTTGCACCTTATCGCTGCATTTTTATGCCAAAAAATATACATCAATCACATTATTTACATATCCAGAGTAGAGAAAAATAAAAATCTGATAGAATTATGATAAACTTAAAATAAACAAAGAAATCATTTTTATTTTTGGCAATTGGAAACACAATTGAATATAAAACAGTCACAGCCACAGAATCATACTATAAAACAACTTTGGCTATCAATGTTTATAAACTGAAAAAACATAATTCAATGAAATAACCATCATAGTTTTTTTTAAAGTAAGTACCAAATATCAGTACTCAGAAATCAAATTTGTATGGAGTAATGAGAAATAGTGATGGTCCCATCCCTGGATGTATATTGGCTGCATATACACAAGAACCTCATTTATGATGACCAGATAGGACCAGTAATAATCCAGATTAATGAAAATCTGGATATTCAATATACTATTAAATGAAAGCAAATCTGGTGCTTCAAAATTATATTTGAAACACTGCAAAAGCAGAAAATAAAAGGACTGAAATCCAAGAATTGAAAAGTCTACGATTTCTATTAAGACAATCTTGAAAACTAGTAAATATAATTGCCAAAATAAAAATTGTTACTACGTTAAAGAACTTTAAGTTGCCAAAAAATAAAATTGTTGTTCTTAATATTAACTATGGTAACTTATTGTTAGCTTGACTGCAACAATCTGCTATGCTAGCTATGATGCCAAAATCATAATTATAATCATTTCATGCATTTATCAAAAGAAGCAATATTTTACTGGTGAATCAGTAAGCATATATTGATCCACATAACCAAAATCCAGATTGAGGGTCATGTGCATGTCGTATCACACAGCATATAAATGGTCTGGCCAACCCAAGCAATTTTATTAGCCAACACAGACACAACTACAAAAACTAGTGTAAATAAGAGTAAACTCAGAACTCCATGTAAAATATATTTTGAGGCCTGTATTTTACCTTAGCTTTCCTAAATAAAGCCTTAACATTATTGGGTTGACATCGCAGGACATGGCCAACAGATTGAAGCGCAGTATCATAAGCTTTGATTTTTAGCTGTGCAGCTGCAAGATTGTTATACACCTTCAGACGATCCTCCAGTAAATCATAAAGCTTTTCTGATTCCTGAAATAAAATGTTTGCACCCATCAAAATAATGCTATTTGAAAACTTAATGCTTAAGTTATTTCTTAGGTAAAATTAAGCTTTCTTAGCTAAGATATTATTAGGCTTTAGTGATACATGTAAATACTGCAATTTGCAATTTTAGTCAACATTTTTACTTTATCTACCTGAACTATGTACACAGTGTATAGAGCAGCTATTGTATTGCACCCAAAAAAGCATTTTTAGAAAAGTATTGTGTGTGCGTATGTGGTATTATTAGAACCAGTTGAAAAATTCAATGCCACAGTCAGGATTTGAACAGGGTTCTCCCGCACTCATTGCAGTTGCTCTAACCACTGAGTTACTGTGACAACTTGCCAGTATGGCATTCGATCTTCCAACTGATTATGTGTGTTTTACCCAGTTCAAATCCTGGCTGTGGCATTGAATTTTTCAACTAGTTTTAATAATTCTGTTACCTCTGTGTATCTTTCAAGATATACAAAAAGAGAGGAGTATCACCATTATAACTTAAAACATTTCTCATACAGGAACTTGTCAACTCCTGGCCACACAAAGAAATGGAATTCAATCCCATAGCAACAACATTTTAAAATGTGATGTATAAATGAGTCGGAATAGTAACACTCACCTCACTTATATGTAATTATGTTCAAAACATATGTTTCAAGGGCAATTGCCCTCTTCTTCAGTTGAAGTCCGACTGATGGCTGGTATTTGTGCTCTGTGGTCTATTACGGTGGAGCCATCTGGTGTTCTCAGTAGAAGTTCAAAATCATGTGGCGGTATTTCAAAATTCATCAGTTGGTCTTTTTGTTGTGTAATGAGAATATTCTCCCAAACTGTAAGTTCTGCCAGGTTGTTTACAGGTTTTAGCAATTTTATGTCATTTTGTATTTCATGATGTGATGTCCAAAAATGGTATGCTACTGCCAATTTATCTGTTTGTTTCTGTTTGATATGTCTGAAATGTTCCTTTAGCCTTGTTTCCAGTTCTCTTTTTGTTTGGCCAATGTAACATGATTTGCAGTCCTTGCAATCAATTCTGTAGATGCCTGATCTCTGGTTTGTAGGTATGGGGTCTTTAATGTCTGTTTTCAATGCATTTTTTATGTTGAATTGGTTACTTGAAGCTAAACTTATATTGTATTTCTTGAAAGTTTTTTTGAATTTCCTATCTGCTGTTGGGTGATAGGTGAATTTTTTATATATAACTTTCGGTTTTTGTATGGACAAAGTGGTGATTTGTTTTAAGGTTAATTTCTCCTATGTTTTTTTAATTTTTTGGTCAATGATGTCTGGGTTAAAACCATTGACTGAGGCTATATGTCTTAGTTGGAGGTATTCTGTGTTGTACTCTTCTGGGTCAAGTGGGATGCTGAGGAGTCTGTGTACTGAACTGTTGAAGACTGCCTGTTTATGAGGTTCTGGGTTGAAACTATTCTGTTTTATGTAATTGTCTGTATGTGTGGTCTTCCTGTAGATGCCATAAGTGATCTTTTGTTCTTTCCGTGTTAGTTTTAGGTCCAGGTATGGTAGCATTTGGTCTTTTTCTGTTTCCATTGTGAATTGTATGTACCTGTCCTGTAGGTTTAGTAATTTTAGAGAGTCTTCTGCTAATTTTTTGGGGACCACCGCAAAAACATCAACAACATATCTAAACCATTTTTTGAATATATTCGGAAAACTGGAGGTTATATGTACTTCAAGTCGTCCCATGTACAGATTTGCTAAAAAGGGCGAAAGTGGGTTACCCATCGCTAAGCCTGATGATTGTCTGTAAAATCTACCATTGAATTGGAAATAATTCTGGTTGATGCAAAGTTCTGTTAAAGTATGGAAGTCTTCTATTTCTTTCTGGTTTAAGCCAATGCCCCTGAGCCATGCTTTGAAGGTTTCAAGTAACTTGTCGACTGGGATGCTGGTGAATAATGATTTCACATCAAACGAAACCAACAACTCATTGTTTGAAACTTTGTACTCTTCTAGATGTTTTATTAGTTCTATGGAGTTTTTAATGGAAAGGTGGTTGTGTTCGGGGAAGCTGTTGAATTTGTTAACTAACCACTTAGATAATTTGTAGGTTGGAGAGTTTATGCAATTGACTATTGGTCTCATGGGTTTGTCCGGTTTGTGGATTTTTGGCAAAGCATAAAAACGTGGTAGAGTTGGGTTTGCTTCTTTCATTTTGAATTTTTCTAGTTTAGGTATAACTTCTGTTCTTTCTATTGTACGTTTTAAGGATGTTATCAGTATGTTTAATGGGTTTTTACTTATTTCTGTATATTCTTTATTCTCTAAAAGGGTTTCTACTTTTGAAATGTAACCTTTTTTGTCCATTATGACTGTTGTGTTTCCCTTATCTGCTTTTAAGAAAACTACCGGTTTTTTGTTTAAGGACCTGATTATTTGTTTATGTTTGTTCTTCTGTATTTTTGTGTCTTTGATTTCCTGCAGTATAGGTGCAACTTCTTTCTTTATTGTTAATTGATCGATCCGGTTTAGTTCTTTTGTAGCTATTTCTATGTCCGCTATATAATCTTGTACGTTGGTCGAGAATTGAGTGCAAGTTTTGAAGCCCTTGTTTAAAAATGTAATTTCTTCGTTATTGAAGGTTTCTTCCGAAAGATTTACTACGTTCACATTAGTTGGTTTGTTTGACTGTATATTGAGTTGGGTTTGGTTTTTCCGCGTCGTTTTGCTAATTAGTTTCTCCAATTTCTTTTTAAGTTTCATTGTTTTTTCGTGCATTATTCTATTGAGTTTTTCTAAAAGATTTTGTTGAATGTTTTTCCAAATGATGTCCCCCTACATTTTGCACAAGTTTCATATGTGACGCGTATAGCTGGAGTTCTAATTTATTTAGCGTGGCATAGTGTTTGTTTCTTGCAAGTGTGATAACTTTCCTATCTGCGGCTTTTTGTATCATACTGTTGTTGTCGAATTTTATGAATTTTCTGACAAAAATCGGCGTTACGCGGTGTCTTAGGCATAGGTTCAAAAAGCGTATGTCGGCAAGTAGCGTTCTTCTTTTGATCTGGTTTTTGATGTGAAATCATTATTCACCAGCATCCCAGTCGACAAGTTACTTGAAACCTTCAAAGCATGGCTCAGGGGCATTGGCTTAAACCAGAAAGAAATAGAAGACTTCCATACTTTAACAGAACTTTGCATCAACCAGAATTATTTCCAATTCAATGGTAGATTTTACAGACAATCATCAGGCTTAGCGATGGGTAACCCACTTTCGCCCTTTTTAGCAAATCTGTACATGGGACGACTTGAAGTACATATAACCTCCAGTTTTCCGAATATATTCAAAAAATGGTTTAGATATGTTGTTGATGTTTTTGCGGTGGTCCCCAAAAAATTAGCAGAAGACTCTCTAAAATTACTAAACCTACAGGACAGGTACATACAATTCACAATGGAAACAGAAAAAGACCAAATGCTACCATACCTGGACCTAAAACTAACACGGAAAGAACAAAAGATCACTTATGGCATCTACAGGAAGACCACACATACAGACAATTACATAAAACAGAATAGTTTCAACCCAGAACCTCATAAACAGGCAGTCTTCAACAGTTCAGTACACAGACTCCTTAGCATCCCACTTGACCCAGAAGAGTACAACACAGAATACCTCCAACTAAGACATATAGCCTCAGCCAATGGTTTTAACCCAGACATCATTGACCAAAAAATTAAAAAACATAAGGAGAAATTAACCTCAAAACAAATCACCACTTTGTCCATACAAAAACCGAAAGTTATATATAAAAAATTCACCTATCACCCAACAGCAGATAGGAAATTCAAAAAAATTTTCAAGAAATACAATATAAGTTTAGCTTCAAGTAACCAATTCAACATAAAAAATGCATTGAAAACAGACATTAAAGACCCCATACCTACAAACCAGAGATCAGGCATCTACAGAATTGATTGCAAGGACTGCAAATCATGTTACATTGGCCAAACAAAAAGAGAACTGGAAACAAGGCTAAAGGAACACTTCAGACATATCAAACAGAAACAAACAGATAAATCGGCAGTAGCATACCATTTTTGGACATCACATCATGAAATACAAAATGACATAAAATTGCTAAAACCTGTAAACAACCCAGCAGAACTTACAGTTTGGGAGAATATTCTCATTACACAACAAAAAGACCAACTGATGAATTTTGAAATACCGCCACATGATTTTGAACTTCTACTGAGAACACCAGATGGCTCCACCGTAATAGACCACAGAGCACAAATACCAGCCATCAGTCAGACTTCAACTGAAGAAGAGGGCAATTGCCCTTGAAACATATGTTTTGAACATAATTACATAAATGAGGTGAGTGTTACTATTCCGACTCATTTATACATCACATTGATTAAAACTTCACTTGTCTCAAACTTCTGAGTTATTTAATTAACATTTTAAAACATTGCCTGTCAGTTAGCCCTTATTTCCCTTCTACTTAAAAGGAACTAATTAATAAGACCATTTCTGCTCAATTAGTAAGAAATTGAAGAATAAGCTTATTAACAATAATTTGTTACAGAGATGAGAAAGTCATGATAATGGAACACAGCAGAGTTTTCTAAACGCATACACATCAGTTTTCAGTGTTAATTTAAAATAGTGGTTACTCTGCATGTAATAAATATTTGCAAAACATGTATGATTTTTTCATGACTAATGCAATTCATACAAACATCTACTGTTTAATATAAATTAAGCAGAGGTTTAATGACACAATGACACAACAGAAAGGAAATGTGATTTATAAATTGGTTTTATTACCAGGAGTCATATACAATCAGTTATTTTTCCACACAGTCACTGTGAAAATGACAAGTTTTCTAATATGCTCTCCATAAAAGGTTGCCACCAGCATATACAGATGGTCTTCAAAGTGTCTTAAGTTCTATACTGGTGAAGGCTGCAGAAGCCATGTCATCCCAGATCTTTTTTTTTTCTGAGGTAATTGAACATTTTCAAATGAAACTAATTAGCTGTTGGGTTACTGCAGCAGTAAGTAGTTTTGAGTTATATGAATCAAAACAATTCCACATGAGACTGCCTCCGTGGTTGAGTGGTCAGCAAGCTGACTTCTCATTCGGAGGTCCCGGGTTCTAATCCTAGCTGGGGCGGGGAATTTTTCTTTAACCAGAATTACTCCCTATCCCCCACAGAGTCTGGAAGTATGTATGTGAGAGTAAATATGTGCATGTTTGAGGACATAAAATGGTTTAAACCCAAGTAAACCTACAGCCTTCTAATTCAAAGGCCCCGATATGACCTTAGTTGTTAAAGGGGGCTATATAAATGAAATAAAAAAAATAAATAAATAAATAAAAAATTCCACATGGCAGCATATTTCTTTTGTTTTGAATAGCTCTCTGCAGGTGACAACGTCTGACAATACACATCTGCAGTGACCATAATCCATAGTTCTATAAACTCCATGAGTAACACACCTCTCTGATCCCAGAAAATAGAAACCATGAACTTTCTGTTGCTGATAGCTCAACTTTTGCTCTTTTTGGGGGGGAGTATCAGTTCATCCATTGTTTGGATTGTTTAGCACACACGCATACATGGATATTTTTCTAAAAATGCTTTTTTTGGATACTGGGCACCCTAAAACATCTATTTCCAGTGACATCTTGGTATCAAATTTTTGGGTGGAATGCAATACCTCTCTATACATTATGTAAATAGTACAAGCAAAAGTAAAAATTCATGCTAAAACTCATTTTTTATATTATCTGTTTTCCAAGGTCAGTCCAATAAGTACCCATGCTTCAAAACAGATGTTGTTTCTACGGCAAGTTGGTGTTACCAATGTTTACTGTTATTTGTTACACATCACCAAAACAAATTTGGTACTAATTCCTAGGTTATTTTAATTTGGCAGACATTTCAGTCAGTTGTTCAACATATTTTCATTAAAATGGAAAAAGTGCAGAATAGTTAGTGATTAACTTTATACTTTTGTAGGGGAAAACTTAAAAGAAGATAAAAGCATAACTGGATGGTGTTTATAAGTGCCTTTCATCATCTATCATCTATGGTAATAGATAATAGTTCAATGATTTTAAACAGTCAAACATAGAGTTTTGACAAGAAATGCCCAGGATGCCCAGCAGATATGTTACTGAGGAAATCATTGAAAAAGCCCACAATATAATTCTCACTAATCATTAATCAAAATAATGGGTTGTTTCCAGTGAATTTTCTCCGAAGAAGATAAAGACAGACCCATCAGCCGAAAAAGTGAAGATTATTTTGTCGCAAAGAGTATCATACTCAATGAATCCTTAGAAAAAGGATTACTGGATAATACTAGAACAAGTTATTGGACACAAGAACCTATTTAGCTAAGAAAGTGCTGTTTCATCATGACAATGTACCAGCTCATGTTCTGGAGTTGTTACCACCAAACTGCATGAATTATTGCCTCATCCCCCATATTTGCCTGAACTGAAATGGAGATGAAGCACCAGAGGATGGTGGAGGAAACCAGAAAAACTGAAGGAATCCTGGTTTAGCGATGCTTTGTCCACCACAAATCTCATATGCGGTCAGTCACCTGGGTGAGAGGCAAATGGTCGAACATGACGCGACCTAATAAAACGTTAGTATTTACTTGCCTGAAATTTCTTTTTGTTCCAAAACATAAATAAATGGGAACAAGATTTACATCAAGTGAGGCCATCTTCTAGACAGAAGCCTATTTTGCAGATCTTGATAAGTTCTGATTTCGGAGGGGTTAAAAAAAATGGCAGGAATGTTGGAAGAAGTGTTGTTCACCAAAACTGGCTGCAATTTTAAGCCATTTTTCTGGGATATGATTTATCACTGCAATGAACAAATTATGATTAAGATTAAAACAACAAATATTAATTTAAAATAAAGGAAAAATGTGACACTGTACATATATATCACTTTTTTTTCAGCCCAAATTCTTAACAGAAGGAATAGAAAGCTTTGCATTCCATTTAAAAATTTGAAAACTAAATTTAATTGGAAATGAAGTTCAAGGATAAAATTACCTCTTTTGTTTCACTCTTTGGATCAAGTGTAACTCCACCTTCAGCATCATCCAAGTATTCCAAAGCTCTCCTATAACACTGAATAGCAAGGGTGTGCTCCTGCCTGGCATACCACCAATTTCCTCGTTCACGTTTTTGACAACTTTAACATGAAAGAAGAAAATAATATTTAATTTTATTAAACATCTTTTATCATTGTATTAGCAACCTGTATCTTGTAAGTGTTTGTATATTTATTCTAACTTCCTCCAAAGGTTATAGATATTTTCCTCTACATTTTATCACATTTTGTTTCAGATATTGCACACTCTTGAGTGGCAGCTGTTCATGGTTTCATGTGCAAAACATTAAATTAAACCTTTTGGACTAATTAACTGTTTAGTTCTCCAATGAAAATGAAAAGCATGTGGTATAACAATCAAATAATGACATGTGTTTCATTAAATATTACAAATGACTGTAAAGGAAACAGAAAACTGTCTGGTATTACAACCATCAGGTTTCAGGCATACATAAGCTATTTCTTCATGTAAACTGAGTCTGCACATCACTAAATATATAATAATTAATTATTGTATTTTAAGCTTTTGTCATCTAACTTGATAATATTTCTGCGATTGTAAATCAGAAATTTAAACTACATTCCAGTGTTCTTTAATCCATTGGCACCTTACATAAATACCCTCATGGTTAACTCGAAATCTAATTTAAAACCCTTTATAACTATTTGAGAGTATTATAAAGTTTAAAAATTCATATAAAATCTTTCTCAAAATATTATATAACTAACGTTGGAAGCATTGACTTACCGATTTCAAGGTCTAATTTGACTACTGGATATGCTCACCATAAAACACTTCTCCAGATCAAGAGCAACACAACATTTTTGCATTATCTGGAGCAATCACTATTTATTTTGTGTATTTGTATTGTATTTGTATTGTACTTGTGTAAAGCATTATTATAGCTTTTAACACTATTTGTTTTTCTTTCTTTCTTTTTAGCAATGAACTGTGGTAATGTTTCTTTAAAACAACTGATGAGCAAAGTCCATGTATTTTTACTTTCTCCATACGCACTATGTACATAGTGTATAGAGAAAGTATTGCACTCCACCAAAAATTCGATACTGAGATTTCACCAAAAATATATGTTTTAGGGTCCCCAATATCCAAAAAAAGCATTTTCACAAAAAGGTCTATGTGTGTGTGTGTGTCTGTGAACACGATAACTCAAAAACGAAAAGTCGGTAAAATACCAAACTTGGTATTTAAATTTAGTATCTTCCAGGGATGCGACACGAAGATTTTGAGAAAAATCCCCCCACCTCCAACTACCCTTTACATGGAACTTTTTTCGAAAATTTTGATTTTCTCAAAAATGGTTCTAACAATTTTGATTAAAATTTCGGATATTAAACATATTTACCTGACAAATGAAATGTATATCTTGAATTTTCTGGGAATAGCCTCTGAAGAGTAGTTTATTCTGGATGAATTTTACTAAATTTTGAATGACTGCTAAACCGTACGAGATGGGCAAAAACTTACTACACAAAAAATGTAGAGAACTTTTAAACACACAATTTATGTTATATACATTTTTTTCGTGGAATTCGTCATTTTTATGACATTCCTTATTTTTGGTTTCCGCTATGAAAAACGTATACTTTTCTCATACAGGAACTTGTCAACTCCTATCCATATAAACAAAGGAACTTCATTGACATAGCAACCAGCTTTTTACTATCACTTTAACCTACGGTTGTCCCTTATTCCGCTTCAACTTATAAGGAAGCGAGTAATAAGACTATTTCTGCTAATTTTTTCTGATTAGCATGAAATAAATAGAAGTATAAGCTTTTTAAGAATTATTTGTTGCAGGGATATGGAGAAAGTCATGTGAATGGTACACCTCAGATTTTTAGTAATCATCTTGTAAAAGACAAAACAATTGAAGTCACATGTCTAGCAGACAGAAAAATAACTAGTAACCTTTAGTTGTACATCACATTATAGGAAATGAACCTGAACTTACAAATTGGCACTTTCCACCAGTTTCTTGTATTCAAGGGCATACTTTGGTTTCCTTACCTCCTTTCTGGTATTTGACCTTTCCTTCTCAGTATGCATGTTTCTGAATGTCAGTAGATTCAAGTTTCATCCATAAGAAAACATCTTTGTTAGCCTTTCATTTCAAACACAGCACATTCATCACAAATCATGATTCATACTCCCCACATTTCACTTTATTACGAAATATTTCAGATCACATATCTTTTATTTGTTCTCATGGTACCAACAATATTACTATTTTGTTCATTAGCCTTATAAAAAAATATGGAATCATTTGAATGCCATTAATAGTTAAAAAGCATATAGTTTTATTTAAATGTCTGACTCATAAATGAGTTTGCTAGTGACACAGAATAAAATATATACATTTAGGGGTTTTAACAAAATATGTTATGTGAGTATTACAAAAAATATTTTACCTGTGTTATAATAGTTATATAAAATTAAGTTATGAGAACAAACTGTAATAAACATTATAAAAGATGTGCAACAACAATAAAAGTTATAATAAAAGTGAAAAACTACAAAAATAAAGTGATTTCTAAACCATAATACATTTTACATTCTGTTTATAATATATTATAAAACCATACAAATGATTTCGAAAAATAGCTTCAAAATGTTTTATGATATTCTGTGTGATGGCATGTTCACTACAAGCTGAAAGTAATGTATTTCTCCACATTCAGCACTGAGATCCACTTTCCATGTGCTATTGATTCCATATGAAGTCAGGAACAACAACAATTTTGCTGTCACTTCCTTGTTCAGAGCAACAGAATTCAACCTGTTCTTTTTGTTATTGAACTGTTAACGATTTCATTAGGTTGCTTAGTACAAATAGATAATTAAAAATAAACAATAAGAAATTGTTTAGGCTATAATTGAAATGTTCCATAAATGGATGTAAACAGAGTCAAAGATAAAAAAATCTGATGTGTACCATTCACATGACTTTCTTCATATCCCTGCAACAAATAATTCTTAAAAAGCTTATACTTCTATTTACTTTATGCTACTCAGAAAAAAATGGCAGAAATTATAAGTAGAAGCAAAATAAGGGACAACCGTAGGTTAAAGTGATAGTCAAAAGCTGGTTGCTATGTCAATGAAGTTCCTTTGTTTATATGGATAGGAGTTGACAAGTTCCTGTATGAGAAAAGTATACATTTTTCATAGCAGAAACCAAAAATAAGGAATGTCACAAAAACGACGACCTCCACGAAAAAAATGTATATAACATAAATTGTGTGTTTTAAAGTACTCTACATTTTTTGTGTAGTAAGTTTTTGCCCATTTCGTACGGTTTAGCAGTCGTTCAAAATTTAGTAAAATTCATCCAGAATAAACTACTCTTCAGAGGCTATTCCCAGAAAATTCAAGATATACATTTTATTTGTCAGGTAAATATGTTTACTATACAAAATTTTAATCAAAATCGTTAGAGCCATTTTTGAGAAAATCAAAATTTTCGAAAAAAGTTCCATATAAAGGGTAGATGGGGATGGGGGGATTTTTCTCAAAATCTTCCTGTCATGTCGAAGATAATAAACTTCAATACTAAGTTATCGCGCGCGCGCGCACACACACACACACACACACACACACACACACCCACCCACCCACCCACCCACACACACACACAGACCTTTTTGTGAAAATGCTGTTTTTGGATATTGGGGACCCTAAAACATATATTTCCGGTGAAATCTTGGTATCAAATTTTTGGGTGGAGTGCAATACTTTCTCTATACACCATGTACATAGTGCGTATGGAGAAAGTAAAAAACAGGAGAAAATTAAAATTGAAGAATTATTGTGTTGAATTATTATAACTAGTAGAGAGTCATATTCATTTGTATATAGCTTAGAATAAATAAATAAAATGATGAATTTTATGTTCACACATATCGGTTTCAATAACCTTCACTTAAGTGGTATTTTAAATTATTTCTTGGCCAAATCACCTTTCTGCAGACTTGTTCGGTAGTCTAATTTTATTGAATCCAACTAAAATGTACTCATAATTCAATAGTATCATAAATGCTTCTATAAATTAAGGTGACTCTTAGTTCAATAAAACCAGTCACCATTTTTTTATTTGAGTATTTGCATTGCAGTTTCAGTGTCACATTGTTCCCCACCTACCATTCTTTTTTAAAATTACAAATGCCATAACATGGTCATGCTTGAAGATCCTCAGACTCCTCTTACAATCCGTTACTGTATGCTAGTTCTGAAAGCTGACATGACCAGTCTTACATAATTAAATCTTTATATGCTTGCACTGCACATTTTTAATTTTGAAAAAGTATAGTAAAGTGATAAGTGATGAAGTATAGTATACAGGGTGTAACATAAAGGTATGTCAAAAATTTGGGAAAACATTTCTTGCAGATCAAATATTAAAGAATGTTATATGAACATACATTTAGAAATTGTGGTCAATAAGTAGGATTTACTGCTGAAATTTTGTTCAAAACTGTCAAAATCTCAATTTTTACCAAATAATATGCAGATATATTAACAGAAGTTTTGCACACTAAAACATCTCATCCATATAAATTTGGCTTATTTAAGACCAATAAACCAGAAAAAAATAAAATTCCATTTCTTGATTTTCTTAAAAAATCTGACTTACCCTATTTCCTTCCGTTTTGAAACAGACAGCGTGTCTAATTCAGGCTCTGGTTCAGCACTTAGAAGTTCAATCGTGTAAGTTATAGTTGCACTGGCAGGAATATCAGGAGAGTTGCCCAAACTACCATATGCAAATCGTGGACCCACTTGCACCAATGCAAGTTCTCCAATATCCATCAGTGGCAAAGCCAAATCAAGACCTTGGACGACCTATGAAACAAATTTGATTGCACTCAAAATGTATGACTAACAATATAATGTATAGGAATAGTGACTGAAAAATTCAATAATATAGCTGGGATTTGAACCATGGATCCCCCAGACTCTAGCCAGTTGCTCTAACCACTGAGATACCATATCAACATACCAACACACCATTTTGTAATCTCCATGGACAATAAATTGAATTGAATTGAATTGAAATTCCCCAACTGATTTGCATGTTCCCGATAAACCACAAGATAATTTCAAATTATTTTGAGATGACTCACCAATGGCGACTTACAATGTTGTAAGTACTTTAAGAACCAGACTTCACAGTTTAACCAACTATTAGGTCAATTAATGTTAATTGTGTTTTCACATAAGCCGTTTGTAGGACACAAGCTGAGAAATGCCATGGGGAATTTAATGCTATGCTGGCATGTGCCATGTTAGCTCAGTGGTTAAAGAGACGGAGATCCATGGTTCAAATCCCAGCTGGGCATTTAATTTCTCAGTCTGACTAACCAACTTGGTGTCCTACACAATATATCTAATGCTCAAAAAAAATTTTGCTCTCACAATTCCACCCATTTTTGGTGTGCAAGGCAGATCATTTGAACCTCACCTTTCCCCTTTAAATTTTTTGAACCTCTCAAATACTTCAGTAGAGGAGAGACATACACTTTCTGCAGCACATTTTCCTGTTTTCCAATTAATTTCATATTCACCCATTTCTCTAGTCTTGCACTTACCAATTTCCGATAGAGTCCACTTACTAAATAACCTTGAATATTTCAGGTTGGAATTAAGAGTTAACACAGGCCAACACCTCCAATATTCTTTTATTAAAACACCTGACGAAACTGGCAAGACAAGCCAATCAGCTAATTTAGCAAGTTTTGTTAAGATAATAAAACAATACCTTCCTGAAACCTGATGTAATGCAATCTTGTACATGTAGGAACATACAGATAAATAAGCAATTAAACACAAACACAAAGCACACATATTCAGCACCAAATGTTTCCTATCAGTTCAGATTAGTTTGAAACAATGGGTTCTACGAGGTACGTCCAGAAAGTAAGTTCCGTTTCAATTTATCTCCGCTGCAGCGCTGCGATCACAGTTCCACATATGCACGGTAGACGCTCTGTATCAAGGAGAAGAAATGTGCACCATTTTGAGATTGCTGTCAGCCACATACGCTTTGTTGTGCTTGTTTACAATGTTGGTGTTGATTGAAAATCTCTCCGCTTGTGAAATCAGATCTGTGATTCGTTTTCTGAATGCTAGGAAAGTGAAACCAATTGAAATTTATCGGCAAATTTGCGAAGTTAACAGACAAAATGCGATGAGTGATTCAATGGTGAGAATATGGGTCCGACAGTTCAATGAAGGACGTAGTGAAGTGCACGATGAAGAACGAAGTGGGCATCCATCTTTGGTTACAGAAGAACTGGTTCACACGATTGATGACAAGATCCAGGAAAACTGCAAGTTTACAATTAGTGCTCTCGCTATGAAATTTCCCCAAAGCTCATGATCACTAATTCATGAAATTGTTACCGAAAAACTGAAATTTTGTAAGCTTTGCTCACGTTGGGTACCAAAGATTCTTACTGAGCAACGCAAAACAAAACGGATGGGTAGTGCACTTCAGTTTTTAACCCATTATGATGAAGACGGCAAATTAGGAGATGAGACTTGGGTTTCTTACGACACCCCTGAAAGTAAGCGGCAATCAATGGAATGGAGGCACACTTCATCCCCAGCAAAGGTTAAGCCGAAACAAATCTTGACACCTCGAAAAATGATGTGCACAGTGTTCTGGGACTGGAAAGGCATCTTACTCATTGATTTCTTACCGCGTGGTCAAACAATCAAAGCAGATGTTTATTGCGAGACACTTAGGAAATTGCGCCGCGCAATATAGAATAAGTGCCAAGGATTGCTGTCAAAAGGTGTTGTTTTTCTTCACGACAACGCATAACCACACACTGCAAATGTGACGAAAAACCTCCTGCAGGTATTTTGCTGGGACATGTTTCACCATCCTCCATACAGCCCTGACCTTGCTCCTAGCGACTTTCATCTGTTCTTACATCTCAAGCCTTTCCTTGGTGGTCAACACTTCAACAATCACAAAGAGCTGAAAGAAAATATTTCCAACTTTTTGAAGACACAGGCGGCAAACTTCTATGAAGAAGGTATACAAAAACTTTTGCCACGCTATGGCAAATGCCTGCAAACTTTCGGCAGTTATGTGGAAAAGTAGTTTAAGAGTTGCAGAATTTTGTGCAATAAATAATTATACTGTATCTGTACGCAATTTAATTTTATTACCAAACGGAACTTACTTTCTGGACGTACTTCGTATATCTCTGCATTCTGTAAAGGTCTTACATATAGAAATTTTACAAATAATAGAAGAAAATACTGATGGTGTTCTCATATCATTTTTATCCAAAGTGGAAGAAGATATGTTGGCAGACAACTTGGTAACAAGCAAAGATCAGTGCATCAGTAATAACTATGCAAAAATTTTCATATGTTCCATTTTTTATTCAATATATATACTGATATATAGTTATGTGACAAACTATCAATGTCTGGAGGCTAAAAGAGATAAAGATATAGAGCATTCTTACCCAGTGTAAACACTGGACTGTTTCAAGAGATAAGTACAATCTTCTAGAGATTTCTTCCAACTCCTTTCCTGCTTCCGGAAAGTTCTATAGAGGTATCAGTTCTTATATAAGAGAGTGTTCTTACATGATTCAGTTAGCGAGATTGTCAGTGTGTGATTGGCAAATTTATTTCTGTGCACTGTGCAAGAAAATTGCAATCAAATGCATTGGGCAAGCAAATTATGATGACTGCTGCAACTTATAGTCGTGTTATGTCTGACTCCCCAGAAAGTGAACAATCTGGAAGAGGCTACATTATGCAAATTTCGTCAAATGATGCTGATGTGGAAAAAAGTGAAGTGAACTATTCAGTGAGTGAAGCTTAGTGTAAACTAAGTAAAGTGACATTAAAACTGGTCAGAAATGGGATAGAGGAATTAAGGGATTAAAAAGCCAAGATAGAAGAAATGCTTCAGAAATGATTGTCCAGAATGGAGAAAATGGAGACAGATGTGGAATCTGGAATAGAAAAGATGTAACCAAAAATGAGCAATATTAAAGAACAAATAAATGATAAGAAAATGGAATTGAAGCATGGTCATGACATGGAGAATGAAACAGAGAAAATAAAGACTAAATGGGGAAAATGAAATCCAAGCTGTGATAAAGGCAATAGTGAAAGGTCTGAAAGACAACTTTGCCAAGGAGCTAAAAGAAATTAAATCTGATGTGAAGGGAAAGAATACTGTGTGGAAGAGCCAGAAGAAGGGCTATATGTGTAGACAAGAAACATCAATAGAATGATCGCCATGTACAAGCATGTGCGCTAAGCGATATCATAGAGTGCTGTCGCTCTACACCTAGTCATAGTGCAATCTTACTGTTGGTTGGGACAAGGAGACCTTGAGAAGCGAGCAACTGGAGTATCCAGATAAAGAGCCAATGTACAAGATAGATTATCTGGTGTACAACCTATGTGAGCAGATATTTCTTTCAAGAGCTATTGGACATAGTGGTACACTGGTAGTAAGGAATAGGGTACTGAGATGAGTGTGGGAGCCCATAAAAAGTAACATCAAGTTGGAACAGCATCCGAGGATCAAGGATAAAAAGTCCTTGAAGAGGTCTATGCTGGTACTACCAGAGGGCACCTAGCATCCGAAGAGCAGGGATAAAAAATCCTCGAAGAGGTCTATGCTGGTACTACCAGAGGGCACCTAGAGCTAAATAAAATCTTAGAAAAGCTACATCGCCAACTGGCTACATCTTAGAAGCATGGAGAAGTGATTCCTACAATCCAATATTTGCACGGCAAGTTGCAGATCCCAGACTCACCATTAAGGGCTGGATTCAACAATACATCTGAGCACAGTTTGAAAGAATATTTGTGTATTTGCCATACTGTAAATCAAGTGAAACAGCTCAGAAAAAAATCTGATGTGTTGCATTCACATATTTCTATACATCTGTCACAAAGCTTATTCTTCTATTTACTTCATGTTAATCAAGATAAACATTAAAGAACTGGTCTTATTATTTGCTTCCTTGTATGTATAAGGGAAATAAGGGAATACACCAGGCAAATATTCAAATCTTTTAAAAGCTGGTTCCTAAGTGCTTGAAATTTGTTTCTTTGCATGGCTGGGAGTTGGCAAATTTCCGAATGTGAAAAGCTTAAGTATTTAAAACTCAAAACAATAAAAAGAAATAGCATGTAAATGGCCAACTCCATGAAAAAAATGTAAATTGTGGACATAAATTGTGTTTTAACGAGACCTACATTCTTTGTGTAGTTTGTTTTTGTCTATCTCTTATGGTTTACCAGTTTTGGCTTGGGAGGATTTTCCTCAAAATCTTCATGTCACATACTTGAAGATCAACTTAAATACCAAGTTTGGTATTTTTCAGACTTTTTATTTTTGAGTTAGGTTCACATGCACAGACCCTTTCCTAAAAAAAGTCTTTATTTAGATTCAGGGAACTCTAAAACGAGTATTTCCAGTGAAATCTTGGTATCAAATTTTTGAGTGGAGTATAATACTTTCTGCTACAATACCTGCACCAAGTAGAGAAAATAATGAGAGGCTTTAAGCCCACTGGAGAATTAATAAAATATAAGATAACTTAAGCATTTCAGGTTTCTTATCATGCTAGCACATAGCAGTGCATTGGCGCAGAAAGCAAGTTGTTTGAAACATCTCTGTGGTGACAATGTATTCTGAACTCTGATTCCACCTTCTAATATTATCAATTCCAACTTTGTATCCAATATTATTAGTAATACCCTTTTTATGTTATAATTTATTCCAAAACTTACCTCTGCATCTCCTATCTGAACTGTAAGTTTTTCAGCTTTGTCCACAACAGTGCCATTTTCTAACTGGCCTTCAACATTTATTTCACAGATATAGGACCGTTGTGGTCTGTAACTGTTTTCTGCTCTTCTCAAGACCTGCAATAAATTACTATGTTTAAATGAACTGTATAATGTAATGGTGCATTATGAAAAGAAAAAGAAGCATAGTGATTAATGGTCTACTGATAGCACATACATTTTCAAATACAAATTAAGAGAAACTAATTATGCTAAATGACTGCTTTTTTCAGAGCTTTATAATATAATAATCATAATTATTATCATTCTAAATCTACACCATTACAGATTTAATTTATATTCTTTAATATGTAGCTATTATCTGTCCATTTTTATTTCACCGGCGATGTAAACAAATCAGAATGTATTCTTCCACCAACACAAGTGTGCGTGGTGCTAAGCTGTTTGGTTTGCCATACAACTGTAAAACCGCATTCCTACGTTTGGCAGGAAAAGAAATAACTACCTACTTTCACTGTTCACAGATAATAATTAACTCTATTAAATGTAATAAACAAAACATGTAGGCAGGTTGTTATATTTTCAGTACGAAATGTAAAATTTTCCCATAAAATTATAAAATGCAGACATATTGTTTTGAAAGTTTGCTGAAGTATTGCATACATACATCACTCCAACAGCGTTTTGCAAATTTTAGCATTCACATATACATAACTATATGCTGAACACTTCTTTAATATACTGACAAAATGAAATGAAATGGCGTTTTATTTATGGATGCTCTTTAACTGCTGTGGTTCTCAACGTCCCATTCTATACTGGGTGTAAAAGATCGCTTAATTTTGCTCAGGGGCCTCTTTATCAGGCTTGAGGTTCTTTTACATGCCATAAATCTATGACACGGGACGCACGACTTTACTTCCCTTCTGAAGGAAACCATGCTAAGGATTTTCACTGCATTTTCGGTTGTCACTTGTTGAAAAGCTGTAAACACATGTCGCAGCTCGGCTGATGAGTACTACAAATAATTTCAATTGAACAACAAGTGAGTGAGGCTTTGAACTTCAAAGCTGTGTCTGAAGCTATTTAAGTGAAAATTAAAGGACTTTTTGCATCAGATGTCACCTTCAATAAGACCTGGATTCATCATTATATCCCAGAAACCAAGCACAATCAAAACAATAGGTTACTTCTAGTGAATCCACTCCAAAGAAGACAATTGGCCAGGAAAGTGATGGATAATATTTTGGAATGTGAATGATATTATATTCATTAACTTCTTAGGAAAAGGTAAATAAATTACTGGACAATACTACAATGAGTTATTGGCCTGATTCAACAAGCAGTTGAAGGAGAAATGGGCTCATTTCGCAAAGAATAAAAGTGCTGTTTTACCACAGAGCACCAGCACACTCATCTGGAGTTGTGGCAAGATTTGCATTTTGAATTGCCACTGCACTCCCCTATTCACTCAACCTGGATCCCTGTGATTTTGTCTTGTTCCCAAAAATAAAGAAATGTCTTGCAGGCACAAAATTTAGATCAAATATGGAGATTCTCATCCAGACAATGGTATATTTTGTAGTGCTTGCTAATTCCTATTTTTGGAGGTTAAAAATGGTAGGAGTGCTGGGAGAAGTGTATATCCCTAAAAGGTGACTGTGTTGAGAAATAAATTTGAAAAATAGCATCTTCACTCCTAACAGATACTCACTGAACCACCCTCGCATTACTACTCTTTTCAGCCTTAACTGATCACCCTATATGATTAACATAAACTAATCTAGGAACAGATACATAATACTGAAGAATGCTATGTATCACTAGTGCAATGTATATGCACATTTGTTTTTTTCCAGGAGTCTCAAATATATATTCCCAGTGAAACATTGTACACTCCACTACATACAATATACAAGTCATAAATTTATTATTAATAAAGTGAGGTACAATGCAGAAAAATTTGGAATTTGTAGTTACCCTATTCTTCACAGACCTTCAAAGAAAATTAAGCAATCAAAATTGTATTAAACAGAGGTTGTAATGATGGACAATCTGAGAACAGTAGATTTGCTGACATGTATGTATAAGAATGCTGTGGAAACTTCTGATATACTGGCAATGGAAATGTGCATTTGCTGACATCAAATAAACTTAATTATTACATTTATGTAAAATAGAATCACCAATATGTGCTATTACCTACCTTTTTCTTCAGCTGACCACTTCCTAAAATATCCAGCCACTCCTCTTCCTTCTCTTCATCAGTCTGTGATTTACTTTCATTGCTCTCCTTTTGTTCATTTGTTTCTTTTTCACCTGATTTTTCAGGTTGGATATCACTTTCACTTTGTTCGTTACTTACACTACTGCTTTCATTACTTTCTCTCTTTAGTTCTCCAGCGTGTTCATTTAAGTCCTTATTTTCATGAGCAGTCTTCTCACCAAGCTCCTTGGTGCTATTCACCTCAGTCTTCTCATCTAGCTCCTTAGTGTTGTCTACCTTCTCTTTTGACTCCTGATTAACTATTTTATCAGAGGTAGAATCGCTTTTTGCATCCTCATATACAGTTTCATGATTCTGATTTCCACCACCATCAATTTGTGTAACAAGTTCACTTGGAGAATAGCCTAGTGCTTGAGCTGATATTTTTTCTTTCCCTCTGCTCTCACCATCTTTAATAATAGGTTTTATGGGATCTTGATTTCTGTTAATTTCTGCTTCTAAAAATGATTGGCTAGGATTTGCGTTAGAGGAATATATGTTTTCAGTTAACTTGCTGTTGCTCTCTGATAGATCTTTACCGGATATCTTTACTGCATTATCAATTTTATGATTAACAGCATCAGACTCCATTTCCCTAAAAAAATGATAATCCTGAAAAGAAAAAAAGCAAATTAATACTCAATATATAGAGCACGTTTTAGGGTCACTGGCATACACAAAAGTCTTATGCTGATTATTTTCGATCCCTAACATGTTATATCATGTACAAATTTATTTTCATTAAATACATTTTAAATCAATACTATTTTAATACCCATTCCCAAAGATCTCACATTTTATCCTTATGTGAGGTTTACAATACTAAAATCCCCACCTATTATAATTCATACAATTGGTAGATAGTACATCACATGAATGCACAAAAGCTTCTTGTAAGATAAAAATATTATTGTAATTATCTGCTATGATATCTGTCATGGACCAAGATGGGGGATGCAGCGGCCGGGCAGTAGGTCAAGGTTCCATGTGAGCTGTCATGCCATGAAGTTATTATATAATTATCTACTCTTTATAATTCTAGTACAAAAACTGCACAACAGTTAACAAAATATTCCTTTATGTGCAAGAGATAATTTGAGCCCTTAGACAAAAAAATCTGATGTGTTCCATTCACATAACTTTCTCTACATCTCTGCAACAAATTATTGTTAAAAAGCTTATGCTTCTATTTACTTCATTCTAATCGAGAAAAAATTAGCAGAAATAGTCATATTACTTGCTTCCTTGTAAGTAGAGGCGAAATAAGGGAGTACCATAGGTTAAAGTGACAGTCAAGAGCTAGTTGCTATGTGATTGAAGTTCCTTTGTTTGTATGGACAGGAGTTGACAAAGTCCTTTGTGAGAAAAGTATAAGTTTTTTAAAGGTGAAACCAAAAACAAGGAATATCTCAAAAATGAACAACTCCACACAAAGAATGCATATATCATAAATTGTGTGTTTTAAAGTGCTCTACATCTTTGGTGTATTAAGTTTTTCTCAGTCTCTTACGGTTTAGCAGTTATGCAAAATTCCATAAAATGCATCCAGAATACAATAGTCTTCAGAAGCTATTCCCAGAAAATTCAAGATATACATTTTATTTGTCAGGTAAATATCTTTAATATGTGATATTTTAATCAAAATCATTAGAGCCATTTTTGAGAAAATAATAATTTTTGAAAAAAGTTCCATGTCAAGGGTAGTTTGGCGTGAGATGATTTTTCTCAAAAACTTTGTGTTGCAACCTGAAAGATCTAAACTTAAATACCAAGTTTGGTATTTTATCGACTTTTCGTTTTTGAGTTATCCTGTTCATAGACACATGGACAGATACACTCACATGGACCTTTTGGTGAAAGTACTTTTCTTGGATACAGGGGACCCTAAAACATATATTTCCAATGAAATCTCGGTATCAAATGTTTGGGTGGAGTGTAATACCTTCCCTATGCACTACGTGCAGAGTACATGTAGAGAAAGTAAAAAGTGATTCCCATATTGAAACATTCTATTGAACCGAGCAGGATGGCAGATGGAATCTGTGGCTTGCATTAAGGAGGTGCTTAGTTGAAATCCTGTGGGCCAACCAATCTGGCTGAGGTTTTTTTCATGGTTTCCCTCAGTTGCCAAGGTAAATATGGACTAGGCATTTAATACCAAGACCCAAAGTTACACCTACAGTCTAAAGCAACAGTAAAAGTGAAAAATATATGGTAATTGTGATTATGCTACCATCTATACACAGATAGTGAAAACAGCTAGAGCAGATGGTACCCCAGCAGCATCATTTGTACTCAGATGGTGAGAGAGTCACACTGAATGGCATCCTTGCACTTTACTTGGCATGAAGAGAAAATGGTATTGGCATGGGGAAAAAAACCATGTAGGCTACTGGCCACTATACAGATACAAGCATCTCAAACAGAACCTTGCGATATGACCAATGAGTTAAACTACTCTTCAGAGGCTATTCCCAGAAAATTCAAGATATACATTTTATTTATCAAATAAACGTCTTTAATACATATTTAATCAAAATCATTAGTCATTTTTGAGAAAATCAAAATTTTCGAAAAAAGTTCTATGTAAAGAGTAGTTTGGGATGGGGGATTTTTCTCAAAATCTTTGTGTCGCATCCCTGGAAGATACTAAACTTAAATACCAAGTTTGATATTTTACCTTCTTTTTGTTTTTGAGTTATTGTGTTCACAGACACACGGACCTTTTTGTGAAAATGCTTTTTTTGTTTTTATATATAGGGGACCATAAAACATATATTTCCAGTGAAATCTTGGTATCGAATTTTTGGGTGGAGTGCAGAGAAAGTAAAAACTGATGGGTTCCAATCACATGACTCTCTAAAATAAATTTTGGTTAAAAAGCTTATTCTTCTATCTACTTCATGCTAATCAAGATAAACATTAAAAAAAATGTCTCTATTGCTGCTTCCTTGTAAACAGAAGGGAAGAAAGGCAGAATAGGCTAAAGTAATGATCAAATTTTTCAAAGCTGGTTGCCATATGATTGAAATCCATTTCTATGCAAAACATGCAAACTTGAGCTGCAATCTTGTTAGCATACAAACCAAATGATACTTCACTTTGTGATACTAATGTGTGAATGTGTCCATCAAAGCTGCAACAAGTGCCTTTTATGAGGTAATGATAATGAATTGAAAGTGATATATTGTGAAGCTCAGTTAATAGTAATGTACTATGAATCATTTTACACAAGGCTTCATCCAGATTAATACTACACAGCAGAACCAGTAACATAGGATATTCTTTTTATTAAACATGAAGTAATTCATTATCAGTTGCCGATAGAAATAGTATGTTCAAATTAGGAGATGTAGTAAAACTTATGCACGAGACAAGAGGAATTAAATAAGGGAATTTTTGGAAAAAGGGTTAAGAAATAAATAATCAAATAATTTGTTTACTGGCATGTTAAAATAATGCAAACAATTACACAATGCTTATAGATTTTAAATTTTTTGGTGACACAAAAAATTAAGTAGGTGTGCAATAAAAACAACTAATTTCATTGTTCATTGGTCGAAATTTCAGAATTCCCTAAGGCTTGTTGTAAAATTAGAATATTTCATCACTGTATTATAAAAGGTAAAGAGCAACTCTTTCTGAACTTTTTGCATACATGTATATCTAAACAATATGAGGTCAGTAAAGTATAGTTATGCAAACTTATAAGCATCTAGGATGTACTTTAAAGCAGAAACAGTCAATCAAACAAAATTGATAATGTTTTGGAAACTGCTAATGCAACAAAAACTAATTATTTACCTCATACTCTCTATTTTCAGGCATTTTTGAGCATGTTTTACACCTGTTCTCTAAAGAGCGGAAAATAATTTAGGATTAAGAAGTGGAAAGGGGCAATCAGACATGGAAGTATTTCAGAAACTACTAGCACAACAAATGGAATTGTTTTCTTCAATTTGTATATTTTTAGGAATTTTAGAGCATATTTTTTGTTTCCTGGTTCTCAGAAGAGTACAAAAATAATTCGGGATGAAGGAGCGAAAGGATCAATCATACAACATGAAAATATTTTAAGAACTGTTAACACAATGAAAATAATTATTTTCCTAAAACTGTGCATTTTCAGGCATGTTTTGTAGCATCCTAATTGCTCAAAAATATACAAAAATGCTATCAGTAGAAATGTCAATTATAAACATTTTTATTGCCAGTGTACCTTTCAAACATACAGCTAAAATACTAAATCATTAGTGTTTTTAGAAAGGAAAATAATAGCACTTTATAAAAGAATATAGGGCAGATAAGGGTGGCAAAATTAAGAGAAAATTACCAGCACTCTTACATATAGCCTCTGGTTCCAAAGGTCAAGGGTTCAAACCCAGCAAAGGTGATGGATTTTTTTGCAATGTAAAAATTTTTAGCATGGCTTCCTTCAGAAGGGAAGTAAAGTCTTGGTCCCATGTAGATTTATAGCAAATAAAAGAACCTCAAGCCTGATAAAGAGACCTCTGAGCTAAATTAAGCGATCATTCATGCCCAATCTAAAATGGAACACTGAGAACTAAAGCAGTAAAAGACCATCCATAAATAAAACTCTTATACTACACTGTCACACAGTCTCTTTCCCCCCCCTCTCCCTCTCTCTCTCTCTCTCTCTCTCTCTCTCTCTCTCTCTCTCTCTCTCTCTCTCTCTCTCTCTCTCTCTCTCTCTCTCTCTCTCTCTCTCTCTCCCTTCTCTCTCTCTCTCTCTCTCTCTTCTCTCTCTCTCTCTCTCTCTCTCTCTCTCTCTCTCTCTCTCTCTCTCTCCTCTCTCTCTCTCTCTCTCTCTCTCTCTCTCTCTCTCTCTCTCTCTCTCTCTCTCTCTCTCTCTCTCTCTCTCCTCTCTCTCTTCTCTCTCTCTCTCCTCTCTCTCTCTCTCTCTCTCTCTCTCTCTCTCGCACACACCCACACACTGTCACTGTTACACACAGTCTCAATTAAGCTAAATTGAGCTAAATTAAGCGATCATTCATGCCCAATATAAAATGGAACTAAAGCTGTTAAAGAGCATCCATAAATAAAACTCAATTTCAATTTTTTCTCAGTGTATCATTGACTTAAATAGAAAGTACGGTATTTGACTGCCTTTTCATTTGATAGATATTTTGTGTAACACACACACATGCACACTCGCACAAACACTTTCTATCACAGAGACACTCATTCACTTGCATATTCTCTCAATCTCTCCCACTCATAGCGGCACAGTTAAACACACTCAATTTCATTCTCACACTGTTGCTATTATTCTCTCTCTCATTTTCACACCATCACTGTTCTCTTATACTACACTGTCACACAGTCTCTCCCCCCCCTCTCCCTCACACTCGCACACACCCACACACTATCAGTTACACACACTCTCATATTCAAACTATCACTGTTACACATAGTGTCTCATATTCTCTCTCTCTCTTCCCCATCCTCTTTCAACACACACCATCAGTCATACACAGTCACACATTCCATACTGTCATTGCTACACACACTGTCTCAATTCATATTGTCACTGTTACACACATTGTCTTATACTCACATAGTCACATTTCACACTCAATTGTCACTGTTATATACAATACTTCACACACACCAACACTATATACTCTCTCATTATCATGCTGTCATTGTTACACAATCATTCATTCTCACATACTCTATCACTCTCATACACTCACTGTTAGGCATACTCACACTTGTACTGTTATATATGCACTCTCATTCTCACTGTTATACATTCTCTCTCATTCTCAGAACCTAACTGTTATACATACTCTCTCATTCTCACAGTCACTGTTCATCAGTTTCTTCATTACTACTTATTGCAGTACAGTGCAGGTTAGTTTACCTGTCTGCATGGATAAGTTTTTTTTTATACCGAGGCTATTAAAATTTGTATGCATTATATATGTTAGCTTGTTCAATAACAGATAAGAGGTATTTATTTGCTTTTCAAATATAGTTTATGCTCGCTTTGATAAATGGCTGGTGTTAAATCTACGGTTTTGGTTGGTAAGGTTATATTCAGCGCCTGAATGTTTGTGTTGGCAACACTGTCCTTGCACTTGCTAGCAGTGAAGCTCCCATACATCATTACAAACAAAGCATGTATCACATTCGTTTACCGGCCGCAAAAATAGATGACTGCTCATATTTCTCTAAAAATCACAACTAGCATCCAAATCGTGTTAAAATTTACAACCTTCTATAAGCATTACACAAACAGTTTATGCAGCAATGCTAATGTCAGGTTCTACAATTTAGAGGCAATACGTAATGACCAATTAGCAAAATCGAAGCATTTCCATAATCATTACGACTTTCCGGGAAAGTATGTTTCAGTTCAGTCACCGAAGTTAGGTTATATGTCCGGATCTCTATACTACTTCTGCTAAATCATATTATATTTGTGTATTCCATTCACCGCTTTTTTTACATTACCTTTCCACAAATTATCAAGTGATGAGTTTGCGGTATAGAATTTCGTAAAAACTTCCAAGCAGTTCAAGCTTTACAAACCAAAGTTTCGGTCACGGTTCGGTTATGTGAAAGAATAATTTTGAGTATGTCATTCTCAAGTGTAGCCAACACCAAACTACAATTAAGTGGTTGTTTTGCCAACGTAATAAAATTCTCACTAATTACATTTACTTTCTTCATGGTTAGACGCTAAGAATGTTGCAGTCGATACCGAGATTCAATAAAACCAGATTCTCTCTCTCTCTCTCTCTCTCTCTCTCTCTCGAACTTTGTGAACATCTTCATGAGATAGTATGGAAATGGCGTGTTATTTATGGACGCTCTTTAACACTCTATGGTTCTCATCGTCCCATTCTAAATTGGGCGTGAAAGACCGCTTAATTTTGCCTCTCTATCAGGCACGAGGTTCTTTTACGTGCCGTAAATCTACGACATGGGATCAGCAGCTTTACTTCTCTTTTGAAGGAAGCCATGCTAAGGATTTTTACACCCGAAAAAATATCCATCGTCCTCCGCCGGGTTTGAACCCGCGAGCTTGGTTATATGAAATAAGCATGGTAATGGTTAACCATAACACCACCGAGGGCGACTTCTTGAGAAATGACAAACTTTGGATTTACGGGAGGGTGAGGGTAATTAATCAGAGGCTTGGCCAGTTTCTTGGTTGACAGGAATCAGGCAGGCTACATTAGAATTGTTGATGCACCATCTTGTGAGAGTTATGGTTATATTAACCATGGCTTGCGTCTAAACACTCGAGGAAATGCATTCCATTGCTGAGAGTCTCTCATCCATAACCATGGATAGTCCCTGTAATATCCCTGCTCCTGTTACTAGTAATGTTGCTCCTTTTTAGGATAAATCGAGAGATAAGAACAACAAATATGTTTTAAATAAATCAACAACCAGAAAAACTTTCCAAGTCATCAAAAAGAGATAATACACTAACAGGATTTCACAAAAACATTCAACGTTTAAAAAAAAAGTGCCTAAATGAATTATCAACTAGTTTCAAACCTGAAAAATTAAGTTCAGAATTCCCATGTATTTCAGAGCAACACTTGGAAACAAAGAAATATTATATTTTTCATTGGATGCTTATAAAACAGCAGCTTGGTACTGTAGATAAAAGCTCTCTAAAGGAGGTGTGAATATATTTGTGAAGAATAATATAAACTAAAACGTAAGTGAACTTGAGAAGTGATGTCTGGAACAAACTTTCGAATGTGGCGCTGTTCACATAATTACAGCCAAAGAAATACTTTATTAGCAGTTTATAGAGATCCCACAGGAAATCTCAAAAACGTTCTACAGTATCTAATCTGATGTTATTTTAAAACTGGTGTTTAAGCCAAAGATTTGTTTTATTTTATGTGGCGACTTAAAACTAGACTTCTTGAGAGGAAGCAAACAGAAGCAACAAGTTATTTATTATTAAGATCATGTAATCTTATGCATACAGTCAATTTTGCAACTAGAATTCAAAATAATTCCAAAACAGCTACAGGCAATATTTTCATAGATGAAAATGAATATCATGAAATATAGGCCTTTGTTAATGGAACTTTCGAACCATAATGAACAGCTAACACAAATTTATTATTTTCTCCCAGTTTAAGAAAAGCAACCTGCCTAACCAGCTTTAGACTCATAAATAAGAAAAATCATAGTGTGTTTTAATGCTAAACTGTCTGAGGAATCATGGGAACAGATATACACATTAAATGATGTAAATGCCAAGTTTAACTCCTTTTTAAACACTTTCATAAGGATTAATATCTCTAGTTTTCTACCCCATATAAAGACAATTAATAGCACTTCTAAAAAGGATTAGCTAACACAGTGCAAAAGAATGTCGTGCAGATATAAAAGAGGACTTTACCTAGCTACTAGGGAAAGCAAGTGTGATGTACATAAACATCACTATAAAATGTACTGCAAAATTTTTTAAAACAAATAATAATAATAATATAAAAAGGTTATAAATGCAGCGAAAAAACATTGTTATAAACAACAAATCAGTCTTCACACAATAAGCCCAGCCCCATATGAAACGTCGCCCTCCGTGGTGTAATGGTTACCATGCTAACTTCATATACCCAAAGGTTCAAACCCGGTGAAGGAGATGGACTTTTTCGGGTGTAAAAATCCTTAGCATGGCTTCCTTCGGAAGGGAAGTAAAGCCGTTGGTCCCGTGTCATAGATTTACGGCACGTATAAGGATCTCAAGCCTGATAGACAGGTCTCTGAGCAAAATTAAGCGCTCTTTCACACCCAATTTAGAATGGGACACTGAGAACCATAATACTTAAAGAGCATCCATAAACAACACGTCATTTACATTTTTTTTTTTTTCCATATGAAACATTCGTTTAAAAACTGGCGAGTGTTGCTCATAAAACCATATAAAACGAACATTATAATAAATCAAGTGACCACAAATGATCCTCAGCAGATAGGAACTGCATTGAATTAATATTTCATTCAAGTAGCAGAAAGCCTATTGACAAAGAATCAACTTAAGAAACGTCTAATGTCTTACCTTCAGGAATTCCGTCTGGAAATTTTTACATATTTGGAGATAGTAAACACGAGTGCAACCGAAATAAAAAAGTAATACAACTTCTCAAAACCAAGAATTCATCAAGATATGATAAAAATAGCCACAAATGAATTAAAACTATGTGATGATATGATTTGTAAACCTTTATGTCATATATGTAACATGTCATTTTTAATAGGAGCATTCCCAGCCATACTAAAATATTCAGTCATTTTGCCATTATACGAGAAAACTCACATAAATCGAATTTTAGAGCAATATCTTTACTTAGATCTTTCTCCAAAATCTTTGAAAGAATTTTGTTTAAAGGAATCTATCACCATCTAAATAAATTATATTTTAGAACTATTGCTTGGATTTAGGAAAATCATATCAACCAAAGAGCCATCTTCAAGTTAACTAATGAAGTTCTCATATCATTGAATGCCTAACTTAATACATATGGAGTCTATCTACTTATGAGATCTATCAAAGGCGTTTGACTGTGTTAATCATAAAATACTTCTATCAAAACTATCACACTATCTAATTAGGGACAAAGGTTATCAATGGATTGCACCTTACTTAACAAAAAGAATGCAAAAGGTTATAATAAACACTTCAAACAATATAAATACCTACTCTGAATGACCTGAAATAAAGCGTTTTGTGCCACAAAGATCTGTACTTGGTCCTCATTATTTGTCTCGTATATTAATGATCTATCTGTAGTCATAACAACACTACTTTGCGGATGTTGCAAGTACTATAGTTAAAGAATACAGAACCAATCAGCTCCCATATTCAACTAAATCTTCGGCATACTAAATAATTGGTTTGAAAGTAAGACAATTTTTAGAAATTCTAAGAAAACTAATTACACTAATTTTTGCTTAAAAGCAATCAGGTTTAGAATATGACAGAAATATAATTGCAGAAGCTGGTAATATAAATATAGGAACTACAAAACATGGAATTATTGATGCTAGTGATGAAACCATGTGTCACCAGAACTGCGTTTTTTTTTTTTTTTTTTTTTTTTTTTTTTTAGGAGCCTTTATATATAGGATTTATTTCATTCCTTCATACAATTTACATGTGTTCAATTAGAGGTTATATATCGTTAAGATTTTGATTTTCCTGGATATTCTGTTCATAATGTGAATTAGAAATAGCTATTGAGTATATCTTAACCAAACTGACTCTGCATGTTTTGCAATCAGTTCATTAATTCAGCTTACAAATAAGAGCATTCTTAAAACAGCCTATTGTGCTTATTGATGACCTATGGAATATTATTCTGTGAAATTCAGTAGATGTCAAAAATATATTTATTATGCAAAAATGGGCAATAAGAATAACAGCAGGAGGCAAGACAATAAACTCGCTGCAAAACACTATTCAAAATGTTTGTAACTTTTTCATTAGACAGTTATTTGTAATAAATATCCCTCAAAAGTTTACAAAAATGTAGCTGTTAATAACAAAGAGACTAGGCACAGATAGCAATTACAAAACGCAACGAATAATTTGCACTCCTTTACTACAACGGTATAGTTTTATTTAACCTTTTTACAACGTGACATACACGAGTAAATAACACAATCATAAATCAAATATGTTACTTGTATGGAGAAATAATTATCCAGACTTATTACAACAACAAAACGCCTTTCGTTGAAATGTTATAATTCCATGTATAATGATAATTGCTGTAAAATACACAAATCTCAAATTGTTTCCACTCTGTCACCATAAAACACCAATATTAGTTTCGCTTCTAGCAGAAAGCTAACTGCCAACAAAACACCCTCCACTAGATTTTGCCAAACTTACCAGGTTCTGGCTTGTAAACTATAGACGGCTATTGAAGAACAGATATAGAGAGAGATTAAATTGGAAATGGCCTATCCTTCCTTATACATTGTGATTTAGTGAAGCAGGATTTTCGCCCAGCCCTACACTTTTGAGATGAGCACGCCTTTTGTGGGTTAAATATGCGCAAAAAATAAGATTTTGTGGTGTTAAATTTTCAATTACACAGTAAATTTAAACTGTAATATTTAAAGCAGTATAATGATCAATACGTATGTGTTGTTTGGTTGTAATTTCTCAAATAGTAGAAACAACAAACAAAGAAAAGAAAATGTTTAAACACACAGGTTAGTGTACTTATTTAAGTGAATTTTTTCGGTGGTATACATAGTGAAATATGCTATACATTATTAACGGAACGATTCTATATTGTTTGTTAATTTGGAATGATAAGGAGATAATTGCTTCTTTAGTAAAAAAAAAATTAACTGCTGAAAATTCTGCTGAAGTATTTAGAAATAATCTCATGTATGTTCGTTGTTAAATATGGCAGGTCACAAAACAACTCGGTCAAGGTGAAATTTAAGATCTTAGATTGCTATCTTTTGCTTTAATGTTGCGTTATTTTTACCTAAAGCATATAAATTGTTAGAAACAAATTCAAGAATGCATTGCCAACTAGGTTACTGGTACATGAATATTAACTGTGAACTAGGATCATGTGTAGCATGCTTCAATCAATAAAAAATGAAGCACGTAAATATAAAAATAGGGGTACTATCTCAATCGTGTGCCTTACTATTGATGGCATGTGTTTGTAAGAACATGTATTCAAGAAATATAATTATTAGGTTTTATAAACTTGGGCAATAAAATGCAATGGTAATTATCGCAATATTCCTCGACCGAAATTCTTGATTAATAGCATACATTCTACTAAAGCTTTAAACCAATGCTGTAATATATAATAGAGCCCTTATTACATTAACAGAGTTTTAGACCAAGAAATTAGAACAAAATTAAGTTATGACTTTGCCACGATGCCATAATACCAATTTATTAATAATAACTTCTGACAGGCCAGAAAGTGTTATTATATTAGGTATTCTTTCAACTAGAGATTTCTCCCCTTTCATTGATCTTTGTTCTTTACTTCAAAAGCTTAAAATAATAATTAATAATAATAATAATAATAATAATAATAATAATAATAATAATTTGACTTATAATGCATACGGTGTAACTGATAGTGTGTAATGCCAAAAGATGGCAGCTGGGCGCATGATTTGCTTCAGCAAAACACTAACTTTTCCGTCTTGTGTACGGGAGTGTATATGTTAGAATAGATAGCTAATGAGAAGTATTTTTTTTAATGCCATTTTGATACTATATGGATGTGAGGTCACTATGCACAAGCATGAATAAGGTTTCTTTAACTGTGCTCTTAGGGAAATTAAAATATAATTTGAACATATTCTGCTTATTTATTTTATCAAGTTTCTGCAATATCAAGAACAAAAGTAAAACCCATCTTTTAATAAATAACGCAACCATAGCAGACTATTTGCTTCTAATCCTGGATAAAATGTTGTGTAAATGTTAAAAGGAAAATAATATATGGTGGCATTTCTATGATCAATGGACAACTTCGTTAAGTATAAACTTAGTTGGGAATGTTTTTTGCAGACTCGGAGGGCTTTTATCATAAGCTATAAGTTACAAACATAATGTTTAGTTTTGTTGTAAACACAATGTAACTCTACTTAAAGACAAATAAATATAATTAACAGGCTCAGACAACGTGTTAATTGATGCTTTGATTGTGCACGGTTAACATCGACGAGATATTTCCGGAAAATAAACTTGTATGTGAAAACGATCCCGTAATAACAAAAATGGTCACTGGTAACATTAATTATAAAATACAAGTGGATGAACTTGAAGCTCCCGAACACTGGGCGAAATGGAAATGACATGAACGATGTTGTTGAGGAGGTATGTACTTTAATATGTCAACGGTGCACATAAGTGTCCTGAACTTGCAGAAAATGCGCCCGGCTATAACAAACGTCATATCAGAAATTACGGAAAGTCGACGCGAAAGCGGAAAGTTTTTTGGTTAGTACGCTAGGAAAGGCTGCTGCTGAACTGGTGTTTTCGTTAGCCACGCTAGTGAACTTTGGGACAAGTTACGTGCACGATTTGGAAAAAGCAGTACGTAACGATTAAACATGTTGATTGAAGCCTTTTTCCGTATTCAACGTGACTACAAAGAAGAAACCTTTGTTGATCTGAATGATGAAGTGAAGAAGCAGGAAGAAAATGTTTTGTCGGAACGAATATTAAACGGCAAGATTTTATCCTCTCTCGGAAAAAATACAGCGATTTTAAAATGTCCATCTGAAAATCAAAAGGTGAAGTTTTGTTTGAAAAATAGTACACTACTGAATTGCGGGAAAACCCCAAAACATAGTGAAATCAGCAGGGTTTGTCGTACGTGGTGAAGAAAAATCAGTAACATAAAAACATACAAAGTAGAAAATTCCAATTCGTAACTCTGTAGCACTAGACAAAAACAGTCTGAAAAGAGTGCTGCACTTTTGTCTATGTCCTTGGTGCTTCAATTGATAACTTTGTTGAAACAGACAGATGGTTCTGCGACACATCTCTGCAAGTCAACAATATTTTTAATTGTGTTCCGCAATAGATTTCACCTAGAAAACGAGATGTAAGCATTCTGTATAATAGGCAGGGAACTATGAACGTTCAGATGCTATTGAATAACACCTGGAAACATGCTAAATTAATATATATTTCCTAAAGGAGTTGCGCATTTGTTCTCCATGATAGCAGCTGCACAACAAGGTTTCTATACGAAGGTGGATCATGAAAGTGTCATACTTGAAGATATAATCACTGAGCAAACAATGACTGGACATTAACCTTGGGTTTATACGTGCTATTAAACCGTCACAGTCTCCACAACTGATTGTAGTGATATCCGGCAAGCAGCAAGTCTCTCGTGAAAGATGAGCACAAATAACACGTTAAGAGTGTGTTGAAGAAGACGGACATCAACGTAGATGAGTGCAATGAAACATTCTGGGATGGATGTGCATTAGGAAAACTGCATCGACTACGTATCAATAAACGAGTGAATCAACCAAAGGTCACGAGTTCAAACCCGGTGGAAGGCGATAGACTTTTTCGGATATAAAATTCCGTAGCATGGTTTCTCTTCGTAAGAGAATCCATGCTAAATCTATGACACGTAAAAGAATCTCAAACCTGATAAAGAGGCCTCTGAGCAAAACTAAGTGATCTTCCACGCCCAATATGAATTGGACGCTAAACACCCACGTTAAACACCCCAGCAGTTAAAGAGCGCCCATAAATAAAACAAAATTTTCAATTTTTTCGACCAAAGGTGAACAAATCCATACTGATGTGAATGATTCCATGTCTATCAAGTCTCCTGGAAATGCACGGTACTATAAGCGTTTCAAAGATGATCTCAGCGAGTATCGTCGAATCTTGAAGCAGAAAAGTGAAGTTTACACCCGTTGGGAATAAATCCTGAATGAAGCTAAACCAAATGACCATGTTATCAAATAACTTAGGCACGATGGAGAAATAATAAGAAAGTTTCTGAATTGCCTACAAATAGAGGCATAGAACATAGCATTGATGGTGATAGTTATGATGAAAACTGAGTAGAGTCTCTCTGTCTCTCTTTCTCTCTCAGCCCCGCATGTAAGTCTCCTAAAATCCTTTGTGCCTCATAAACTGAGCTTCAACCAACTCCAATGGTCCAATAAATTGGACCACGTCCCTGATGTCTGCCCCTCTCATATCACCGGAGTCTAAAAAGGAAGAACCGAGGTTTACATATCTGTGAAAAGCGTGTGCCTTGCATTCATATAAACTATGTTGGGAGGTTTCAAAATCCATTCCATATTTCCTACACATGGGGTTCTCAATAAGTCCCATTATCAATAGTGTATTCTCATAGTGTTTTGCCCAATGAGATAGCAAACGACTCTGAGTTTGGTTCTAGTTAGGTTCAAAAGAGCTGACTTAGTTTACCGCCCGGCCTAAGAATAACATCATGAGCCTATCTCACAATATTTGGCTTTTTCAAAATCTTGAGACTAGTCTTAGCTGTAGCACTCCCACAGAAATGTGGATTGCATTTTAACCTCCTGAAGAGTTTCAAAGCTGCCTGACTATCTGATCAGATATGAACATCCACTCGTTTGCCTGGCATGGAAAAGGAGAATTTAAAAATAGTGATGCTGATCCATGTCTTTTCTTTCGCAGGAGAAACAGAAATAGCTTATTGGTTGCAATCTATATAGATGATAATATTAGTGGGCAGCGATAGGACAGAAATTGAAGAGGTCCTAAAATTGGTACAACAGGAATTTCATACAACAAAAGGATCTCTCAAAAAGTTCCTAAATATCAAAATACAGAAGAATGGAGATGGATCAATATCAGTAAATTAAGACAGCTATAAAAGAAAATTAAATCTGTGTAAAACTGCAATAATTTTGTATTTTATTTTTCTTTTGGAGGAAGTGTAAATATTAAAAGAAAAATATTTAATATGTTGCACTATTTCTATGAGCAATTTCGTGAACTATGTACTGGTTGAAAGCACTCTGTCCATGTTATGTTTTTCACAAGGCTCTTGTCACAAGCTAAAAGTTACAAACAACAAAGATTAGTTTTGTTGCAAATACAATGTTGTTCTACTTAAAGTTAAATAAATAGCATTAAAATTTGGAATAATGGGACACAATTTCAAAAGTTCAAGGGTAAGGATAGGTGCAGATGATTGACCATGTTTTTAAGAAATGTTCAAACAAACACAACTATATTTTCACATTTTTAAAGACAGCTCTTGGTGTTAAAATTGTAGTAAAAATTAAGTTTTATTTTTGGACACTTTTTTAACTACTATGGTTCTCAGCGTCCCATTCTATATTGGGCAAGACAGAATGGAAATCTTGCTCAGAGGCCTCTATCAGATTTAAACTTCTTTTATATGACATAAATCTATAATATGGTAATGCGAGCCATGCTTCCCTTCTGGAGGAAGTCATTCTTAGGGATTTTTGTGCTCTTTCTGGAATTGAACCCATGACCTTGAGAATTAGATACTAGAATGGTACCCCTAATCATGGAGAACAGAATAATTTCAGTGAATAAACTGTTTCAAATCAAGAATATCTGTCCTAAAGACTCAAAAGATCGTAATTTGTTTTAAAGGTATATCCATCTACGAAACAAAATTATTTCATTAACAGACTAAGAGGAACGTTAAGTAACAAAAGTATAGAAAGTAAAACCAAAGATTTGTACAATCATTTGCCTAAACAAATAAAACAGATAACTGAAGAAAACTGTAAACTTAAAGCAATTAAAAAGTATCTCTCAGAAAATGTATTTTACTCTATAGAGGAGTATAAAATGTTAAATTAAGTAAGTTATACTGTATGACGGTATCCCCTGAATTTTTTTTTCTTTTTTATTAAGTGTATATAATCATGTTATTATTTATACTGTATGTTTAGTTTTGTAATCAATCTGACGATCCTTGTAAATTATGTATTACAAATGGAGATAATAAAGAAATAGAAATAGTTTAGAAAAGTTAATGAGCAATGATTTGAGTAGTCATAAGTTTTAAAACCATGCCATGAGTCATAACTCAAATAATGTTGAATATGGATTCAACATGACTCCACAAACATTTCAGAACTATTATCTGTTAAGGAACTATTAAGAAGCTTTTGGATTGAATCATATATGCAGATATAATCCAGAGTGCCTGAAAATATAATATTCTTAAAAAGAAAGCTTATCTTTCTTCTTATTTATTACTGCCCAAATGAAACACTACGTTACTGACTTGACTGCACCATAAAAATACAAGTTTCAAGTTGTTGATGCTACTTCATAAGAGTGGCAAATTTCCATACCGTTGAATAGAAGAATCTATACTAAAATGCAGTTTTGGCTGAGGTATACCGAGTAGAAATACATTTCTGGTAATTCCAAATTTAGTCACATTGGCATATTGTCTCTCTTAAGCATGTCATTTTAGAATATAGCAGTTGAGTGCAACTTTTCATTGGTAGGTATTAGCAAGTACAAATTTTGAAATCATATGGTGATGGATACAGCTGAGGCAATATTAAGACTTCATACTATATCATAAAATTATATTTGAAAAAGTTGTATTATTATGTGACTCTAAAGCGGCTATTATATCCATAACATCTGATGTAACACCTAATAACCTAAATATTGCAGAATGCCGCAAAATCATAAAACTACTAATGAATTTAAATAAAAGATTAATACTTCAATGGATACCAGCACATTGCAGGTTACACGGTAATGACACAGTTGACTTTCTAGTCAAGAAAGGTAGTAAAATTACATCAAATTCATCTGATCCAATAAGTTATCACTCTCAAAAGAATCATTATATCAACATATAATAAAAAAATTAAAGAAGATAATGTATTACAAACTAAAGGAAAACCATGGACAAATTTATGTAATAACATGACCAAAATCACTATATTACCAAGAAAATCCTCTGTAGCAACTTTTAGACTTCTAACAGGCCATGACTACCTCGATAAACACTTATTCAGGATTGGTATAGTGAGATCTTCTCTGTGTCCTTTCTGTATACTTAAAGAAGATATGGATGGAAACCATCTACTGCGCTGCCCAACCATTAGTCTACATGATAATATAACATCAAAATACTGGAATGCAAGAGAGCAAATGGCTTCACTGCCAACTGCTCAGCATTAGATACCAACCAACCAACTGTATTAAGAGTTCAATTCAAACCTTATTCTAAATAAATGAACTGCATTTATTCCAATGGAAGATATGTTAAGGTTTATGAACTGCAAGTATACCAGTGATGATGGTGATAATGATGTCAACATTCTGGAAAGATATCAACTAATTGGAATTGAAGATTTAGATAATTTGTTTACATACATTTTCATCAATAAATTTTGTAGCAGCTGTGTTTCAAGGAATTGGTAAATATGGACAGGATATTGTGGAAGGATATTAAGGGAAATTTATATTTTTGCCTGGAAACACCCCAACATTAAACCAACTAACATTATGGAAAAACATTCTGATGTGTTACATTCACATGACTTTCTCTTTCTCTATTGTTTATCAATGGGTATAGGTACATATACAAACTATTCTTTTGAAAGTTTATATTTCTGTCTAATTCACTTTAATAGAACTAAACATTTAAGGTATTAGCTACAGTACACATTTTGTATTTATTTATTTAATATGTGAGCATTACAGATTTCTTAAATTACAATATTCGCTTAAAAGAAAACTATGGTGTCTATGCATATGACTTTCCCTAGCTGTTCCATAAACAAATTTTTCTTACAAAAGATTATTCTGTTAACTACATCATGCTAATCAAGATAAACATTAACAGAATTGTTGTATATTACTTGTAAATAGAAGGGAAATAAAGGAGTTACATTAGGCTCAAGAGAGTCAACATTTTTAAAAGATGATTACTATGTGGAACAATTAATATTTGGTTCTCTTTGCTTGCCAGGAGTAAAGCCAAGGAAAGATCAAATGAAATGACTTCCCGAGAAAAGTTAGAGTAGTTTAAAATTGAAACCAATAACAAGAAAATGGTTAACTCTACAAAACTGAACAAACAAACAAACAATTGTACGAGGGGCATACTGAAAGTCACGAGCAACCCATTGTAAAAATTTAAATTTCAACAATGTAATGAAACCAATTGCAGGATCGTAATGTACAGACTTTAAGCCACATGTTGACATATTGTGATGTCATTAGCTTCTATCAAGTGACCACAGACAGTGTTTGAAAAATGGCTGACATTGATGTTTCGTTTCGACAGCGTGCTGTCATTGAATTCCTTGTGAAAGAAGGAAAATCTGCTCCTGAAATTCATCTCAGACTTCAACGTACGTATGGAGGTGTCTGCATGGGTGCCAGAGTGTTAGAAGATGGGTGAAACATTTCAAAGATGGAAACACGAGTCTGCAAAATGCGCCTCGTAGCGGGCATCCTCGAACTGCCTTTACAGAATGCAACAAGGAAAGAGTTGATGAGCTCATTACAGGAGATAGGCATTTCACTGTGAATGAAATTGCTGCGCAACTTGGAATAGGACATAGTGCAGTGCAAGAAATGATCCACAGCTTGGGTTATCGAAAGGTCTGTGTCCGTTGGGTCCCCCGTTTATTGACTGAAGACCACAAACTTCAGAGAAGAACCATTGCACAAAACCTTCTTCAGAGATTTCATAATGAAGATGATGAATTTTTGACGTGTATTGTGACTGGAGATGAGAGCTGGTTCCATCAGTATGAGCCAGAAACGAAACGTCAGACTAAGAAGAAAGCGAAGACAGTGCAGTCTGTAGGAAAAGTTATGGGAAGTGTCTTTTGGGATGCACAAGGTTGCATTCTGGTTGACTTTCTTGAACCTGGACAAACCATAAATTCTGCCCGCTACATCAAGACACTTCTGAAGCTCCGTCGGGCTTTGTGTGATAAACGCCCTGGAAAGAGGCTCATCCTTCAACAGGATAATGCGCGTCTGCATACTACCCGTGTCACTATGGAGAAGATCAGGGCATTAGGGTGGGAAACTCTTCCACATCCTCCCTACAGTCCCGACTTGGCATCCTCCGACTACCATCTTTTCGGTCCTGTGAAGGAGCAGATGCGTGGCCAACGCTACGAGACGCTGGAGGATATTCGGAAAGCAGTGCGTCAGGGTCTGCGGGCAGCTGGAACAGAGTTCTATCACAAGGGCATTTTCAAACTTGTAGAACGATGGGAAAAATGTGTGCAAAACAATGGAGACTATGTCGAAAAGTGAAAGAAAGTCTGTAGATTATGATGATGTATTTGGTTTGGTTTAAAAATAAATATTAAGATTGTAAAACACTGTTGCTCATGACTTTCGGTATGCCCCTCGTATATGAAATAAATTGTGTGCTTTAACAAGAACTATATTTTTTTGTGTAGCAAGTTTTTGTCTATCGCTTATGATTTATCAATTATACAAAAAACATACAGAATGAAGAGCTTTTCAGAGGCTATTTCCAGAAAATTTAAGATATACACTTAGTTTATCATGAAAATATCTTAAACATATGGTATTTTAATCAAAATCATTAGAGCCATTTTTGAGAAAATTAAAATGTTTCGAAAAATGTTCCACGTAACAGTTAGTTGGGGGTGGGGGGATTTTCTTCAGAAATCTTTGTGTCGCATCCTTGGAAGAAACTGACTTAATTACCAAATTTGGTATTTAACCAACTTTTCGTTTTCGAGTTATTCATGCATGTTTTACAAATTGAATCTTTGTTAAAAATTACTCCAAGATCATACTTTGTTTTCACATTTGAATTGAACATTTCCTATGTAATTTAAAAACTGCATTATATTTATCTTTAGAGAGAGACATAACCTGACATTTAAATTAGAAGAAAAAATGCTCTCTTTACTCCATTTCTTTAGTCATTTTGAAATTTAATCTAATAATTTTCTATTAGATACAAAGAGAATAGTGGTAGTCAAATATCAAACACTGACTACTATTTATATTGTCTGTAACATTCTGTACTGTTTCTATGCAATAGTAAAAAATAATTGGATATCAAAAGGACTTTGAAAGAATGTATAAGTATTGAAAATTCTAACCATTAATAACAGATATCTTGGAAATGGCTTGTGGCACAAAAACAATATTTAAAATAAATTGTGTGATTCAAAGAAAATTACATTTTTGTTAGTACATCTTCATTAATCACTTGACATTTATCAGTTAAACTAGATTATACAAAATTCCTTCCAAATGCATAGGACTGCATAGGCTATTCTCTGAAATGTTAAGATTTAAATGTTCCCATGTAAATATTTTTAATATGTGGTTTTTTAATAAAAATTATTACATATATTTTTGACAGAACGAAATAAGATTCCATATAAAGGATATTTTAGGATTGGGAATTTTTTGAAGATACTGAAATTAAATACCAGGCCATCTCTTTGTTTTTGAATTTGGTTTACACATACATATGCATGCACCCTACATACACATACACATGAATCTGATGGTACCATGACAACTGAAATAGAAGAAACTATGGAGTTGATGATGCAACATTTCACTCCAGTAGATGGAATAAATTACAGCGAGCACCATAAATTAATACAACAAATGTCACAGGAACAAATACACAGAAGATGATAAATTATTTACTCAGAATGCAATAATGACAATAGAAAACATAGATCCCAATAAGAGCCTTTGAAATCCTCCCTCTGTAAATAATTGCCCTGTACAATATTGCTTAAGAAGAGAATTCTTTCCAAAATGATCGAAGAAAGTTCAAATAATCCTGATTGTTAAACCTGACAAAGAAGAAAGCAAAGAAATCTCAAGATACCACTCAATAAGCCTTCTAAACATAGGAGGTAAAGTTCTCGAAAAACTACTTCCAAATCAGATAGTGCATCACATACAGGTACTCAAAAAATCTGATGAACCATAGACAGACAGACAGACAGACAGACAGATAGATTTATTATCAGCCTGAAGAAATACAGATTCTATGGCATCGTCAAAATACAATGAAATTTTGTTACATTTTAGTTTAAATATATACAGAGATTGTAAAAGGAATAATCCAAAATAGTTTTCTGCCAGCCCCAGGCTCCTTCCTACTGCTGCAGAATGGGACCTATAATGACAAACAAAAAGTGGCAGTATCTGCACAAGAGAAATATGGTTGGAAAGATGATGATAATAATAATAAAAATAAAATAATAATGATTTCTAGTTATTTAATTTGCATTCTGTGGAACAAGTTAGAGTTTCTGATTGAAGTATTCATTAATAGTGAGTGGTAAATGATTTTTGAGATGGTTCTTAACAGCCGTTTTCAATTTTTTGTGATTAAGCTCTTTAACACTGCTTGGAAGATGGTTGTATAAATTTATACCCTGATGTGATATAGACTTAAGACACCTGGTGAGCCTATGTGTGTTGAGATGTATATTACTGCAGGCTCTTGTATTGTGGTCGTGTAGAGCTGAGTTTCTTTTGAAGAGATCCAAATTTTGATGTATAAAAGAGACTGACTCTAAGATATATATACAAGGTAAGAGTAATAAAGATAATTCTGTGAATATTATCTGATCATATTGGTATCAATAATTTGGTTTCTCCCTCAAAGGAACACAACAGAAGCTGCTATGGCTGTAATGGACTTTGTGTAAAAAAATTTAAAAGAGAAGAAATGCATTGTACTTGTCAGTCTAGACCTCCAGTGAGCATTTGATACTGCTTGGTGGCCTGCTATCATACACACGCTAAAACAAATAAGCTGTTATATCAGTTATCGCAAATTATTTCAAGGAAAGAACCTTACCCTCTCCCCAGAATCCCAGAAATCATAAAGAACTAATGAAGAGATAAGGAAAATCGTCAGATATCTCCAAAATGACAACTGGACAATGGAGATGAGTTGGATCAAAGCATATGCCGAGCACTATGGAAATGAAATGTCTGACCTTCTAGCCAAACAAGGAGCACAAGACCAAAATTTAGAAATTTCCTACAAGAAAATACCCAAAAGGGAAATAACTAGACGGATACAAGAAGAGAACAGAAAGAAATGGGAGAGGGAGTGGCAGATAACTACATGAGACACAACCAAAATATTCTTTCTAACAGTGAACTCTCGCCTGAGCATAAGCTAGCAGTAACTCCAAACTTCACCTTTTTCATCACTGGACATGGCAAATTCAGAAAGTACTATTACTGCTTTAAAATATAGAATAGCCTGGATTACCCAAGTAGAAGAGCAGAACAAACAGTTGACACCTACTGTGTGACTACAGCTTATTGGAAAAAGAAAGAAACAACCTTCAAACATCAATTTTAATGAAAGGGAAATCATGGCCAGTGAAAAAAATTGACTTTGTTACACATCAATAAAAGAATTTGTAGATTTTCTTAACAAAACAAACTTTGATGATATATAGTACTACATAAATTAATAGGATCACAAATCATGTAAAGATTATCAGCAGAAAAAAATGTTTGTAGATAAATTATTTAGAATGGAATGACCAGTAGAACAGGCAATATCATAAAGCATCAAACAAATAATTATTAAATCTAGTATTACGATACCATTAATGTAAATTTGTGTTGTGAAACAGTGCATGCAGTATTACAAACCAATGTAAATGGAACATACTGTTAAATAAAAGTTATTAAAAAAAAACACCCACATACCCAAGCATACACACACACACACACAGAGGCCTTTTTCTAAAAAATGCTTCTTTTTTGGGGGGGGGGGATAATACAGAGGACCCTAGCATTTTTTTTCAGTGAAATCTTTGTATCAAATTTTTGGGTGGAATACAATAAGTTCTCTACATATTATGTACATTGCACATATATGCTAGAGAAAGTAAAAAACAGGATATCAAAGATTGCTTTTAAATGGATGCCGACCAGAAGATGAAAAAGAGGGCAGCATCCAGGAACATGAAAGAATGGAGTTATGGAATGGAGAGACAGCTTGGAGGACACAGATAAGCCAACCTTAAAGGTTCTCTAATTTAATGTCTCTTTGGTTGCCAGAAGATATTATAATTAATATTGTAAAAACTAACTAATAATTATGAATTATTACTCTTGTTTCACAGTGAACAAAAAATGAGCATATCAACATTAATTAACTTGCATGTTCTTAATACTGTAATAAAACTGAATGATTTACTTGAATTTCACGTTAAATTGGAAGATTTCAAACTGCTAAATTACAGTTATTATATTCAAACTTTAAAATATAAATAGATTTCTGTGACTGATCTTTATGCTGCATTTATTTGCTTAGTGATCTTACTTATTTATTTATCATTTTATTGAATAAAGTCATTAGGTGATTAGATGAGTTTGCTTTCATATACTCAGAAATAAGATTTAAAGTAGGTACCTATTTCTTTATTTCCCTTTGTTGCTTTTTCTGTATTGTTTGGTAGTGCATAATTGTATACATTACTTGTAAAAGATGTGAAATCTGAATAAAGTACATACTTGACTAAATATGCCTAAGTAAACAAAATATCAGACTAAGCAACATGCCTGACCTGCACTTTGTATACATACCATTTTATTACAAAGAATACAGAATTACAATTTTAGAGTTCTTTTTTTTGGATAATGGCACTGTAATTTGGTAAATGATGCTTGTTTTACTTGATTAAAATGAAATACAAGTTTCTCCATATACTATTCTTCTGTAGGTAGATTATAAGTAATGGCTTCTGGTACACAAAATTGTTATAAGATTACATAAGCAATTTATCTATATAAGTCTATTACACTTGCACATAAGAAAACATGTTTTCAATTTATGAATATCAGAAAACTTATACAGTTAAACATTTTCTTCTGTTTTTGTCAATTGGAGGTTGCGATCCATTTGGCTCTTGCGGGCTGCTGCACTAACTCCAATTTGGTTCCTTATTTCTAGGCACCGTCTATCTCCTTTAATTGCATTCTGTTTATTGCTGATGTCCCTGTCAACTCTCACCATATACCTTTCCAAAGCATTATAAGTGGTTCTGAAAATTAACAAAAGGTTTGCAGTTTTCCAGACTAATTCAATAAAGTTGCAAATAAAAAATAAATAAAAACATGTTTCTTAAGTTCTAGGGATTCTGTGACTTTTCCACTAAAATCCTTTTGTTTGTCACAACAATCTTAAACTATGGGTGACAGTATGGCTATCATGAATAGGTACACTCCCTTGGCCCTATCCTGGAGCAGCATTCTTTCATCTTGATGTCAAATTAGCAACATCAACTGTGTTACATGCAGGATGCAATGACACTCAGATGTTTATATGATAAACATTTTTGTTTAACATAAGCACATGTAGAGAAAGGGATCACTTATTTTTCAAATGTACTTATTACACAAATGATATTCTCAAATAAAGTTTTTTTCTGCAACAATTTTTAAAATACCACGGAAAATGGTTAAAAAATAGTTATGTTATGAAAAATGTTGTAGAACATAAATTACATATTAATGAGATATAATAGCTCTTGTTTATTTTTACGGCTCACCAACTATAACAAATTCATTGGATTTTTTTTTTTTTTTATAGTGTCTAACTGCTGTTTAACTACATAAAGCATTATAGATAGTGAAACTGATTATATGTACAATAAAACTATTCTTGGGAAAGAAATTTTGGGAGGGAAAAGTTCCAGGTCTCACTTTATAGTACCTGCCTGGTATATATCAGTTATGGTGAAAACCTAGAAAAAAACCTCAGTCTAGCCAGATGTGAACTGTGGACCTCCCAAATGCAAGCCTCACACACATCCTTGGAGCCATCTTGCTTGGTACTGGGTGGGTTTAGGAAATTTCAGAGGTGCATTTTATTTATTATTTAAAAAAACTCCACGACACGACAGCTCACAAAGAACCTAGTCCTACTGCCTGGCCTCTGCGTCCCCCATCTCGGTCCACTACAGATGTCATGGATGGGGGGCAGTATTAGAGAGTGAGATGTGGTCAGCACCTTGAACCCCCCCTGGCCAGTTAATGCAGTCCTTATGACCTGGAGTCGCTGCTTCTCCATCAAGTATATCCTCAATTGGGCCCCTCAGAGACCTCACAAGGCTGAGTGCGCCCTGGACCAGGTCTCCCAGTGGGGGAAAAATCCCTGTGAATGGAACCCAGGTCTGCCGCTTGGGAAGAAGTCATGCTACATCGTGCCAAAGAGACATCCTTTATTCATCATTTGCAATATCTTAATCTTATGATATTTTAATGAAAATCATGGTAATTATAAATTGCCTAAAACTGCAAAAATGTATGATTGAATAATAGCTACTGAAACTAACTTACTAAAGACAGAAACAATCTTGTTGTTGGTGTTATTATTATTATTATTATTATTATTATTATTATTATTATTATTATTATTATTATTAGTATATCAACATTCTCTTCTGAAAAAATAAATAAAAACATAGATAAATAGAATTAAATAGATAAACACCAAAACACACTTGTTTAATATAAAAAGCTAGTAGAGTGAACACCATATAAATCAGGATAACACCCCTTAAATACAAACTGTTTTTGTACTATACTGCTTTCTACCTCTGTCTCTCTTCCTCATTTTTTTCTTATTTTCTTTTCCCTTTTTAATAGGCCTTGTCAGTTTAGTAAATCTCAAAATGTGCATTTTCAATGCAAGTGTATTTAGATGAGTGGCAGAAGAAGTAAAAATGTAATTATATTTTGCTCTTATTATTCACTTAAATTCTTTTATATTCCATAAGCATGTACTTACTTTGCATCATCAATTTTCTTAATCAAGTCATTTCGAGTCTTATACAACTGCATCACTTCCTGAGCCAGACCAATCTGAGCCTCATCCTGTACTAGCTCTGTACCTTTGCGAAGCCTGCGGCTTTCTAGTCTTGTTTGTGCTAGCTTACATGAGTTTGTTTTTTCTAATAGAGCTTTCTCCAATGCATCAATTTCTATGGCCAGCTTTTCCATTTCATCTGACATCTGAAATACACTCATAATTTTAGCACAATGCATACTTTAAATCCTTAACAAATTATTGGTTATTGATATTATGTATACACAATACAATTAGCATAAGTCATTCATAAACTAGGCTAAAATTCCACATTCTTTTCATCTCTGAAACTTTTTAATTCAAGAAGATTTTTTTAATTAGGATATTACTTGAAATAAATATAATAAATAGCAGGAGTGGCTGACTCTTAAGGGTTACTGAGCTGTAACCCATCAATTAGTTTTTCTTAGATATAGTGTAAGATACTGTGCTAATAAGTCTTAATATGCTGGCTTCCATCAAAATGTGCAGTCCACATTATTTGTGTCTTAAACTATGTAACCCATACTAGTTTGAGCTCAGCCCTCACAGAAGAGAATTTATTGACTGCACATAAGCCAGAGCCCTCTATTTTCTCTCTCTTACTTATGGACATATTTTCAGACTAAAGGCTGAAAAAGATGCAGCTCTTTCCCCAACAACATAACACAGCAAGCACTAACTCTGCAGTCTGGTGGTTACTTGCCAAAACTAGAGGTTGCAGGTTTGGTCTGGCTAGAGGATAAGAGCTTTTCCCCAGTCTCCTTAGAATAGGGGTCACTAACTGGATGCCCTTTGAGTATAGCAATGAGTACAAATTTGCTTGATGCTCTTGCAAATCACCTACCATGCACTGCATGGCCAACTGCGCACAAGGCAAGTATAGATATTTCCTTCAATGCTGTGGCAGTGTGCGACATTTTGTATTTTAAATCCATAATCCACCTTTCATAGGCTAATAATACCTATTGTAGGTTCATGATTGATAGAACATTGCTCTGTTATGTCTCTTTCATTTGGATTTATACTTTGGATATGAACATATATTACAATTTTCATAGGTGTGGTAGTAATTGGAAGTTATAACATAAATAACTGCAAAAAATGACAGTATAGATTTAACACAATAAAACAACAAGCCATTAATACCATTTTAAGCATATTACTGTATTGCCAACAACTCTCACAATTATAGCAGTGAATATGAACATTCATCTAGGTAATTAATTGGTATCAAACACAATTTGAAAGAAACGTTCTTCTGCTTGGTAACTGCTATATTCACTTGCATGGGTTGCTTAAAGATGCTACAAACTGAAATTTTCTGAGTGCAGGATTTTGCCAAAAACTAAACACTTATTCAACCAATTTCTAAAATTAAAGATGCCTCCTAGGCAGGTATAAATGTAGGAGTTGATGGCTTGTATGTTGGATTACTTTTTGTTAATGACATTATAAACTGACACACAACATATTGCACAAGGAATAGAGACAATCCCTGCTGCCATGTGTTTACTCAATGCATGCACAGAGCAAGCCTACTTGCGTTAGCACAAAATCAAATGAGTTAGTGATGCCTGCCCTAGAGTCCGGAAGTATGCATGACAGTGTAAATGTGTGTGCAAGTTTAATGTTTATAAAGAAAACAGAATAATATTGTTGGCAAGCAATTGTTCCAAAGACAAAGCTATCATACTTCTAAATATTAAAGGAGGCATACAAATGAAAAAAAAATCAATAGGGGATCCATTCTGCCTGTATTTGATCAGAGGTGAGGTGATAGCAGATGTTTTAATAGGATGGGATGCATATACCTATATATAATTCAGAATGCTTTATCATAGCCATCTCTGCTTAATTATTCTCTAAAACCTCATATGTTGTATATTTGTGCATACCTCATATATTGTATATTTGTGCATAAAGAATATTTACTATATATAAGAAAAGAAAATCTAATATGTTACAGTCACATGGCTTTCTCTATCTATTCTGCATCAAACTATTCTTACAAAAGATTTTGTATATACTTTAAAATAATCAAAAGAAACATTAGCAGTTACATTTTATTACTTATTTCCTTGTACATAAAACAGGAATAAGGAAATACACTACACAAAAGTGGAAGTAAAGTCTTTTAAGAGGTGGTTGACTTTGAAATTTTGTTCTCCTTGCATGTCTAGAATGTGGGGGGGGGGATAAATAAAACTTCCTTCAAGAAGAATATAAGTATTGGTAAATTTGAACCAGTAACAGGAAATAACTTGGAAATGAACTCCACAAAATATTAAGAAATAAATATACATATTTTGACATAAATTGTGTGCTTTAACAAGATATACATTTTTTATACAGTAAGATTTTGTGTGCTCTTATTGTTTATCAGTTATGCAAAGTCGTTCAAATTAAAGAGGACATCAGAGACTATTCCCAGAAAATTTAAGATATACATTTTACTTGTTATAAAATATCATAAACATATGGTATTTTAATTTGTCATTAAAACTATTTTTTAGAAAGTCAAGATTTTCAATAAATGTTCCATGTAAGTGGTAGTTTGGAGTGGGGGATTCTGTTACATCCTTGAACAATTCTGAACTTAAATATCAAGTTTGGTATGTACAGGAGTTTTCATTTTTAAGTCATACTCTTAAAGTGCACACACACACACACACACACACACACACACACACACACACACACACATGCACGTGCACACACAGAGATCATATGTATTTTGAAAAATACCTTTTCTGACTCATTGCACCTTAAAACATTCATTTTGCATTTTGGGTGGAATAAAAATGTTCTCTACTTACCATAAGAAAACAGTAGAGAAAGCAACACAACCTACAAAATAATATTTCATAGATTTGGTTCTATTTTAATGAGAGAGAAAATAGAGGGAGGAGGGAGGAAGAAAGAGAGGAGAGAAAATGGCAGAGATTGATTTTTCTAACTGTGTGAATGCTTGATAGTTGCATTCTTATGGCTAGTACATACAGATTTAATTTAATTTTATGTGAAATAAATTAATAAGGACAAGAAGAAAAAGAAGAAGAGGGAGGAGTGTTACCTTCTTTCTTTGCCAATTTATCTCAAACTCTTGTCTTTCTGATTCAAAAATGCGATGACGAAGAGCATAGTCAGTGGCCATTTTCTGTGCCAAAATATCATTTTTAGTTCGTTCCCGTATGCAGTATAAGGCTTCTCGTAGTTTGGCAGATATTTCAATTTCATTATCTGCCTTCAGTTTATTGAAGCGAGATAGCTCAATCCAAGTTTGAAGTTCCAGTGACCTATGGCAAAATAATTTAAAATCAGAAAAGTTTAGATATCCTACTTCTGGATTTTATTCTAAACTTTTCTAGTTTTACAAATAAAATAACTGAAGGGAATGCAAAATAACAACATTAAATGATAGAGGGTATTAAATTCTTTTGACTCTACCAATGAAGGTTTTAAATGCTAAGACATTTGAAAAATAGTGGAAATAATGTACTAAATCAGTGCATTTAGTGGTGTTTTTAGGTACATAATGATTCAATAAATACCCATGTTAGATATGAAGATGCCATTCTTTTCAAACTCAAATTATTTATATCTCAACATAGTCTTCTATCTGTTATAAGCAATTCTCCCAGTGTTCCTCTCATTTTTTAACCCCTACAAAAATAGGAATTGTCTAGCTCTGCAAAATACACTTCTGTCTTGACAAGACCTCCTCATTTCACCAGGTCAGGCAAATATGGGGGATGGTGATGTGGCAGCAATTCATAACGGAATTCATGCAGTTTGGTGGTGATTCCTTGTGCATTGTCATGGTGAAACAGAACTTGCTTCTTTACCAATGAGGGTATTTTAACTTCTTGTTGAATCAGGCCAATAACTCACTGTGTTGTTGTTGTTGTTATTGTTATTAATTAATTTATTTATTAATTATTATTATTTATTACTATCAATTTACTTATTAATTGTTATTAATCAATTTATTTATTAATTATTATTAATTAATTAGTTTATTAATTAATTAATTATTATTAATTAGTTTTTTAATTATTATTTATTAATCATTATTTATTTATTAATTTATTAATTATTATTTATTAATTATTAATATTATTTATTAATTATTATTTATTAATTATTAATATTATTTATTAATTATTATTTATTAATTATTAATATTATTTATTAATTATTAATATTATTATTCAGCAATTGTTTTTATGTTTCTAAGAAGTCAATAAATATCCTTTGTATCCAAAAAAATTGTCACCATTACTTTTCTGGCTAATGGAATCATATTTGCTTCTTTGGAGCAGATTCATTGGAAGCAGCTCATTGTTTTGATTGTTGCTTAGTGTATGAGCACAAAGGTCTTTTTTAAAGTATGAACCGATTGTGCATTATGTCCACACATCCTGTCAAGTGGCACCAGTTCAAGGTTGGCCACTCCTGACCAGTCTCTCACTACGCCGCCGTTATGTTTCATGTCTCTACCAATATTGGTTGTATGGTTATACCGCTTTGTTTGTTGTCATATCAATCAGCAATCTTGCTGATTGTGAAGTGCGCTCTTTTATTCAGCTTTTAATACAAAACAAGTTTGTCCTGCTAAAATTGACCAGTGGAGTTGAAGTTTATGGCAAAAGTGTAATGAATGATGTAAATGTGTATAAAAGGTGTAGGCTGTTTAATGACAGAAGACAAATTTCATGATAAAGAATGATCTGGACAGTCTACTGTCATGAATGAAGACTTGACACAAAAAGTTGATGAAGAAATTCACCAAAACAGACGTTTCACTATTGACAAGCCCTATCAGAACTTTCCACAAGTTTCAAGATCTTGGAAAATAATGACATGCTTAAAAAAACTGTTACTAACTGGTTTAATGGTAAGGCGGCTGAATTCTTTGATGCTGGGATCCAAAATATGTTGCCTCAACTTTACATTCATAATTTCTCTTACTCCATTACAAAATGGGTCTTACTTAAAAATAGACCCTCACATAATAATGAATCCAGGTCTTGTTAAAAGTGACAACCCAATGGATCACTTAAATAGCTCCAAACTATGTATTTGAAAGCTGCACTCAGTTTCTCCACTTTGAGCAATTGAGGCACCTGTTGGGCCGACAACTTTTTCATCTCCAACTTATCATGAAAAATCTGATGTGTTCCATTCACATGATTTTCTCTACATTTCTGCTACAGATTATTGTTAAAAAGTTTATTCTTTTATCTACTTCATGATAGTTAAGATAAACAATAGCAGAAATTGTCCTTATTACTTGGTTTCTTGTAAGTAGAAGGGAAAGCATCTAATGTGTTCATTCACATGATGTTCTCTCACCCACAAACTTTTTATTCAAAACATTAATCTGTTCTCTACATCATGCTAATCAAGATAAACAAAAGCAGAATAGTTTTATTATTAGCTTCCTAGTAAGTAGAAAGAAAATAAGAAAATGCACAGGCAAAAGTGATAGTCTCATCCTTTAAAGTCTGGTTGTTATGTGAAACAATTGAAATAAGTCTTTGTATATCTTTTACGGTTTACCAGTATACAAAAGTCATCTAGGATGAAGAGGTCTAGAGAGATGGTTAACTCTACAAAAAAAAAAATGTATATAACAAATTGTGTTTTAATGAGGTCTACATTTTTTTTTTGCAGTAAGTCTTTGTATATCTTTTACGATACAAAAGTTATCTAGAATGAAAAGGTCTACAGAGGCTATTCCCAGAGGCTATTTTTGAGAAAATCAACATTTTCGAAAAATGTCCCATGTAAAGGGTATTTTGGGGTAGCGGGATTTTCTTGAAAATATTTGTGTTGCATCCTTGGAAGATACCAACTTAAATACCAAGTTTAGTTTTTAACAGTCTTTTTGTTTTTGAGCTATGTTGTCCACACGTGCACGTGTACACCCACCCACACACATGCACACATGGACCTTTTTCTAAAAATACTTTTTTTTGGATTCAGGGGGACCCAAAATATGTATTTCTGCTGAAACCTCGGTATAAAATTTTTGGGTGCATTACAATATCTTCTTCATACACTATATATATAGTGCGTGACAACACACCTATGGCGTTCACAAAGTTTTGTTCGATGATCAGCGAGACTTCTTGGACTTTTTCAATGATTTCCTCGGTAAGCACATCTTTTGGGCATCCTGGGTATTCCTTATCAAAACTGTATGTTTAACCACATTTAAGGTCATTGAACCAATATATAATTACAGATAGAAATAAAGATATCCATAAACAGCATCCATTTCACTTTTCTCTCTTTGCAGGTTTTCTCATCCAAAAGTTTAAAACAAAAATCACTGAATGATACTATATTTTTTACATTTTAGCAAAAATATAATAATCGAGTAACTGAAATGTTTGCCAAATACAAACTAACCAATTAATCATCCAAATTTGTTTTAGCATTATGTAAAAAATGACACTATGGTAACACCAACATGCCTTAGCAACACCATCTATTTTGAAACATGGGTACTTATTGGACTACTCTCATACTTGCGTTATTCATTAGCAACTGACGTATTCCATGAAAATGTTTTTCAATATTCTTAGTTGTCTCTTCAAAATTTTCTTTACTATTAGATCCTATAAGGACTGTATTGGCAGCAATGTTTTGAGGATTTACAAGCAATGTTTATTCAATTTTTAGCCTTGTAAATGTACAGCTGCTGTTTCTGTGGAATTTTCCTCATGCCGGAGTTAAATACATGTTCAGACAATTGTTTTTCATTATATATTTATTTACATTTAAATATTCATACACAGAACAGTGAACAGATTTTTCCTTGTTCCATTTGAGCGATAAACAGTAAATCTGACTAAGCAGCAAAAAGATTATTAAAAAATGGAAGTTTTATTACCAATTCAAGTGACCAAAATATTCTATCAAATACATACCAAAAGTGCTGCTATAAAAATAATAAGGAAGATATAGCAAGCCATAGTTCACTCATAGCAGAAAAAATAAAGATCTGGTGTCAACCTCTGTGGTGTGCAGGTAGTATGTATGTCGAATCTCAGTCAGGATGAGTTACTTGGATAAGGTTTTTTCTGGAGTTATCCCTTATCCTGAGATGATGAATGTTTAAAACATTTTAGTTCCATGGACCCCAGGCTGTTTTAAACCTCATTTCACTGATTTTTATTAATCATTGGACATGACATATCAAGTTAAAGGATGTTAAAAAAAAACCAACAAAAACAAAAAAACAACAACAACAAAATCTAGGAGCAATATCTTGGAATCAGTCACCACCAAAAAACCACAAAAAACATTGTCTTGTCAAACCTTACCTCAGTCACTTAGAAAAAAAGAATCATATTGTAACAAAACAGCTGAAGATATAGAAAGCAAAAGTTCATGCAATTTACAGAGCAAGACAATCACTGTATCTTTAAGTCACAATTGTTGAGCAATTCTATGAGCATATGAAATAAGTAATCAGACACTTGGTATGTAGTTCAGACCAAAGGTTTTTAAGTGCGGTAAGACCAATAGTCCCATGTCAGAAGATTTATGGCATATAAGGGAGTTCATATGGGATGAAATTCCAGCAAACCAATGATGCTGTTATGATCCTGGCAATTGACAGCATTGTTAACAAACAAATTATTGGATAGGTAGAGTCAGACTGAAAAACTTGATGCCATAGCCAGGATTTGAACCATGGATCTCCTGGTCTCTAGCCAGTTACTCTAACCCCTGAGCTACCATGGCAAAATGGTATAAAATTCCTCAACTGCTTGCATGTTTCCTGGTAAAGTACGAGGTGATCTCAAAATTATTATTTTTTAACCATGAAAAGAGATGATTGCTGTAAAAGCAGAGTTCAGGTTTATCATTTGTTATATTTCATTAATGAAATACATGCTATGTATACAACAGTAGACCCTATCATTCTCTTTTATGACAGCTTGTTTCACAAGATAAGTGATACCAAATGCTTTTAATTCTTCCTTTTGGGTTTTTCTCCTCTTGTATTTGTCAGAGACAAAACTTCACAGTGAAACATTCCAGTCCATAAAGCTTCAAAATCTCAGTTTTTGGATTGAAGCCAGTCCAAAAATTTAAAAAAATGTTAGGTTTTTGTATTGGCCTTGGATGTCAATTCTGGCATTATGAGGTAAGACATTGATCACATGTTGATTTAGTGGACGAGACAAAGTTATTAAATTTGGTTCAGCCCCGTTGTGGTCTCAGTGTAGGTGGCACTTCATTTATTTCAAACTGGGAGTCATCTTGCTCTGGTTTCATGGTTTACATCAGATTCCTCCTGTGTTTTCTTTTCAACAATTTGATGTCGCAGTTTTAACAGCATCACTTTGAGGATCAGAAAATTCTTGAGAATACATTTTGTTGAAGACTTTTATATCTCTTCTCACAACTATTTTATTTTGATCAGGCATTCAGATTCTATAGGTTTTGAGATTTCTGAATAACCAACAACAATTCCTGGTTTAGTTTTTGGTTCCAGTTTTTCTCTTCTTGGGTTTTTGTCCGAGATATAAGTAACTAATCCAAATACATACAAATGTCTAACAGAAGGTACGTGTTCAAACCATCTCTTGAAAGGCATTTCACTCTTGAAGGTGGTCTGTTGAAGATAGTGGCTGCATTTACAGTTTCTGCCCAAAATATTGGAGATAGATGAGAATTGATGACAGTCCTGTTTTTCCTTTCACTATTCCATTTTGTTGTGGAGTATAAGTTGCCGAAGCCTTCTCTGAATGCCACATGCTTTTAGATATTAGAATTCTTTGTTACAGTACTCTGAAGTTTCATTATTAGGTTGAAGTGTTTTTATTTTCCTTCCAGTGAACATTTCCACATCATTCTTGAGTTCTTTGAAGTACTTAGGAATTTTTGGTTTTGCCTTTAGAAAATATACTGAGCAGTATCTGCTATAGTTGTCAGTGAAGGTAACAAAATATTTTACTCCACCATGTGGTCTGACTTGCATAGGTCCACAGTTATCAGAATGGATAATTTCTACGAGTTCATTCGATCTGCTATCTTGTCTGGTTGAAAATGAAGGTCTTGTAAACTTTCCTGCAAGGCAAATTTCACATTCAAAAGATCCATCATTCTTGAAATTTAAACCTTTTACTTTTTCTTCATGAACAGTTTTAGATCAGCCTCATTTACATGGCCTTACTATTGATGCCAGTGATACATGTCAGAACACAAGTAGGTTTTTTTTCATTTGATTTGCTCTCTTCTTTAGGTTTTATATAATACAAACTATTTGATTTTGTAGCTTTTACTACTGGGCATCCAGTTTGGTCTGAGATGATGGCCTCTTCTTTGTTGAAGGTAACAGAGTAACCCTTTTCTGTGATTTTTCCAACAGAAAATAGATTTACAGATAAATCTGAAACATATAGAGTATTTTTCTCGCGTAAGCTTCAGCGGCTAGTGTCCATGGTATCTTGGTCTTCCAGGCTTGAAATGTTGCCGACGTTTCGCCTCACTATGTGGGGCTTCCTCAGGGCGTGTGCTCTCATCATGACAGTGCCACCTGGTGAGGTGAAACGTCGGCAACATTTCAAGCCAAGATGAGGCCTTCCCGGAAGACCAAGATACCATATAGAGTATTTGGTAAATTAACAGTTCCACTTTCATCTGCATTCAGTTTTGCCATTCCTTTTCCATCAATTGATGTAGAGTGATTTTTAGCAGCTAGTTTCAGTGCATCAGAATCAGACAGCACTAACAATTCCATGAATTTCCTTTTTTAATTACAATGTGTGAAGTGCTTCTTGAATCAAGACACCATATAATGGTCTAAAGTTCTTGAATTCACCATCACTGAGCATTGTTCTGCCATGAAGATGTGTTCTGGTTTCTTTAAATTATTTTGCTTTGCCCAGCATTCAGATGTACTATAATTTGCCTTCAAACAGATTTCACATGGAGACTTCTTGAGATTCCCTTTTGTAAATTGTTTCGAGAATGGTTGTTTCTTCTGATTAATACCATTTCTCTGTTGATATCTGTTGTTACCTGCATATAGTGCTCCTTCAGTTGAAGTGTTGTCATTTTTCTGGCCTCATTTTCTTCCAACATTTTAATTTTTAGGTTTTCAACTCTGGGTAGCTCATCTCTTGATTCAATGGCAATTTGAAAAGAAGGCATTAGAGAATACAGCATAAATATGACCAATAGGTCTTCATTTATCACAACATCCATTTCTTTCAGTTTGTCAACAATGTCTAAGAATCTGCTGAGATGATCATGAACATCATCTGTATTGTGCATTTTTTGTATAATTAATTGTTTGAAAAGCATAGTTTTCTGAACTTTGAAAATTCTTTTTCAGCATATCCTATCTTTTGAGGTTAAGTAGTGCTTGATATGTTTTATTTCTAAAGGTGAAATCATAAGAATCAGTCCTGACTCCGCATTTGAATTGTCTGTTTCCATTTCATTTTGTCTTCGGATTTGGCATCATTTGGCAGTTTTGTTTTTTCTCCAGTCACATAACCAAAAAGTCCAATGCTGGTGAGCATTGCCTGTGCTTGCATCTTCCATGCACCATAATTGTCCTCCTTTAGAGATTCAATACAACAAGCATTGGTATTGGTAGCCTTTTCTTATGTATACAAACATTTTCGCGCAGTAAAATAAGGCGGATACTTCTGTAACTGCATCTGGATAATGAACAAGACAACTGTTTCTCTCACAATATTACTCACTGCCAGTGTTACACATATTTTTAACTTTATGCACAGGGCCCATAACCTGTTGTATTTATTTGATTATTTTAACATACATTGTATTTAGTTGCACATTCCAAAAAGACATACTAACACAAAAAGTAAAGATAACATTTTTGATAGTATGTGCAATTTAATAACATTAAAACACTTTTGTCATCTATTGAAGATAAATCAGGTTAACCAACTCAACAAAATGAGTCCTTGTGAGTGCATAATATAAGTTTTACTAGTCAACACTAAGGTCTAGTGACCTTCCTCAACGTTACCTTACAATCTAAACCCATAGTTTCAACATGTGATTGGCTCTAGACTGACACCTTCTCTGCCACTGCTATTACTGTCACTATTTCTTTGCTGCCACTGCTATTACTGTCACTATTACTTTGCTGCCACTACTGGCATCACCAAATAATATTATTATCATATTTTTAATCATTTTTGCTGAACATTTTGAAATAGTAATAAAACAATTCATATCCTTAAGATATATTCTAAATTACATTAATACTACAGAACACTTAGTTGTATACAAGTACCACAGTTTTAATGTACCTTTTTAGGTACTTCTTATTTTCCTTAAACACCTAAGTGATCAGTTTGATCAATAATATCTTACAGCTTCAATTTAATAAAGTTGGGTTCTACAAAAAGTTGAGTTCTCCAAACTACAAAGGATTCTAGAGCTTCTACCAATAAATGCAACTTTTTTCAATTTGATATGCCAATTCACCCGTGAAGCTATTATTAGTAATTATATCTTGACAATTTCTAAAGAAATAATTAACTCAGATGTACAAATGTTTTGTTATCTATCTTTTAAGAACTTGGATCACAATTATATGTTTTAAACTTACCTCTTTGGTACCTTCAGGGGATCGGGTTTATAACTTATTTCATTAGAATCTTTATTCAATTCTAGGCACTTTTCATCAATTTCCAACCCTCCCAATTTGTTTCCTATATCTGTATCAAGGTGATGTTCAGCCTCCCTTAGTTTGTTTAACTGTTGCCAAGTTGTGTGCCATTTTTCAATCATTCCAGTCTTTAGCGCCTCCACAACTCCCAGTTCCTAAAAATAAAATTGTTATTATTCTAGGAATAGAAGTCATTAAAAAATTAACTCAACTTAATATATGCTTTATTTTCTACTATGTGCATGGGGGAGTTCTTATCCAAGCAAAATGCTACTATTTAAAACCTCTATAAATGATGGAATCCTAAAGTTCTTATGCAGTTTTCATATTTAATTCTTGGAACATCCAATAAAAACTATTGGTTTTTGTGAAGCAAAATTTGAATATGAATATGGTTTGCTGTCATTGGAATATAATATGTATTATGCTTATATCTTTACACTTGTAAATAGTAATATAATTTTATGGTAAAATGATAGGCGGAATAGGATTTGCTTTAAATATTTCTTTCACTTGACAAAGGTTATTTCCCTCTTAGCTGAAGCTGAAAGTGTTTAGACATGAAGAGCTAGGCTGTCATCTGAATAGGTCCTTAACCCGATGGTATTGTCTGGAACAAGCTGATACTGCTAGTGTCAGTAGGTAGTCTCCATAGGGTAATAATATTTAAACGTTTTGAATATTAATCTCTTGAGCAACATTAACTTGATATGATTGTTAAATAACCCACTTTACCAAGAGATAATATCAGATAACCTCATAAATAATGAAAACCTCATTTTCTGAATTTACGGTCATATGGTCTAAGGCACAACAGGAGTGTCTAACCTATCAAACCAAGTATCTTGGGATTGAATCCAGTCAAAATGTATGTTCTGCATTCAAGAGAAACTGTGGAAAAGGTCAGGGAGGGCCCAACTAAAGCAATTGGTGTGATGGAGTGGTTGGATACCGACAGGTTTCAATTGATTGCAGATGCACACATTTTACCTTTTTTCTTTTTTTTAATCACTCATACAATTCGGCAGCATTAAAAGATTATATGACAAATAATTCTACAGCTACCATGTGTCCGAATGGTCACATGGTGTAAGGTATGGTATGTGAGAGTTGACTATACTGGTTGACATGGTCATAGGTTCACGCTCCAAAGGACCAAAGCCACAACTTGTCTAGTATTGTCAGTTGTGAAGGACTCTTTTTCAACATGTCTTAGAGTCACATCATTTTTCTATAGAATAACTTTTCTCTAATAAATTATTAGAATCACCTATCTTGTTACATGTCTTTATGCCTGTAGAAATTACCTTTCAACCTTCCATTCTACATACTGTAAGTCAGCATGGAACCTCGGAGCTACCCAGATCCCTTATATATCCCAGCCCCATCATGGAACATAATTATTATCCCATTCTGAAACTGTGGAATTGCAACATTTGGCAGAAGGTAAAGTCCCATTTACCATGACATCTGCAGAGGTGGTGATTTGGGAACATGATGGGGCACCATAGTAACAATGTTGTCACATGCCGCAACAGTATTTTCTAAAATGAGCAGTGATACTCTTAGCACATTCAGTCATATGGGCATGATATAACGTCCTGTGCTTGGATGCTATATCACAATCTTCCATTTTACCAAAGGATAACAGGATAAATCCATGAAATAATACAAACCTCTATATCTGGATTTATGGCCATAAGGTCTAAGGCAAGGTAGGAGTAGCTAATCTATCACACCAAGGATCGCAGGATGGAATCCAGTCAAATTGGATGTTCTATATTCAAGAAAAGCTGTGGAAAAGGATGGAGAGGACCCAAATAAAGCAATCAGTATGAGGGCATGGTTGGTTGCTAACAGGTTTTGATTGAATGGAAATACATGAATTTTACAATTTTGTTTCCATTTTTTTTTTTTTTTTTTTTTTTTTTGTGAAAAAATTCACTCTCATTATTATGCAGCATTATATGATCAGATAATATTACAGCTATCATGTGTCTGAATGGCTGTGCAGTCTAAGACATGGTATAAGAGAGTTGACCACACAAGTATGGTTGGAGGTTTGTGCCCCAAAGTACAAAAATTTGTTTCAAATTTATTTACTTTATTAATTTATTTTAACACCTCACTTCAGTTATTGGATATTGTTGAATGGGTTAATCCATTTTTTTGTGAAATCTAATTTGAACTCTATCCTTAAAGCTTATCCTTAATATTTCCAGTACTAAAAGACAATTTTGATAAACATATGTAAAGATAGCTTTAAAAATGTAAACAGTCAATTGAAAGTTTTACTATTAGGTTGTCTCATAAGTAATGTCGGTTTTCTGATTTTGATATTTTTAAAAGTTATTGGTTTTCTTTGGTTTAGCAATGCTATTTACAGGATGCCATGGCTGGTGTTGCATACATTGCGAGCATGTATCAACCTTCAGTTGTTAATAAACAATCACAAAATGGAGATAACAAAGTTTGAATTAGAGCCCTTCTAAAGCACTCCTGGAAACAAGATTTAAAGTTGCTGATGCAGCTCAAAGAATATGTGATTTGGAAGGAGAAAGAATCGTTAGCATGTGGCACAACAATGATTCCAATGTTTCAACAATGGAGATGAAAACGCTAAAGATTTACCACATTCTGGAAGACCTAAAGTATGGAATATTGAGGATACACGTCAAGTTTTGCGAGAAAATCTGCAAAAAAGTACCCATAGACTTTCAGAAGAACTTTGCATCAAAAGATATCATACATTGCCACATTAAGACACTTGGAAAATCATACAGAAACTGTAGATCTGTACCTCATGAACTGACACTTTAACAGGCTCAACGTAGAGTGGATATCTGTCGTCAGCTTATCCGTAAACCCATGGATGATAGATTTGTCAGGAAATTGTCACCTTTAAAAAAAATGGGTATATTACTGAAACAATGATGCCTTGAAACAGTGGCTTGATCTCCACCAACCTGCCAAAGTCATCATTAAAAAAATCAGTTCAGTCCCAAAGTAATGTGTGTGTATGGTGGAATTTTGAAGGTGTGATTCGCTGGGAGTTTGTTCCAAATGGGTGGGCGATTGATATGGATCTTTATTCTCAACAACTGGAGCGAGTTCATGAAATTTTGAGATGGAGATACCCATTATTAGTTAATCAAAAAGAGTTCTATTGCAACAGGACAATGCAAGACCCCATACTGCACAAACAACCATGGAAAAAATTCAGGAATTGGGAGGAATCAAACTGCTACCACACCCATCATACAGCCCTGATCTTGAACCATCAGATTATCATCTTTTTCGATACATGACCCATTTTCTATGTGGAAGAAATTTTGACATTGAAACAATGCAAGTGGGTCTCACCGAATTCTTCGCATCAGAAACCAGAGACTGGTACCATCGTGGGATAATAAACCTCAGGACTATAGCATCTAATGGTCTGTATTTTGAAGATTAGTAAATTACTTGTCAGAACACATTTAAAATAATTGTTTTTCTTAAAAGACGACATTACTTATGAGACAGTATCTATATTATTAGAAAGTAATTGCAATATTTGCATTGAGTGGTTGACATAGATTACTAAACTTACATTCTTCAGTTCAGTGTCGGCTTCATCCAAGAGGAGAAGATCATTCCCTCGACGACATTCCCTTTCTCTCAAGCACTCTGATATAGTGCTCAATTGCATTCCAAGGGCTTCTAGATCCCTCTCCATCTTATGTTTGTCTTCTGAGAGTTGTTCAATTTCCTCACGTACAGCACCGAGGCATTCTATCAGTATATTACGCAATGATGAAATCTCCTTAACCCTGAGTGCATACAATGATATTTCATTATATCATGGTAATGATTTAAGGTAGGCAGCATATTTACTGCTTGACAGTATATAGCTAATATTTTTTTTTTTTTTTAAAAATATACATTTTCTTAGAGAGAAAGTAATTAATGGTTAGAACATATAGTGCAATATAAACAAGAAAGCAAATTGATATGGAATACATTACTGCACGAACTTACTGGATATTTGCTTTTGAGTAAAAACAGCTTAATGCACTTCAATTGTAGAATTGTATATAATAAAGGTAATCAATGTAATGTCAACAAAAATATTCATGAAAATATCCTCTTACTCTTCAATAAATTCCAGAATAATAAATTCCACGTTAACTATAAGTATTTCATGTATGTGTCAAGAGCAAATTTCCTGGTAACAAACAAAAAAAAAAGCAGCAATAAATAAAGAATCTCAATTATGACCTGGATTCTTATGCAATTACATATTCCATTCTGTGATTTAACCATTGAAATGAAAAGTAACAGTATTTATGCTATGGATATAGCAGGTTTCATTTTTCATATTTTGGTACCTAATGTTACATATTTTACATATTATGTGAAGGACAATAGATTTTTGTATGTATCTAGGCTTTCATTAAAAAGTTTATAGATTTAATTCAATTGTCATTCTTTTTACCCATAAACTAATAAAATAATTGCCAAGAATCCTTTATTATAGAAAATATTTAGTTACTAAAGTGAATTTAATATAAAGATTCTGAACTCCAAAACTTATCTAAGATGCAGTGGTTTCAAGTATCTTAAATGTATACATTAACAACTTTGTTTTCTGAGAATCCAGGATTACCAGGTATGCTTTGTGATACAAACTGAAGTCAGGTAATAGGTAGGGAGGGGTTGGTTTAACAGCTTTAATATAATACATAGCTCCATAAAGTGGACAGATACACCTCTCACTAGGTTTACATGCATCACTTCAGGAGATACCAGAGATGGTGTATGGCATACATATCAACTTTCCTGGTAAATGTTTTGATGGATAATGGAATTAGAAAACTTTTTATCTAAACTTCAAAAACACTGCAACAACTTAAGCATTTAGAAGTTAAGCATAAAACTTCCTAATGTGTTTGTGTTTAAAGATCTATGTAAATGCTCACACATGTATTTCTGAGAATTTGCAGGATCAAGAAACCTCTACAACCACTACATGAAATATGAAGATCCTTCCCAAGTCATCAATTAATCAAACAATCAATAAAAAAAACCCTATAAATATCTTAATTGACCACTTGAAAGCAACATATTGCACTACTGTAGGTGATGAAACTTCATAAATACTCTAAAAGATACATATAAATCAGCAGCTAATTTTCAAATTCAGTCGGTGAAGAAAAAATAAAACAAAAAGACTCAAAGTAGTAGAACTGTAAGTTACACATTTGCTATTTACGTATGTGGTATATATTTGATATTTATGTTTTTTGTGTTATATTTTGGTTACTGGAAGAACAGTGATATGAGATACATTTCATGCTGTTAAATTAATGTAATTTTTAATTGATATTAGATAAAAGTAAATTTTAGTTTCAAGGTTTGTTAACCTGTGTAAGAAATAAAAATAATGCTTACACAGGAATACAAAATGAAGCAGGAATAAAAACAAACCTGATTACAGTCACATTTATGTAACATTTGTGAAATATGCTCACAAGTCCTATTGTGTTGTAATTTGACTAATTATTTCAGTTTAAAAGAAAAATGTATTCTCCAAGCTTGAAATAAATAACAAAACAGAGGACAGAATTACGTAAATAGAAAATGATGATTAGCTTTTTATCAGTAATCCAAAACGCAATGAAGAAATATGTTTGCTCTTGTTCCGAGAATAAATTTTCACCAAGAAGATTCTCCAGCATTCATGAAGTTGCCAGTATCTGAATAGAAAATACACCTATGATTTGACTTTGTTCAGAGAGAATTGTGACAAATCAAAAACCTTAGGTGCTATCATCACTCCAAATTTATGGTCCTGTATGGTTGCTGCAAATATGAGGTTCATCCTTATAAAATAGGTGTCTTCCCTGTAATTTCTGATTTCACTCAAAATACAAGCATGTGCAGAGCTTCTTTCTTGTAATATTCTTGCAGTTTTTCTTGAATCTAATGTTTCTTAGAATAATCTTCAAGCTTATTTTGTGTTGCCTTCATTAAAATTTATGACCTTCTTAAACCCAGGAAACAATTCATTAATAGTGAGCACCCCTTTTTCAATAGTAAAAAACTGTAGATGACCCATGATAAGATATGCTCGCCAAAATCATCTACATCTGTGATATGCTTTGGCCTGTGATACACTTGGCCAAGAATTTAAATAAATTGTTCTTTGCATTGTTTCCCTTTCTTAAAATCTTCCTTACAGTTCTTTCAGGCGTATAGTCAAAGTAAAATTACTTACTCTTTGCACCTTCTTCAATGTTATCAGAGGCTGTTAGGTTTCATTAATACATGAAGATAATTCAGAACATCCTTAGCATGGCTGGTAATGCTCAAAATGGGAGACATTTTAATTCAAAAACAAAAAGACTACAATGCAACTTGCGACAAAACACAAAACGGATTATCTGCATTTGAAGAAGTCAATAAAGAGGGGCTAATTTATGTGGAAAATTAAGCTCTTCCTACCATATAATTACTTTAGCATATTATTCTGGCAAATGCTGCTATATATTTACTGTGCATTGCCAGGAATTGTATCTACCTCACTGACATCCAAAAGGATGTCAGTCAGGAGACCTATACTCACCATCATGGTATTTCTGCTCTAATTATGCACTTATAATGTGTAAAGTTCTTTCATTATTCAACAGCACAGATTTCACAGTGTTTATTTCTGTGCATGTGCAAAACAAATGAAAAATAAAATAAAAATATTACATTTCTTTGTAAATAAAAATGTAATATATATAAGATACTGAAAATATGAATAAGGTTCTGTTCCTGAACATTTTGAAGCAGCATTTCACCTCCATTGAGCTTTTTTCAGTACATGTAAATAAAGGAAATCAACAGTGATAAGCAAAAAACCTATTTTCAGAAACAGAAAAATGCCATTTTGATATGTATACCTATAGATATAACTCCTGCAATTATAATAATTTTCAGATTATAATTTTAACCTTTTTCTGCTCCTATTCAGAAGCTACAAGTGATGTGTATGAGCTATTTATAAATTGAATAACAACAAAGCAATTATTAAGCCTACTCACACTTGAACAGTGTAAACATAGAATAAATGTATACAAGCATTATCAGTTATTATCATGTAAATGCCAAAATATCACAATTATTATTCCATTTAAAGAAAAAGCTGGATAGACAGTAAAGTTTAAAAATTAATTAATTAATTTTTGTTTGTTTGGTTTACTACCATCTAAAGCATGTAGTTACGAGCAAGAAAATTCAAAGCAAGTTTAAGGTTACCTGTCTTCGAGCCGAATGTTGCTATGAATTGTATCCCAATTTGTTTGAATCTCAGTTTCATTTCTAAGCTGCCTCGCCTCAGCACGTAGGTTGTACGAGTCCAATATTCTTGTCTCGCCAGTTTGTCGCATTTCCCAACTGCTTGCATACCAATCTGGCAAAGCCAGATAATGCGCTGGCTTGTTAAATGTTACTATGGACATCGTTCTGTAGGAAAATAAGAAATCTTTTAGCTAGTATATTCATAATCGCATATTCTATGAAAAAACTATATTTTTAGGGCATCAAAATAAGGATTATGCTTGAGTAATACTTTATCAAATAGTTCTTGAATCAAATTATTTTTCTTAGTATTTGTTAAAAAAGCACTGTAGGTACTAAATGCTAATCACTGCTTTTGAAATGTTTTAAAAAGGCATAATGCTATCTATCTTTTAATGGAGGTTAATGCTCCAATTACTTAGTAGCCTATTACTTCTAATCAGTTTGAATAACATCCTATATACTAGAAAAGAAAAAAAAAAAAAAATGTGATGTGATGTGTCCCATTCACACAACCTCTACCTATTCTGCAAACAAACTCTTCTTACAAAGCTTGTTCTTTTCTCTATTTCATGGTAACTGCAATAAACATTAGATGAAATAGTCTTATTACTCAGTTCCTTGTATGTAGAAGAGAAACAAGGGAATATACTAGAGTGGTAATCAAATTATTTAAAAGTTGTCACTATGCAACAAATTCAGTTTTCTTTGTAAAACAAAAGAAAATTGAATAACATTTTCCGTTAGAGAAAAGTATAAGTAGTTTAAAATTGAAGTTAATAACAAGGAATGTCTTTGACAGAATTAACTTCAAAATAATAAAAAAAGAAGAGGAAAATGTATTGGATATAAATTATTTGTTTTAACAAGGTCCACATTTTTTTGTCTATTTCTTACGATTTGCCAGCTATGTGAAACTCCTCCAGAATGAAGAGGACTTCAGAGGCTATTCCCAGAAAATTAAATATATACATTTTATTTACCATATAAACATCTTAAGCATAAAATGTTTTGGTAATTATAGAGAACTTGGGCCCCTCTAGAAATTAAACAAATTGTGGTTTGACTGTAAGTTTGGTTTATACTTGTTACGTTTTCACCAATGTTTTTTATCGGAAAAGCTCCGTAATTAAGTTAAACGCTAATTTATTACGTGCGCGTAGCGATCCTTTTTTGTGAATATTTATGAAGTATGCTGCCTAGAAGGAGTAGAATATAAATAAAGAAGTCTTGTAGTACTTTTGCAATGTAAATATGTAATAATACTACACACTGAAGTGCCTAAAACCTGAGTTTCATTGTCGGCAGCAGGCGAACAGTGTTGTGGAATACAACACCGGCATATGTCGCTAGACGCTGTGCTGATGTATGACAAGTATGTTTCACGCAGATACAGCTGTTCAGTGAATTTTATTATGCAGAACTTCGGCCACTCTAAAATTGAATGAAACTAAGTGCGATTGATTGACTTTGTATTTATGATGACAATTTCAAAGCCTGTGGATTTCAAATTTAGCGCGAGGTTAGGTTCCAATCCGTTTAGGTTAGTGTGTGTATATAAACAGGTAGCAACATTAGTTTTTTAAACCATCTCCCCACCCCTAATCCCCCTCTAACCACGCCGGTCCCGTTAGAGTGCAAAACTAGTATAAGTCGCAGCGGAGAGAGCGGCCCAACTTGTAAATAATTACAAATGTTTTTAATCAAAACCATTAGAGCAACTTTTGAGAAACAACTTATTTTAAAAATATGCACTATAAAGGGTGTGAGGGATTTTCTTGATAAAGTTCGTGACGCATCGGAAAATGCTGAACTTGAATATCAAATTTGGATTTAACCCACTTTTCATTTTTAAGCTGGGCTGTTCACACATACAAACAGAAACCCTTTTCTAAAAATGTGTATTTTTATTCAGGGACCCCTTTCAGTGAAACATCTGTATCAAATTGTTGGGTGAAATACATTACTTTTGCTACTTACTATGTACCTTGTATGATCCAGGTGAAAGTAAAAATCATATTCAAAATCTTCTCGGGCTTCTAGCCAGGTAAAAACTTGGCTTGACACCAACGTTTTGAAGAAGTGCTTCTTCCTCGTCTTCAGGGTGAACTGAAGACGAGGAAGATGCACTTCTTCGAAACGTTGGTGTCAAGCCAAGTTTTTACCTGGCTAGAAGCCCGAGAAGATTTTGAATTAACACGTCGCCAGGAAAGCTTCAGTTCTTATTTTAAAAATCATATGTTTAACACCCAGGTGTCTTCATGCTACCTGATCACCATTCATACTCTTTATCCTATTAAAATTGTATTCATGTATCTTCTTGAATTAAATAGCAATAGATAATCGTCAGAAAACGAATTCAATGAAATAAATCCTGTAGCAGTACAAAGCCTGGAAGGGCCCACCTACCCCACTACCGCTTCATGCCGACTTAGGCACGACAGAAGGACGATCATCTAAGGATTATCCATAGTAGAGGTGATGAATGCAATTACACTAAACAATATAGTTAACTATTGTTATTAAATAATTGATTTGTATCTCCCTGCTCCCCATAATATGTATATTAAAATAAAAAAAAAAGAAAACTGAGACGAAAGTAATGAAATACCAGAATTAGAAGTTTACGGAAATATGTGAACACTTGGAATGCCTGGAACTTAGCCGTCCACCCCTTTTTAGACAGCTTCTTTTGTAGCAAAACCTCGGTGGTGTACTGGTTACTAGTATCCAGATCGTGGCGGAGAGCGTTTCGGAAGGGATGGGAAGTAAAGCCGTTGGTCCGTGTCGTAGATTTGCGGCACGTAAAAGGACCTCAAGCCTGACATTTTTCTGAGAAAAATTAAGCGGTCTTTCACGCCCAATGGAACGTTAAGAACCCAGCGGTTAAAGAGCGTCTATAAATAAAACTTCATTTAATTACAAAGCCATCGCGGAATATTAACATCTCGTCACTACTGCGCATGCGTAGAGGAAAGTGCCAACCCCCAAGTATAATCCCCGAGAGCTGGTTGTTTGAATTCCATATCTACACACTAATTCTATGCGTCATAACCTAACCTAAATTTTGAAACAATAGCACTTTGTTATTTTACTACGTGTTTAATATTGGTAACTTTACTATTCTGAAGTGCATCAACAGTGAGATGTACAAATTTCCCCCTACTAGCGGAAGTGAAAACAACAGAGGAGAATAGACAAGGATTGCTGTCGATTTATTTTTGTATAGTGATGAGCACAATGCAAACAAAAAAAGATGACTCACACATTTTGGCTCCCATATTTTCAGACACTTACCTAGATGGTGCACCAAAGTATGTTGTTTTATCTGGAAAAAACTTATGTTTCAAAAATGGTTAATACTACAGAAGAAGTTATTTGGCGTAACATTTAGATATGTTTAAACGCTAAATCCTTCATATATTAAGATTAGGTCAGTTTTATATGATTCTAGTGATATAAATTCAAGGTCTTTTTGGTTATGGTTTATATTTATATAAAATTCATCGAGAAAGAAGAGGGCATTATAAGCTACATACCAAAAGTTCAGGTTATGCATGCACTACTTTTATGTGTTGAAATGGATATGATCCTTTGAATCAAAATTGTTAGGGTCATCTAGAGAAACTTTCCGTGAATACAGTTAAGAGCCTTGCTTTTATACTAAAAGGTGATTTGTTTGAGTATGCTATATTATACTACTCTGAATGTATGTCTTCGTTAAAAGGCAAATCGACTTAGGTACACAGAAAATGCGTGCAGACATGTACAGCATTACATTTTCCCAAAATAGAGGTACCTCAAAACGTGCATTTCCAATTGATTCTTGGTACTGAAATGCCACTTCGTCCAAGTTAGCAAATGCTAGAGAAAATAACAAATCGATGAATGTAGGTAATACACAGGTATTATTATTATTATTATTATTATTATTATTATTATTATTATTATTATTATTATTATTATTATTATTATTTCAGTGGGAATTTTCAGATACTTTGGCCCTTATAGGTACGATTAAACGATTCTGTCCTTTGAATCCTTATGAAGGTTGCCGTTTAAATCAAAGCATTTTATAACCATATTTACATTTTACCTATGTGTAGTATTATTGCTTCTATCTGGTAAATAGCGTCTTTATAATACTTAACCTTTAAAATTGTGGAAATTTTCGAGCAGAAAAGGTAATTATTGTTCCTTCGCTAACACACAATTAATTCTTCTAGACGACGTACCAGGCATTCTCAACTGTAACACATCAAAATAAGCTAACATCAATAGTTCCTCTTCCCTCGTTGGCCTTAGCAACCCATATAAACAAAGAAATCACTGCCATGGTCATATCAAACATGCATGTCCTTATAGGTTATTAGCCCACTATACGCCTCTGACTACCATCCCTCTATACGTACCTATTTGGGGATTTGTTCTTAGCTATAGTACTTTCTGAAATGACTAACATAGGCCAGCTTAAATTTAGTTTAAGGTCTTCCTTGGATTATCTTCACCTTCCCCCTTATTCCCGCTGTGTTATATACCCAATCTGACAAGTCGATTACAACTTTGCATGTGAGGAATGATATTAAACAAAATATTGCATATCCTATCCTCAAGAAATTAGTCTAGAGATTTATGCCAGGTGGGTCAGTTTCTTTCTATTATCGTAGGTCTGGATGACTCAGTTGAGTAGGCGCTTGCCTTTTGATCCTTTGGTCATAGGTTCAGACTGATGGTTCTTAAGTGTGCTGAAACGCTACAGCCCATATTAGTAAATTTATTGGCATGTAAAAGAATTCCTACGGGACGAAATTCCGGCACACCAGCGGCGCTAATTTGATCCTGGCAAATGAATTAACAAATAAATTATTGTTCTATTTTTATTTTTTTTTGTCTAGCAGATACACAATTGTTTTAATCATAGACGAGATACCATACATATTCCTCTATGGTAGCACCGAAAATGAACTCTTTGGATCTTATCTTCTACTTATCCTTTTAAAGACATGTATTAAAATCAATAGGTTATAGTCATTGTGTAAAGTCTTACGCTGGTTACCTAACGAACCTTATACAGCTAACAAAACACAAGGTTACTTTTGGGAGGGAACTTGAACATAGGGAATCATAGACAACGAAAAAACAAATATAAACCATTTACTAGATTAGAATAGTTTTGTCATTCCTTTAAATGCTGTGCGAAGAAAAAGTGCTAAGTGGATGAGCTATTCCCACCAATCCAATGAGTTCAAACAGAAGAATGCAAGTACAGTAACCTAAATACCCTCTTCGTTTGCTGAGACGCTCAATAGATCTCAAATAAACCAAATTCTAGGCTATTAACGGGATAAGAAAACACCTATATGCAATGGAAATCTTTAAACAAAACTCAGTATGCAGTTATGCAATAAAGAAGACGAAACTGTTTCTCATATAATCTTAAATGTAAAGCCTTTGATAGGAAAATATATAACCTACTAGGTATTGTACACCCAAAGGAAAACATTCCCACAAAGAATTCAGTTAAAATAGTTTGCTTCTAAAAGAATAGGTCTATTTAAGTAAAAATATGAATATAAGAAAATAATACATACACCTTAACGGTTTCAGTGTTAAGAGAAGAATTAATCTACCTCCATCTTTATGCAAATCAAATTAAATTACAAGGCTTTATGCTACAAAAGGTTAATTCAAGCAAGCACTTATACTTAAATAGGTATATCTGAATTGCAACATCTATTACAAGGTTTCGAACAATCAGGTGAAACCTGTAGTACAGGAGCAATGTAAGTTGAAGATAACAACACTGGGAATAAAAATGATACGACAGCTCAGTCGGTACCACCTGGGGGTCCCGGGTTCGATTCTCAGCTAGGGCGTGGAAATTTTTCCCTAGCCAAGATTGTTCCCTATTCTCCCTAGAGTATGGAAGTAAGAATGAGAGTGTGATCGAATTTCGGTACACGATAGGCAATTTGTTTCAAAAAGAAACGCAGCCAATATGACCGTGCAGTTGAAGGCAGGATATAAAGGGACAATTTAAAAAAGTATACCATAGAATCAAAATAATGATGACATTAGGATTTCAAAACCAAGCGAGGTAGCTCTGCAGATACATGTGAGGTTCGCATTTGGGAGTTCCCGCGTTTGATTCCCGGAGACCGCCCACTCCGACTGTAGGATTTTAGCGGTTTTCGTTTGGTCGCCAAAGCGAATGCTAGGGTGTTATTCTACCAGAATCTCCTTTCCCTCATTCCCCCCCCCCCTATTTTATTTCCCTTTCATGTTTTGATTTTTGCACTGATGCTCTGTAGTGTCGGCGGTGCTAGATTCGCTCCTGGGATTCTCCCTAAAGGTGTGCGAGAGTTCAAACTCGGAGATGTTAGAGACTTCTGCGCATCTCTGTGGTCTGTCTCCCTGCAGTCTGTAGCCAACTAGCCATACTTCATTTCATCCGTGCCTCCCGGGAATGTAGCCACAACAGAATATGGTGTTGCAATACGCGAAGTGTTCCTTTCCGTTACAATATCCTAATCCAAAGACTTCATAAAATATGATAAAAGTATTGGAAAATTCAAACAAATATCCGTAAGTATCTTAGTTAAGAAGACAGAAATGAGGCAGAAATTATTTGGTATAAATAAACGAGACTGTATTTTGCTCCTAGTACGTATTTATTTAGCTCTTGTATATTCACATTATACACATTTAGATCAGAATGAGTAGCATTTCACAGTCTATTCGCGAAGAACTCAAGATAATGAATTTTATTCATGGCAATATTTAAAAATAAGTATGTTATAGTCAAAATATCTATAGCTATTTTTACTTTCTCTATACGTGCTATGTACATAGTGTATAGAGAAGGTATTGTAATGCACCCAAAAATTCGATACCGAGATTTCACCGGAAATATATGTTTTGAGATCTCCTGAATCAAAAAAAAAAGAATTTTTAGAAAAATGCCCGTGTGTGTGTGTCTGTCTGCCTGTCTGTGTGTGGGTGGGTGTGTCTGTGGGCGGCATAGCTCAAAAACGAAAAGTCCGTTAAAAACCAAACTTGGTATTTAGGTTTGGTATCTTCCAAGGATGCGACACGAAGATTTTGAAGAAAATCCCCCCACTCCCAACTACCCTTTACATGGAACTTGTTTAGAAAATTTTGATTTTCTAAAAAATGGCTCTAACAATTTTGATTAAAATATCGTATATTAAAGATATTTACCTAACAAATAAAGTGTATATATTGAATTTTCTGGGAATGACCTCTGAAGGCTACTTTATTGGATGAATTTTGCATAACTACTAAACCGTAAGAAATGGACAAAAAATTAACACACAAAAATGTAGAGCACGTTAAAACACACAATTTATATATATATATATATATATATATATATATATATATATATATATATATTCGTGGAGTTGATCGTTTTTTAAATATTCCTTGTTTTTGGTTTCAGCTTTGAAAAACTTATACTTTTCTCATACAGGAATTTGCCAACTCAAGTCCTTACAAACAAACGAACTTCATTCACATAGCAACCAGCTTTTGGCTTTCACCTTAACCTATGGTACTCCCTTATTTCGCTTCTACTTACAATAAAGCAAGAAATAAGACTATTTCTGCTCATTTTTCTCGATTAGTATGAAATAAATAAAAGAATAATCTTATTAACAATAATTTGTTACAGAAATATAGAGAAAGTCATGTGAATTGAACACATCAGATTTTTAAAATAAAAAACCGAATATTTTGTTGTATAAAGAACTTAAGAACGGGAGAAACTTCGAAATATTTGTGTGCATCCTTGGAAAATCTGGTGTTTCATTCACATTAATTTTTCTCTCTCTGTTCTGCAAACAAACTATACTTATAAAAGATTATTCTTCTATCTACTTCATGCTAATCGAGATAAAAACATTGGCAGAAATGGTCCTATTACTTAGTTTCTTAAAGTAGAAATAAGGGAATACCTACATTAGGCTAAAGCGAAAATAATGTATTTTAAAAGCTGCCGCTATGCGATTGACTTTGTAATTTGGTTCTCTTTGCATGGTCAGGCGTAAAATGAAAAGCGGGTTTCGACTTCCTGTTTGAGAAAAGTATGCATATTAAAATTAAAACCCAAAACAAAGAATATCTGGGAAATGGTTCACTTTACAAAAATAAATAAATAAAATAATTTGTGTCTTTTAACGAGATCTACATTTTTGTGTAGTAAGTTTTTGTTTATCTCTTACGGTTTATCAATTATAAAAATGTCATCCAGAATGAAAATGTCTTCGGAGGTTATTCCCAAAAAATTAAATATATACATTTCATTTGTCGTAAAATTTCGTTAAAATATGTGTTTAATCAAAATCGTTAGATCCATTTTGAAGAAAATCAAAATTTTCGAAAAATGTTCCTTGTAAAGGAGTTCGGGGTGAGGGGATTTTCTTGAAAATATTCGGTCGCATCCTTGGAAAATGATGAACTTAACTATTAAGTTTGAGTTAATCGAATTTTCGTTTACGATCTATGCTGTTCACACACATACACACACACACGCGCGCGCGCGCAAATTTTTTAGTAAAATAATATATCTACCTCTCTACCAACTAGGTACATTGTACGAATAGAAAAAGTAAAAATTATCTTTTGTATTTATCCAATATGATATAGAAAATCTAAGTGGGTTCGAAAATACACCAGAAGTACCAATAATCACCTAGCCCTAAATTGCATCTTGAGTCCCTCTTCACCGTTCATTCTGCACCTCACATGAAAGAAAGAAAGAAAGAAAGAAAGAAAGAAAGAAATAAAGAAAGATAAAAACACTTAACTCAGCGAATACGTGATTTAAGGGACAGAAAGTGACTACTCAAGATATAAATTCATTCAGGTAATATCATAATCTCACATTTTATTAACTTGTATTTTTCTCTATAGTATACGTATCATCCACAGCTAGAATAATATATTGAACGAGCCAGAGCCACATATTTTATGAATCAAATATGAATCAAATATGAAAACTAGTGGCGGATCTTTGCAAAGTGGAAACTACTGCGGTTCATCAGCACTCCATTCTATATTGGATGTGAAAGACCGTTTAATTTTGCTCTGAGGCCTCTATATCAGGGTTGAACATCTTTTACGTACCGTAAATCTACGACACGGGACCAACGGCTTTACTTCCCTTCCGAAGGAAGCCGTGCTAAGGATTTTTACGCCCGAAAAAATCCATCGTCCTCCGCCGGGTTTGAACCCGCAACATTGTATATATGAAGCTATGGTAATCACTACACCACAGAGGGCGACAAAAAGTGGAAAGTGATAAGTTACAAACAATTTAAAATACACTTACATCCATAACTAATGGTTAAGTAGTCACATTATTTTAAAGAAAAACACCATTGTCTTTCTATCGATGTAACCGGTAATCCACATGATCAGTAACCCACAGGTTTTTAAGCTTTTGTAAGAAATTTGGGTTTAGTAAACATTCATTTATGAGATTTCTATTAACATAATTAAACATTTCATTGCAAATTTTATAAATTACATGCATAACTTTAAACTTTGAGCCCCTTCCATCATTGTATTGGTTACTTATCTTTATAATTACAGTTCTTGTATATATTCAGTTTGTTTATTCTCTATTATTACCTATTTTATATCATTGTTGTTTTTTCTAAATAGCAACATATTAATATAGAAAGAATAAATAAATAAAAATCTGATGTGTTCCATTTACATAGATAGCTTTCTCTACCTATTCCATAAACAAACTATTGTTATGAAAGATTATTCTTTTATCTACATCATGCAAATACAAACATTATCAGAATTGATCATATTACTTCCTTCCTTGTAACTGAAAGGAAATAAGGGGGTTCATTAAGCTAGAGCGATAGTCAAATCTTTTAAAAGCTGCTCGCTAAGTGAAACAATTGAGGTTTGGTTCGCTTTGCATATCCCATTTGAGAAAATTTGAATAGTTTGAATCCAATAACAAGTAATATCTCAAAAACAGTCAACTCAACAAGAAAAAAGTATATGCCATAAATTATGTGATTTAACACATTATATATTTTTGTGTAGGATGTTTTAGTCTAACGTTATGCAAAATTCTGCAAAACTCATCCAGAATAAAGAGTTCTTCAGAGGCTATTCCCAGAACATTTTATTTGCGATGAAAATATATTTAATATGCGGCGTTTTAATCAAAATAGTTACGGCCATTTTTGAAAAAAAAAACAACAAAATTGTCAAAAATGTTTGCATGTAAAGGGTAGAAGGGTAGTTTGAGGTTGTGGGATTTTTTTCTGAAAATCTTCATGTCCTTGAAAGATACTAAACACAAGTACGAAGTTTGGTATTTCACGATCTTTTCGTTTTTAGTTATGCTGTCCCCCGCTCCCCCCATACAGACACACACACACACACACACACACACACACACACACACAAAACATACCTTTTTCTTAAAATGCTTTTTTTTCGGACTCGGGGACCTCAAAACATGTTTCCGGCAAAAGCTAGACTCGAATTTTTGGGTAGCATAACTTTCTCTAGGCACTATGTAGATGCCCTGTATGTAATGTATGCTAAAGAAAGTAATAAACATAAATGTTAAATGAGCTAGGTATTAGGTAGGTATAAGCATAGCTTTGCATGGTATGCATAGCTTCCATCAGATTAAAATTAAGAAGCCTAAAATCATATTAAGGGGTTATCATTTTATTACAGAACGTGTTTTAAGTTGTTAAAGAAAATATTTTATGATTTTATAAGATTTAAGCATTTTTAAGAAACTTTAGGCATTTATAATAACGTTTATAATTTACTTTCATATTTTAGTGAAACAAATAAAGCAATTAAAATACAAACTTATACAATTTGTGTGGAATTAATATTTTTCATTCAAAGCAGCGCATGTTTTTCTATGCTCTCCATACTGAATTTTCTCCCGCCGACCTGAAGCACTTCTTTCCATGTATGAGGAGCTTATTGGTGCTTCTGGTTTCCAGAGCAGGACCTTCTGATCTCTCCTCGATGAACAGCTATTAATGACTGAACAGTCTCCTAATGAGGATTTCGACCAAAACCAACTTGAAATCTTTGTTTTGCAAGCTACACCTTGGAATTGCAAGGTTCAACAACGGACTGCCTCAATAAGTGGCACTCGAAATGTTTGCAATTCTGTGGTGCAGTCCCAAGATGACGGGAATTTGTGCACAGGAAGACCAAAAACGTTTACACACCTTCATGTTGTATTGTTTCCAAATGAATTCAACCAGTTTCTTTAGTTAATAAAAATGACTTTCTCTGCCCTCTAGGCATCTTTAATTAGTAAGAATACAAACTATTCTTATGAAAGTTTATATTTCTATCTAATTCAGTTGCAGAAATAGCTACAATACACATTCGTTACAGAAACTAGGGCAGCTCAATAAATACCTCTGTTAGGAATGAAAATCCATTTTTTCAAACACGCATTATTTATTTCTCAACATAGTCTCTTTTAGGAATTACACCTCTCCCAATTCCTACCCTTTTTAAGCTCTCCAAAAGATAGGAATTTTCAAGCTCTGCAAAATACGCTCTGTCTGGAGGATGAGGTCATTTGATTTATATTTTGCTCCCGCGAGCTATTTCTTCATCTTTGGGAACAAGAAATCGCAGAGGGCCAGCAGGTTGTGGGAATATAGCGAGATGGGTGCGGCAGTAATCCATAACGCAGCTCATGTAGTTTGGTGGCGACAACTCCGGATTAATGTGTTGGTGCGCTGTCGTGGTGAAACAGTACTTTATTCTTCATCAAATGGGGTCCTATTTCCTTTATCGTTTTTCGAAGCAATAGCTCACAGTATTATTCTTCAGTAATAGCTTTTTCTTTCTTTTTTAGCAAGTCAATGAACATAACACCCTTCGAATTTCAAATCTTCTCCGGTCGATGGGATCATGTTTGCCTTCTTTGGAGTAGATTCACCGGAAGCAACCCATTGTTTTGTTTGTTACTTGATTTCCGGAATAATGATGAATCCATATCTCATCGACGACAACTCGAACAAAAGTCCTTCAAATTTCGCTCAAAAATCTCCAAACACAATTCGAAGTTGAAAGTCGCACCCACTTTCTGTTGACTGTGAGTAATCGTGGCACCTATTGGGCCAAAAAGCTTTTATCTCCAATTTATACAAAATATGAATTGACATTCCCGTCGTCACACAGCGGCCTCTGCCACTCAGTGAACATTTGTTCGACGATCAGTGAGTTATATCGTGGACTTTTTAAATGATCACATCTATCGGGCGTCCTGGGCGCTCCTCATCAAAAATGGGTGTTCGCCAAGTTTAAAGTCGTTGAACTAATACGAGTATCTAGCGGTTGTCATAGATCGCGAAAAGTTTCCATAAAATTTTGATATTATCTCCTCACAAATTTCCTCATCCAAAAGTAAAAAGCGAATCACTTAACGATACTGCACTTTTTCCATTTTAACAAAAACTACTTTAACGAGTAACTGAATTGTCTACTAATTTGTTTTGGCAACGTATAACAGTTGAGAGTACGCGATGGTAACACCAACTTGACATCTATTTAGAAACACGGTTTTTAATGAACCGTAATAATAACAACCGTAATTTTTAACAACTGGACACTAGGTATATGGTGGTCTTAAAATTTCTTGCTCTTTGCATGCAATCGCGAGAAACAACTGAATTCGAAAGGATCAAAAGAATGATCAAGTACTGAGCAATTCGAACCATTTATAATGGATAGTTCGGAAATAGCTTAAGACACAAATTTTAAAATAAATTGAGCGTTTTGGAGAAATATACATTTTTATGAGCTACGTTTTTGTTTATGACTTAACATTTACCAGTAGTACAAGATTATACAAAATTTCTTCTGAATGAAGACTTCAGAGGCCATTCCCAGATAATTCAAGTATACCTAATTTTTATTTGTTATGTAAATATCTTTAATAGGTATATGGTTTAGTTAAAATGGTAAAACATTTTCAGAAAATCAAACATTTCGAAAGATACTCCATGTAAAGGATAGTTTGAGGTGGAAGAATTTTGCTGAAGGTCTTCGTGTTGTATCTTAGGGACATACTAAATTTTAATGTCAAGTTCTGTATTAAACTGACTCACAGGCACACGGAATGTTTCTAAAAGTGCTCTTCTGGGTTCAGAGAGTGTCAAAACGTTTATTTCTGGCTAAATCTCAATATTGAATTTTTGGGTGGAATGCAATCCTTCTACTTAGTATACGTCATAGAGAAAAAACACTTAAGTAAACAACAAACAAAACAGTGTTAACAGTGTTTATGGCTCATTTAGGAGTTTTAGATCCTACAGGATTTGGCTGGGGAAATTCTGTGTACATGATATGCAAATATTCTACGCGTTGTACATCAAGGTCAAAGCAAACAAAAAATATCCGGAACTAGTAATCCATTCCATAACTATAATACCCAAGTTCACAATGAAAAGTGTGCGCAAGTCTTTGCATCCATATTATTTAATGGAAACAGCCACAAGAGTCATGTAGCACATCACATAATGCAAGAGTTTGCGTGCACAGAGAAAAAAAAATCTGCATTTCTTTCTGCATGGTTCTCCAGCTCCTCTCCATCTACTGTACAATCATGGTGCTTTTTCATTTGGTCGTGCCTTACCATTTTAAAGGCTCATCTGGAGTTTGTTTGATATAACCTTTTATAAGGATTGACAATTATTCATTATGTTATGTTACTTAATTTGAAATTGATATGCTCTCACAAGGTTTCTTAACACACTTAGGGGCCGTGGCCGAGTGGTTAGACCACTCATCACTCACTTAGACGGCCGGGGTTTGATCCAAAGCGACCACATGCGAGATTTGTGGCGAACAAAGCGGCGCTGGGGCGGGTTTTCTCCGGTAACTCCGGCTTCCCCCGTCATCGCATTCCACCGGTGCTCCATCATCATTCATGAATCATCAGTGTCACCGCTTGCGGTGCCATAAGTAGTTAAAGCGGGCGTTAAACACTATTAAAAAAAAACAAAAAAACAAACACACACTTTAGTGCCAACTTGCGTTACGCCTAGGGCTCTGCTGTCAAAGGTCTTCCCTCACGTCTGCGCTTATGTTGTGCGCAGCAATATAATTACACAGTCCGCGGGCCGGTTGCGGCTCTTAGGAACATTTATTGTGGTTCTTGGAATACTTTTATTTTCATTACATTTAAATCGAAATTGTAGGTATAAGTATGTCTTTTTATTTGCTCTACGCGTACTATGTACATAGTGTATAGAGAAGGTATTGCACTCCACCAAAAATTCGATACCGAGATTTCACCGGAAATATATGTTTTAGGGCCCTCTGTATCCAAAAAAGGTATTTTCAGAAAAAGGCCCGTGTATGTGTCCGTGTGGCTGTGAACACGATAACTCAAAAATGAAAAGCCGGTAAAATACCAAACTTGGTACTTAAGTTTAGTATCTTCCAGGCGTGCGACACGAAGATTTTGAAAAAAATCTCCCCACCCCAAACTACCTTTTACATGGAAATTTTTCGAACATTTTTATTTTCTAAAAAATGGCTCTAACGATTTTGATTAAAATATCATATATTAAAGATATTTACCTGACAAATAAAATCTATATTTTGAATTTTCTGGGAATAGCCTCTGAAGTTTACTTTATTCTGAGTGAATTTTACGAAATTTTGCATAACTGCTAAATCGTAAGAAATGGACAAAAAAAAACTCCACACAAAAAATGTAGAGCACATTAAAACACACAATTTATGTCGTATACATATTTTTAGTGAGGTTGGTCGTTTTTGAGATATTCCTTGTTTTTGTTTTCAACTTCGAAAAACTTAACTTTTCTCATACAGGGATTTGTCAACTCCTGTCCATACAAATAAAGGTACTTCATAGCAACCAGCTTTTGACTATCACTTAAACCTATGGTACTCCCTTATTTCTCTTCTACTTACAAGGAAACAAGTAATAAGACTATTTCTGCTAATTTTTGTCGATTAATGTGAAATAAATATAAGCTTTTTAACAACAATTTGTTGTAGAGATATAGAGAAAACCATGTGAATGGAATACATCAGATTTTTCTGAAATTCTACAAAACTTCAGGTATACCTGTATCCTTCCAAGCATCGCAGTGTTTAAATTACAAGTATTCAATTTCTATCTCCAGTTTTTATATGATTTTTGTTTGGCAGACTATTTACATTTTTTCATTTTTGTTGGAAGCTTTCATACATTTTAATTAGTATCTATGAATATTTCAGTTAAAGTTTCAACAGCTGATTGATAATGACCGTTGTTTTATTTCCGATGGAAAGGAGGAGGAAGAATCTGATGTGTTCCATTCTCATGACTCTCTACATCTCTGCAACAAATTAATGTCAATAAGCTTATTCTTCTATTTACTTCATGCTAATCCAGAAAAAAATAGTAGAAATGGTTTTATTACTTGCTTCATTGTAAGTAGAAGGGAAATAAGGGAATACACTAGGCTAAAATGATAGTCAAATATTTTAAAAGCTGATTGCTATGTGATTAAATGGACAGGAGTTGACAAATTCCCGTATGGAAAATGTATAAGCATTTTAAAGCTGAAACTAATTACAAGGAATATCTCGAAAACGATCACTCCACAAAAACATGTATGTAACATAAATTGTATGTTTTAACGATACCTACATTATTTGTTAAGTAAGTTTTTGGCTATCTCTTACGGTTTAGCAGTTATGCAAAATTCATCCAGATAGTCATGTCTTCAGAAAATTCATATCCCAGAAAATTGAAGGTATACATTTCATTTGTCTTGTGAATATCTTGGGTATAAAATATTTCAATAAAAATCGTTAGAGCCGTTTTTGAAAAAATCAAAATTTTCGACATTTTTTCTATGTAAAATGTAGTTGGGGGTGGAAAGATTTTCTTGAAAATCTTCGTATCGCATCCTTGGAAGAAACCGAACTTGAATAGCAAGTTTGATATTTAACGGTATTTTCGTTTTTGAGCTATGCAGCCCACACACACACACACACACACACACACACACACACACACACACACACACATACGGTTACGGACAAAGACATTTTTCTAAAAATGTTTTTTTTTTATTTAGGGGGACCCAAAAATGCATTTCCGGTGAAATCTAGGTATCGAATTTTTGGGTGCATTACATTACCTTCTCTATACACAATGTACATAGTACGAGTAAAGAAAGTAAAAAGTGGTAGGAACAGTCTTTCAATATAGTTTCTCTAGTACGTATGTACAGTGTACTAATAGGTAGAGAGTAATGTACTCCATCTAAAAATTCTATACCCAGATTTCACCGGAAATAAATGTTTAGAAGACCCTGAAACAAAAAAAAAAAAAAACAATTTTAGGAAAAGGTGTGTGTGTGTGTGTGTGTGTGTGTGTGTGTGTGTGTGTGTGTGTGTGTGTGTGTGTGTGGATAGCATACCTCAAAACATTGTAAGTGAGGAAAACCAAAGTAACTCACTCCAGTAGTTTGGTAAGCCTGATCTATAGTAAAGAATGCGTAACGCAGTGTGAATTTCAGACGCTTGTACACTCAAAGACAATAACAATACGCCTGACGCTGTGATTTTGCTTAAAATGTGAACGTTTGACTGGGACTCAGGTCTTACGACGATTTTCATTGGTGCCCTTCTGATATTACCTGCCACGCGAGTAAGAAAAGGCAAAATCGATATGGAAATCCATCCCTGCATCCCTCAACCTCGTTCGACGCTCCCACAGAACAGATTCACTTGTACAAGCAGTGTGTTAATTTAGTCAACCACGTGCACGTATTACCTTGGCATTAGGACTTCGTTATGTAGCGTAGAGATAATATTAATCTAATTTTGTAACATCCGACGAGCGGGTCGAGTATTGTCCAACCAGAGAGTTCTAATTTTGTATCATTCGATGAGAGAGGTCCAGTGTTGTCCATCCAGAGAGCTTGGGGATCAGTATTCAGAACTTCATCTGTCACTATTAAATTTCATGTCCATTCGCTTCTATTCGCTAATGTGACCTATACAATCATTTTTAGGTTAGCAAACAGGAGAAAGACATGGTCGGAGTCAGCAAAAAGACCGCGACTTAAGACGTTTCCAGGCGTAATTTTAATGTCTTTGAGTGTTCAAGAGACGGTTTCCAGGAAGAAGACCAACTATGAAAATGTTGTGAAGGGCTGAAAACGTTTAGGTAAAACGAGTCAGTAATAAGATATCATCCTGTTCGTAATGCTTCTATGGTTTCTGGAAATACATTCTAGTTCTGGGGCATCGCGCAGGTTATGAGCGTTAGCCAATCATCTGGTTTAAGCATATTTCATGTCTACCATCTGCAAATAAACTAAGCTCTATACGAATATGACTACTTAAAACTAGTGGTATTTTCGCAATGTTATTATGTCTTGAGGAGAGCCGGACTTCGCCAACGCTTGGCAGAACCGGATGTCAGACAAACCGAAGAACAAAACAAAATAAGGTCGAATGATTAGAACACTGTTTGCGCTCTAGAGTCAGTGTATGATAACACATCTAATCAGTCTTCCCACTTCTTATTCTGCTTGCTTAAAGATAAGACATGCGATAGCGCAAAAATGGCACTACTCTAGTCATTAAATTGTTGTGTCCCTCATGTACCAGCTGTATCACGATTCTGGGACAGAGCACCGGACTTAGGCAATTGTGGGCCTTTGCCTCTTACGTGACCTCGAGAAAGAGAGAGGGAAGGAGGGATGAGGGGAGAGACCCGTAGGACGACCAGATCCGAAAGACGACGGGCGCAGGTATGGACGGGGCCCCTAACTGTTACAGATGTAACGCTTGTGACGCCGCTCTGCTCACGAAGACCTGCGTCAGTCTCAGAGTGAGCATTATGTCGATCAAGCGGTATCGACGATGACGCCCGGACAAACTCTTACAGTGTACAAACTACTATCCAGTCGAAACCCGCTGACTGATTTTCAACCATGATAGAGATGGTTTGGGAATGTTGGGAACAAATAGTGGGAGAAATAACGAACATACTCAGAATTCACCTAACAATCCGAAAAACTCCCCAAAACGCATGAATCAGGTAGGCCGGTCACGGGGATCAAACCCCTCCCGAATGTGGGTCACAGGCTGTGTTAAGTCATAGCTTTAATAGGTACTGTACTTAAACTTTCTCAAACGGTAGGTCATCTTTCTTTGGTCTGTCTTTTGTTCACTCCTGGCAAGCAAATAGTACAGAATTTCAACTGTTTCACATAGTGACCTCTTTAAAGGATTTGACTATCGCTATAACCTAGTATATTTCCTTATTTTACTCCTACTTAAAAGAATGAAATAAAAATACCAATGTTATTAATGTTTATCTCGATCAGCACTATGCAGATAAAATAATCTTTTGTAGTAGAGCATAATTAATGTTAACATTTCAATGTTATTTAACGACTCCCCCTTGAAGCCGCATGACCTTGAGCTGGAAAAGGGGGAGGGGATAGCCTTCCGTGATTAGCGATCACGTGTTCTGCAAGGATGAGTTACTATTCGAGTTGGGTCGAGCGATTCATTTTCAGTAATCGATTCATTTTCAGTAATCGACTCATACGATTCGTTCATGCTATGTGAATCGATTTATACAATTCATTCACGATTCATTAATCTTCAGTTTGCCTTCTCTGTGTTTGTTTTAAGCTGTCTCGTTCATTATACACGGGAATGATTGTCATATGGCTGCTCCTTTAGCATAAAAACAGTAAATTGTATAAAAAATATCTATTCTTTTCCATCTATTGTAAACATATTTGGTAAAATTTCCTCCATTATTCGGAAAAAAATCCATAAAAGGTTTGTTTTAAGTCTAAAATTGACTCCTAAGCTGCGACTGCATGGCAGTATTTGTGTAATGTTAATATGCAGAGTAATTATTATTCATGTGTCGCTGTTGCGCGCCACTAAGTCATATAATTTTTATAAATATGTCATTATAAGGCAACGATAGTACCCAGAATAAGTATTACTTTCTTCAGGAATATTTGAGGTAATTTTAACGTATTAGAATAGTATGTTCCTATACCTTATGTTGGAGCATAATTGTTGTAAAATGTTGTTTCTGAAGTTGTATATGTATAAAGCGTCACTACATTACATATATTGCTAACGTAGTGACGACTTAGCTGTGCAATTATTATATTTAAGATACTCCAAAAAATATATAATATGTATAAAATAGTTGTAAATTCTAACGCTTACTTTCACGTGTACAATAACTCATTCCTCAACAATATAAAGACTCTCGTTGTGGCTTCGGCAATGTTCGTTTTCTTAAATGTATTTTATATTTTTTTATATTCTTATATTTAACCTCATGGCCTCAGCTCCATTTATATATGAAAATAAATAGTTATAAATCGCGATACTGATCATCGTGCGCACTCGACAGTTTTCGTCGAAGCTCGGCTTGGTACTTCGAAAGGTGGAAGCAAAATAAAAACAAACCCCAATGCCTGATTACGATTCTTTAAATCTGCGATTCTTTTTTAACTACGATACCTGCTATAGTTTACGCGATTCATGCTATTCTTTTCGATTCTTTTTGAACTCCGATTCATGTTGAGACTAGCACGATTCTCGTGATTCTTTTTGAACGATGATTCATACCAAGTTTGACTCGATTGATGCCATTCTTTTTGAACAATTATTCATGTTGAGACTAGCACGAATCTCGCGATTCTTTTTGAACGACGATTCATGCCAAGTTTGACTCGATTGGTGCTATTCTTTTAGACTCATGCGATTCTCTTCAATTCGTGCGATTCTCTTTGAACAATTATTCTTGTTGAGACTAGTGCGATTCTCGCGATTCTTTTTGAACAACGATTCATGCCAAGATTGACACGATTCAAACGATTCTTTCCTTGTAGTCGTTCATATATAACGATTCGTTCACGAATCGCCCCATGTCTACTTACTAATGCCAGAGTGGCCACAGGTGAGATCAAAAAAAAATTACCAGAAATAGCCTTATTACTTATTTCCTTATAAGTAAAATGGGAATAAGGGAATACACATTTCTAAAATGGCAGTCAAATCTTTTAAAAGCTGTCGCTATACGATTGTCATCGAATTCAGGAGTAAAACAAAAGAGATACGAAACTAGGAGTACCCGTTTGAGCAAAGCTTAAGTACTTCAAAATTGAAATCAATAACAAGGAAATTCTCGGAAACGGACAGTTCTTCAAAACAAACAACTACATTTTTTGACTATATCTTACCTTTCCCAATTATATAAAGGTCGTTCAGAATGAAGAGGATTTCAGGGGCTGTTAGTTCTTTAATATACAGTAATTTAATCAAAATTGTTAGGGTCATTTTTAGAAAATCTAAATTTTCTAAAAGTGTTACGTGTAAAGAGTAGTTTGGGCTGAGAAGATTTTTTTGAAGATCCTGAACTTAAATACCAAGTTGGTATTTAATGGACTTTTCGATCTTGAATTATGCTATCCAAGGATATACTCATACAGACGCTGACCTTCCACCCTCTAAGAATGCTCTTTTGATTTAAAAACACGTATTTCTCGGTAAAATCAAATCTATCTCTATTTACATTGTACATACCTGATAGAGAAAGTAAAACGTGTCTTAAACGGGAAAATTGGATACCTAACGACCTGGTTGGGCGGACTTTATAAATCCGTAGGTTTTCGTGGGACCTTTATGACCCGCACCACAAAAAATAAATCTACCTCTCATGACCACAGCTATAAGCCCTCAGCAGTAACTATAGGTTTACGAAAGATCTGGTTATAGAACTTTTTCGGACCTTGGAAGAATTACAACTGTGGTTCTAGCCCAGTAAATCCCTAAAGGTATTCCAGATGAACCTTCAACTTAAGAAGGCGGCTTCGGCTACCTTCTACAAATCTTAAATGAAGAAAGAATATACGAATACCATTTAGATTTTATGATGCCCAACAATTTATATATTCTTCGCATTGGAGACACAACTAAGGATCCCTCCCATGGACATTTATTTACAAGCTAAGGTCAGAGAGTACATATGTACTGCCCCCTTCTTGGTGCAAACCGGTAATTGGAGAGGTAGTTGTTCAACAACTGGACACACCTCTATCCAAAATTTTCTGAATATCTCGGTATTGCGTTTGAGGCCTGTCTAATGAATACTCAACTGCTCCAGTCAAGGTGACTCTCATATCTCGAGATGCCTGGGTAGAAGGAACTGACAAAGAACGTGACCAATTCTGTCGTCCTCAGATGGATCCTGTATAGGCACAAAGGGGCGCATGCATATATGGTAAATTTCCAAGGGGAAATATTAGTATACGCTTTGGAGAATATTACACAGTTTTTCAGGCAGAAGTGGTTGTTATTCTACGCTTTAAGATATCTTGAGAAAGGTTACCACGGTAAATGAATTCTCATCCTCATAGATAGTCAAAGTGCTTTAAAAGCCTTAGATCAAGTAAAATGAAAAATTGTTTTAGAATGCCTAAATACCCAAGTGCCCTGCCGTTTGCTAAAGGCTGGAACTACGGTGGGAGCCGGGGCATCAGAGCATCTATGAAAATGAAAACGATGATCAGCTCTAAAAGGGGTACTGAGGTGTATCCTATGTTGACCTTGAGCCGTGGTTGGAATCAGTACGCAAACTGCCAGAACCTTGTTGAAAGCGTGGATTAGGGAAAAGCACCAACTTGATTACAAGCTTGTCCTGAAGAAAGGTAAACTAAGAAGCTTACCAGTAGGTCCAGGTAGCATTTTCCTCATCTCTCCTAAGATTGGATAGATCACGTATAAGGAAAGTAGTTGCAGTAATTTCTGGACATGGTCCCTTCAAGAAACATCGACGTAAACTAGGACTCTACAAAAATGAATCCACTTGTAGATTGTGCAAATAGGATGAAGAATCCACATTGCATATTCACTTTGATTGTCCATTCCTGGCAAGAAAGAGGCCTATTTTTTTCTATAACCAGAGCAGTTCTCGTAATCGGAATCAAAATACTCCTTTTAATTCAGGGAACAGATTTTAAGAAAAACAATAAAGCATAGTTTTCTTTGGAGTTGTACAGTGTGCCTTTTGGGCTGACGTGCGGGAGATCAATAAACTGCAACAAAAGTGCCCCCTTATTAAATGTAATTTAATCAACTAATCACTTATAATTTTATATACGGAATATTTTTGAGACATTCAAAAAAACTTTCAAAGCTCTTTCATTCTTTTAATTTTTCATTTTTACTTTCTCTACTTAGTACATATTGTATTCCGCCCAAAAACTCGAAACCCGAATTTCACTGGAAATGCACGTTTTAGGGGCCTCTGTATCCAAAAATTATTCTAGGAAAAAACGTTTGTATGTGTCTGTGGACAACATAACTTAAAAATGAAAAGTCAGCAATTACTAAACTTGATATTTATGTTCAACATCTTTCAATGACGCCACACGAAGCGTTTCAAGAAAATCCCCCCACACCAAACTATCCTTTATTTTCAAAAAATTTCAAAAACGTTTATTTTTGTCAAAAACGACTCTGAAGATGTTTTTATTAAAATACTTATATTAAAGATGTGTACATGACAAAATGTATATTTTGAATTTTCTGAGAATAGCCATTGAAGGCCTCTTCATTCCGATTGATTTTAGCCTAACTGGTAAACCGTAAAAAAATAAGAAGCTTACTACACAAAAATATGGATCTCATTAAAGCACACGTGTCATAGAGACACTTTTTGCTTTCTCTACACCTGCTGTGTACACAGTGTTTAGAGAAGGTATTGTATTGCACTCAAAAATTCGATACCATGATTTCACAGGAAATATATGTTTTGGGACCCTCTGAAAACAAAAAAGCATTTTGAGAAAAATGTCCGCGCACATGTGTATGTGTGTGTGTCTCTCTCTCTCTCTCTCTCTCTCTCTCTCTCTCTCTCTTTGTCTGCATAGCTCAAAAACGAGAAGTCCGTTAAATACCAAACTTGGCATTTAAGTTCAGTATCTTCCAGTATCACCAACAACCCTTTTCATGAAGATTTTTTCGAAAATTTTGGTTTTCTCAAAATGACTATAACGATTTTGGTTAAAATATTTTATATTTAAGATACTTACATGACACATAAAATGTATAGTTTGAATTTTCTGGGAATGTCCTTTGAAGAGCTGCTCATTCTGGATGAATGTTTCTAATTTGGCATAATGGTAAACCGTAGGAGATAGACAAAAACTTACTACAGAAAATATGTAGATCTTCTTAAAACACACATTTATGTCATATATTTTTTCGTGGAGTTGACCATTTTCGAGACATTCCTTATTGTTGGTTTTCAGTTTTAAAATACTTAAAAAAACGTTTCTCATAAAACTCCGTTTCTTTGAGTGGTCAGGAGTTGACACGTACTATGTACATAGTGTATAGAGAAGGTATTGCACTGCACCCAAAAATTCGATACCGAAATTTCACCGGAAATAGACGTTTTAGGGATCCCTGTATCCCTAAAAAATATTTTCAGAAAAAGGCGTGTGTGTATGTGTGTGTGTGTGTGTGTGTGTGTGTGTGTGTCCGTGAACACGATAACTCAAGAACGAAAAGTTGGTAAAATACCAAACTTAGTATTTAAGTTTAGTATGTTCCAGGATGCGATGCGAAGATTTGAGAAAAATCCCTCCACTCCAAACTAACGTTTACATGGAAAAAAAATAGAAATTTTTGATTTTCTCAAAAATGGCAACGATTTTGATTAAAATGTCATACATTAAAGATATTTATATTGCAAATAAATTTTATATCTTGAATTTTCTGGGAATAGCCTCTAAATACCTCTTTATTCTGAATGAATTTTGTTGAATTTTGCGTAACCGGTAAACCGTAAGAGATATCCGAAAACTTACTGCACAAAAAATGTAGACCATGTTATAACACACAATTTATCATTTACTTTTTTTTCGTGGAATTGGCCATTTCTGAGATACTTATTGTTATTTGTTTCAGATTTAAAATACTTACTTTTCTCACACGGAAAGTTGTAAATTCTTGGCCCTGCATAGTAATGGATTTCAACTACATGACAACCAGTTTTTAAAACATTTGACTATCGTTTTAGTCTAGTGTATTTCCTTATTTCCCTTCTACTTCCAGGGAAGCAAGTAATTATGACAATTTCTGTTAATGCTTATCCAGATTATCATAAAGTAGATAGAAGAATACACTTTTTAGCAACAGTGTGTTACAGCGATGTAGAGAAACTCATATGAATGGAACAGATAGATTTTTTCATGTCTTTTACTCCTGCTCACCCAAGAAAACTCAATTTCATTCACTTAGCACCAGATTTTAAAATATTTAACTGTTGATTTAGTCTATGTATTCCTTTGTTTCCCTTCTGCATACAAGGAAGTAAGTAGTAAGACCATTTGTGCTAATGTTTACCTTGTTTAGCTCGAAGTGGATATAAGAATATGAATGGAACATATTAGATTTTTTTGCCCAGGTATCCTGAAACGACAAGAATAATACGATCATCGTTACGGGACAGCATGTGTGCAGAATAACAATTGCAGTAATTAAAACTATGAGACCTCCATTAATATTGCAGACGCAAATTCATTAGCAAAGCCAAAAATAGATAGAAGGAAAATAATATAAAAAGTGCACAAGGTGAGCTGGTTGGTGTTCACTGAGGCAAACAGTAGACTTGTTGCTCATTGTCTTCTTAGAATCATAAAATATATATTTGCCCTTTCTTATTTTGTTCACACTTATTGCTTTAAAATCTAATGCGTCGCATACAGAAGACTTTTTCTAATCATAGTTCTACAAACTATGCATAAAAATCAGCTTATTCTTCTATCTACATCTTTATTAATTGATATAAACTCTCACTATATATTTACACACTTCGGTGTAGATGTAAGAATAATACAGTGGGCTAAAGCGATAATCAAATGTTTAAAAGTGACCGCTTTGAAATTCTATGTTCTTTGCGTGAACACGAGCATTACCGAATGGCTACCTACTACTTGAAAGGAGTTAAGTATTTGAAAAGTCAAACCGATAACAAAGAATACCTCGAAAATGGTTAAAGCTGAAAAATATTTTATTTGAATTAAATTGTGTCCTTTAACGAGGTCTATAGTTTTTACGTATCAGTATTTTGACTGCCTCCTACGGTTTACCAATTACACCAAACTCAATCAAAAAGAAGACTTTACTGGATGGATGGCTGGATGGGGAGGCAGGCAAGTAGGTAGGTGGTGGCTGGACGGGTGGGTAGGTAGGTAGATAAAATTCCATATATAGGGTAGTTTGGGGGGAGGATTTTCTTGGAAATTTTCGTGTTGCATTTTTGGAGGATACTGAACTCTACCAAGTTTGGAATTCATACAACATTTTGTTTATGAGTTATACACATATAGAAATACACTGATGACATTGTTGTGCAAGTATTTTAAAGCAACAAATAACCACGGTATCACTGTCATGTGGTGGCTATTAAGCGAAATGCGTTCGCTAGGCACGGTTTTTATTCATATTATGAGATTTTAAATACTTTCCCGTAATATTTTTAGAAATTCTTTTCCGCGAACAGAACAAAAAAAGCATTGTTCAATTTGAATCAGTCGTTTGGAAGTGATACGCGTACATGCATTTCAGCGATTCATTTGTATACCTATATATATATATATATATATATATATATATATATATGAATTTTGCGGAATTTTGCATAATTGGTAAACGGTAAGAGATAGACAAAAATTACTTAAAACTACTATTTAAAACTTGTAGAGCTCGTTAAAACACACAATTTATATGATAAACACTTTTTTCGTGGAGTTGGCCGTTTTTGAGTTATTCTTTGTTAATGGTTTCAGCTTTAAAGTACTTTAGTTTTCTCATGCGGAACTTTGTCTACTCCTGGCCATACAAAGAAAGGCACTTCAATCACATAACAACCAGCTTTTAAAAGATATACTATCACTTTAGCATAATGTTTTCCCTCATTTCTTTCTAATTGCAAGGAAGCCAGTAAAAAGACTATTTATTTCTGCTATTTTTTTCTCGATTAGCATGGAAGAAATGGAATGAGCTTTTTAACAATAATTTGTTGCAGAGATGTAGAGAAAGTCATGTGAATGGAACACATCAGATTTTTTTTAACTTACGTCTTTTCACCTGGTTGGTCTTATCGGATGATGAATGTAATTGATGAAATGATTCTCAAATGGTCTCGAGGTCCATGGAGCTTAAAGTTACTCGACATTCGTCTTCTCAGGATAAGGGAAAACTCCGAAAAAAATCTTATCCGGGTAACTCCTCCTAAACGAGATTCGAACTCGCAACCAATTGAATGTTAGGCATACACGCTACTACCACACTACCCAGGCGGGCTAAAATAATTTGAATGATATTGAACATTTCCAATATATTTATGGGATTAAACTATTGGGTTATTTATACATTTTTCAACTGCTATGTTGCTATTTGCTTTTTGTCGTGGCTATGCAAAACTAACAAAATTTCAAGACATCTCACAGTTACGCTCTTTTAAAACACTTGACTATCGCTTAAGACCACAAAAAATGAAATCGTGTAGTTATAAATAATACTAATAGTATTAAATAAACCAATGTTTTGAAATATTCTTAAAATCGAATTTCGGTAAATTTAATTATTTTAGCAGGGTAGGTGTGCGTTCTTTTTTACTCATCCACATTCAAAAGATGATTTTTTTTCTCGGCTTTCAATAATTTTTGATAAAAAATGTTACTCTCTTGAACCTACACAAAGTGTGTACCAAAACTATGGCAAATGTTTATCTCGAGTGAAATGAGCAAACAGAGGAACAAGCTTTTGTAGAAAGAGTTTGTACAAGACTCCGTAGAGGAAGCTATGTGAATATAACATCAGATTTTTACTTTCTGCCAGCCCAATAATACCCCATATTCTGATAATGAGATTTCTCTGTAAATATGGACTTTAAGTCCCCAGAATCAAAGAATAACATTTTTAGACAAAAAAATACATGTTTTTACATTGTGTATCTTTGAAGACTTAATTCAAAAACGAAAGGTCCGTTAATCAACAAACTTAAGTTTATCTTTAGGATACGACAGGCATATCTTCAACAGAAATCTCAATCCAGGCTACTCTTTACATAGAAAATGTTTCCTTCTTTTTACTTTCTCTACATATATTATGTACATAGAGTATAGAGAAGGTATTGTATTCCACCCAAAAATTCCATAGCGAGATTTCACCGGATATAGGCGCTTTAGGGTCCCCTGTATCCAAAAAAATGCATCTTAGAAAAAGGTCTTTGTGTGTGTCCGTGTGTCTGTGAACTTGATAACTCAAAAATGAAAAGTTCTATGCAGGGCCAGAAGTTAACAATTTTCAGTATTTTAAATCAGAAACAAATAACAAGAAATATCTCAGAAACAGTCAGTTACACGAAAAAAACTATATGATATACATTGTGTGTTTTAACGTGATCTATATTTTTTTGTAGTACATTTTTGTCTAATTGTTACGGCTTGCCAGTTACGAAACATTCAGCAAAATTTATTAAAAAAAAAAAGTGTTTAGGTCACATACATTGTATTTGCAATATAAATATCTTTAATATACGGTATTTTAATAAAATCGTTAGAGCCATTTTTGAGAGAATAAAAATTTTCAATTTTTTTTTCCATGTAAAGGGTAGTTTGTAGTAGCGGGATTTTTTTTAAAAACTTCGTGTTACATCCTTGAAAGATACCAAACCTAAATACCAAGTTTGGTATTCAACGGTCTTTTCATTTATGAGCTGTGCTGTGCACACACACATACACACCTACGAACCTTTTTCTAAAAATCCGTTTTTTGGACCCAGGGGACCCCTAAACATATATTTCCGGTGATATCTCGACATAGAATTTTTGGATGGAATACAATACCTTCTCTATCCACTATGTACATGCGTGCTAGAGAAAGTAAAAGCCGTGTCCAGATAACTCACCCTAGCGGAGATTTGACTCTTTGTGCAATTTTATATCATTCAAGTTATTTGAATCCAGTTTACAGATACACACATACACGCGCGCGCGCGCGCGCTAATTTAAAACTAGTTTCTTCCTTTCTATTTAATATAAGTTTAATAACGTACGCTCGCTTTACATAATGTAACATTCGATCTTGCGGAAATTGTTGCTCCAATGTTGGTGGTTCTTCAGCATCAGCTGTATGAATTGCGATAGCCACTAAGCTATCTTCTGTTTCCAGGCAGTGAACTAAAAACCAGTTGTAAATAAGAACTCTGTGCAAGCCTTTTTACTTTCTCTAAACGTAAGTAGGTACTGTGTACATAGTGTATAGAGAAGATATTGCATTCTACCAAAATGTTGATACCGAGATTACACTGGAAATATTCGTTTTAGGATCCCCTGTATCAAAAAAAAAAAAAAAAAACAAAAACAAAAAAGATTAAAAAAAAAAAAAGTCCTATGTTGTCCGTGTGTCTATGAACACGTTAACTCGCAAACGAAAAGCGGTAAAATACCAAACTTGACATTTAAGTTTAGCATCTTCAAGGATGCGCCACAAATATTTTGAGGACATCTTCACCCATCCCAAACTACTCTTTACGAAGAAAATTGTTCATAAATTTTTATTAAATTTGATTAAATTACTTATATTAGACATATTTACACGTCAAGTAAAATATATATCTTGAATTTTCTGGAAATAGCATCTGAATACCTCTTTATTCTAGATAAATTTTGCTGAATTTCACATAACTAGTAAACCGTTAGAGATAGATGAAGACTTACTACACAAGAAATGTAGATCTTGTTAAAACACAGCGTTTATGACATAGGTACATTTTTTTCATGGAGCTGACCATTTTTTAGGTATTCCTTGTTATTTATCTCAGTTTTAAACTTTTCTCATACGGGAACTTGTCATGTAAAGAAACGGATTTCAGTCACATAACAACCAGCTTTTAAAAGATTTGACTATCTTTTTAGCAGGATACTCCCTTATTTTCCTTCTACTTACTAGTCTGCAAGTAATAATGCCGTTTCTATCAATCGATTAGCATGAAGTGGATAAAAGAATAAGCTTTTCAACAATAATTTGTTGCAGAGATGTTGAGAAAGTCATATGAATGGAACACGTCAGATTTTTATTTTTTATTTCTATCGAATGAAATAATTTAAACATCCTTTTTTTAAACCAGGCATTTATTAATTTTTGGCTTTATATTCACATTAGCTTATTTATTAAGGTTACTTATAAAAGTTGAAATAATTTAATAATCATCCGCCTCTATAGTGTTGGGTTAGCGTGTCTGCATCTCATTCAAGAGGTTCCGAGTTCAAAACTCGGTTAGGGTGAGCTTCCCGAATGTTTTTTCCGGAGTTTTCCCTTATTCTGAGAAGACAAATGTCGAAGAATTCTAAGCTCCGTGAACTCTGGGCACATTTGAGAATCGTTTCGTCGATTTCATTCATCTTCTGATATGATCTACCAGGTTATAGGAAAAAAACGTATGTATTTATAATATATATATATATATACCTATATATTTTAACACTATAAGAAAATAAACTGTTCATATCCCAAAGTTTACTGTAGTATCTAAAGTATCAATTTTATACTACTCTCGCCTTTCATTGGGAATAAGATACAGTTACCTCGGAAGGGGGCCTCAGTCACTGAATCAGAGCACAGCACGTAGGACCTTGTGGTCCTTTGGGTCTTACGCAAACCCTGTGAGGGAGGGATAAGTGAAGAGACCTGAAGGGTGATCAATTCGGATGACGAAGAGTTCAAGCAAGAACGGGGTTTCTAATGTTTCCAGAAGATATACGCAGGCTCTACCCACAAGCCCCGAGCCTCCGGATTACCCCAAAGCACCCGAAGATGTATCCCGAGCAATGGTATCCCGAAACGCCGGCCTATGCTCCTTGAACCAGAAAGGGTTACGGGAAATGTTGGGCAGCAAAGTTGTGGCAGTAGAGGAACCACCTTAGCATTCGCCTGTCGTCTCAGGAAAACCCATGGATGGAACCCAGGACCTAAGGAATGCGACCACAGAGATATCCTGCTTGGTTCTCATTTCATTAATATTCATTAATTGCAATCAACTGCAGAATACCTATGGCAGTGTTATGAAGGAACTGTCATTAGGCAAGAATCTAGCATCTATAATGGCACTGTTTTTACTTTCTCTGCATAGTACATGATACGTAGGCACAGAAGGTATTGCACACCAACCAAAAATTCGATACCGAGATTCCATCGAAAATGCTCGTTTTAGGGTCACTTGTATTTAAAAAAAGAACATTTGTAGAAAAAGGTCCATATGTATGTCCGTATGTCGGTGTTTCTGTGAATGCCAAAATACCAAACTTGGTACTTAAGTTTTTGAGGAAAAATCCCCCCCCCCACTCCAAACTACCCTTTACATGGAATTTTTTTCGAAAATATTGATTTTATCAAAAATTGCTCTAGCGATTTTGATTAAAGTGCCGTATATTTAAGATATTTACATGGCAAATAAAATGTCAATTTTGAATTTTCTGGGAATAGCCCCTGAAGAGCTTCATTCTTGATGAATTCTGCACAACTGGTAAACCGTAAGAGATAGACAAAATTTACTGCATAAAAATGTAGATCTCGCTAAAACACACAATTTATGTCATATACATTTTTTCGTGTAATTGGCCATTTTTGAGACATTTGTTGTTGTTATGTTTTCATTTTTAAAATACTTAAAACTTTTCTTATACAGGAATTTGTCAAGTCCTGGGGATACAAAGAAATGGACTTCAACCACATGACAACGAGCTTTTAAAAGGTTTGACTCCGGTTTTAGTGTAGTGTATTCCCTTATTTCCCTTCTATTTACAAGAAAGCAAGTAATAAGACCATTTCTGCTAATGTTTATCTCGATTAGTCTGAAGTAGATGGAAGAATAAGTGTTTTAACAATGATTTGTTACATAGATGTGGAGAATCTCATGTGAATGGAACACATCAGAATTTTTTGTCAATTTTGCAGATACATTATTTTAAAAGCATTAATTTTGTAGAGCTTTATAGTTAATATTTAAATGAATTATCAGTAATGTGTGTTTAGATCAATTGCTTAGTTTTGTTGGTATTCAAATATCAAAATGTTCAACGCGGGCACGTCTAAATGACACTAAAACGAACATTTTCTCTCTTTTGAGGAGAATCATATTCATAGAATAATGATCAAAGTTCAGGAGAACGAGTGCAAGGTTAAGTGTGGGCGGCTTAGACCAATAAAAAGTGCTATAAATAAACCCATATATTACATTTCTGTCAAAATATTTTGCAACAAAGCACAATCATGGATGTAAGCATGAAGACAGAAATCAGATGGTTTTTCAGGAAAGGTTTTAAAATACGCCTGCTTCATTTAGTTTCTAGTTATGTAACATTAGCGAACTGAACTATGCATTCTGTTGTGTCAGTATCTCAAGAACTTCTATATATAAAGCGGTACAACCATTTTTATAATGAAAAACTTTCCGCCTTCCATTTTCACTTTCTCTATACGTACTATGTACATAGTGTATAGAGAAGGTATTGTACTCAAAATTCGATACCGAGATTTCACCGGAAATACGCATTTTAAATCCCAGTATCTAAATACAAGCTAAAAATATGCTGGCGTGCGTGCATGCGTGTGGTGTATGTGTGTGTGTGTGTGTGTGTGTGTGTCAGTGAACACGATAACTTAGAAACGAAAAATCGGTAAAATACAATACTTGGTAGGGTCTTCCAAGGATGCTACACGAAGAATTTCAGGACAATCCCCCTATCCCAACTATTCTTTACATAGAAAAAAAAACGAATTTTTTTAATTTTTCAAACTTGCTCTAACAATTTTGATTAAAATACCGTATATTAATATACTTACATGGCAAATAAAATGTATATTTTGAGTTTTCTGGGAATAACCTTAGAGGACCGCTTCATTGTGGATGGATTTTGCTGAATTTTGCGTAAACTTACTCCTAAAAAAATAAAGCTCTTTAAATCACACAATTTATGCCATATACATTTTTACATGAAATTAACCATTTCCGAGGTATTGCTCGTTTTTGGCTTCAGTTTTAAAATACTAAAACGTTTTCATTCGGGAATTTTTCAACTCCTGGTCATGCAAAGAAACGGATTGCAATCACATAGCTACCGGATTTTAAAATATTTGACTGTCGCTTTAGCCTAGTGTATTCCCTTATTACCCTTCTACTTGCAAGGAAGCAAGTAATTAGACAATTTCTGCTAATGTTAATCTCGATTACAGCCAGTGAGCCAGGTAAGATTTTTCCTGGAACTTTCCCTTATCCCTAAGATGAATGTCGGGTAATTTTAAGCTTATTTGACCGCGGAATTATTTGAAAATGATCATCTCGATTAGCATGAAGTGTAATATTACAGTTTTTCATTTTAGTTTTAAATGCTTTGAGCCCAACTTCGTGGTGTGAGGTTTGCGCATTTGCTTCACATTCAAGAGTTCCAGTTTAAATCTCGATTGCTATAGCAATTGCTTACTTATTCCTTTATTGTTGTATAAGTAATTTATTTGTTACAGATACATAATATTTACTGATGGCTATTGGTTTTTATTTGTCTTCAACGCTTGAAAGCCTGAAGAATTTTCAAATTGTATAAATGATTTTTAGTAGATTTTAATTAGAATAAGCCACTTACCTTGTTTAAGAATATTGTTTATTAGGATTTCTCTCTCACTTTTCATGATACCACACTCGAATATTAAGAGGTCCACGGTTGGGAGTCCCCTGTTACAGCAAAACTCTGGGCTGTATGCAAGTTTTAGCCTATGCAGGAATAAGCTGTTGACTTCCTGTAATTATTATTATTATTATTATTATTATTATTATTAAGGGGACAATGTACTCTGAAATGTTAAAAAATAACATTTTTTTGTTCCATACACTAACACAATCTCTATTATTTCTAATTTCAGAAAAGGAATAATTTGGGGGAGTTATAGGATTTTAATCAATTTAAATATAATTTAAATGTTAGTCTGTATTTCTTTAAAGCTACTTATATACCATTTTCTCAGGAAGTATAAGAGCTGGAAAGCTGCAATTTTCAGCATATATATAGCACATAGTTGAACTTTCTGAACCAGAATCGTGATGTTATAGTATATATTGATCATATTAAGAAAGCAACAACATTGCAAATTTTCCACATTTTTATCGTTTTGAATTTGTAAATAATATATTTTTTTGTAATGTCTACTGAAATTGTATCATAGCTATAAAATTAAGGTTCAGAAGATAGTTAATTACACGAAGAACAAGCATGCAAAAGTGTAGCTATGTATTGCAAGTAGTATTAGAGAAAAAGATACATGAATTTACATGTTTTAAAACTAAGTTTTATTACTTTTCTGCTGAATGAAATACTTTTATAGATTCAAACACATAAGCTATTAATGCAAACGACCACTTGAATTAATTGTCATGATTTATAGAATAATGCATACAAATTTCTGGAAAAACAATTGAATACTTTAAGAGCAGTGGTAGTTCAACTCACTTTAGGTATAATTTCCGCTGTTCAGACTACCTTATCCCCTTAATAGAACAGCGGAATCAGAACATTCATGCATCCAGTACGACAGGAGCGGATTCCTACAAAAGCCGCTCCAACACGATGGAGTGGTCTAACCAAGGGTGCAGCCCTGGCGAAAATTTATGACACAGGGCTCCACACCAGGAATTAATCGAATACGAAGCTATTATTTAATAATAATAATAATAATAATAATCATCTTGTCCTCGATCAGGTACCTCCCCAGGTGGCGGATAGGGGAATGCTCATCAAATACGGTGGATACCGAGGAAATAAAATACTCAGGGCGAACCAAAACCAGCAGAGGAGCTGAATTTCCTAAGCCTCGTAAGACAGCCAGCTAAAAGAAGTAGCTCCAAATTAAATCTCGACCCCCCATAGTTCTAAACACTGGCAACAATAGCACATTTCCTAGGACAACGAGCTATGATACAATGATAATTATTTCTACAAGAATGTCGAAGGTATTAGATATAAGAGTTAGTGAACGAGCTGGAAAAGATAAAAATTGATGTAGCAGTTGTAACAGAAAATAAAAAGAAAGACAGAAGTTCATTAGAGACATGGGGCTACGTTATGTTATGTTTAGGAGTAGAAATGGAAAGACAAGCACAAGCAGAAGTTGATATAATAGTAAACTACTTAAAAACAAAATAAGATCGCACACCTGGATGAATGAAAGAATGATAATTTTAGAGATCAGAAGCGTGACAGGAGCTTATGCTCATAATGAAGAAGAAATGCCAAGATCAGAACTTTTTCAGACCGTAAAATTGTTAAGAGAATTTAAACAAAACAGGGAGGAATGACTTGTAGTATTAGTCGATGATGTGAATGCAAGATTCATCAGCAAAGATGATAAATAATCCTCTCTCCAAACTAAAGAGGTGCTAATAGATGCCGGTCCCCATGGCCACGCTCGCTAAAGCGTCTCGTGGGTTCGAGTCCCGCCTTGGGGATGGATGTTATATGTTGGTGCAATGTGTATATGTTTGTAAAAGAAACAGTAAAACCAGTAAACCAGTAATCAGTAAAACTTAGGGGGGAAATGTAAATAGGGATACAGTACCGGAGTCCTGATCAGACTCCGTTATTGTTTAAAAAAAAAAAAAAAATAGAGAGCTGATAGAGAATACCAATGATAGACTTCTGTTTAAAAGGGAGAGTTTATTCCCCCACTCCCAACTAACGGTAGGCCGTAATCACAGCCGTATACTGACAGCAACATTACATTATCAGATCTCTCTCAAAGATCTTCTACTCTAAGTTTCAGGAGCTCTGGTGTACAAGTTGGGAGAAAGAAGCCGTCAACAGCCAAGACTGAAGAGAAAGTTACCTCAACACATCTTATTATCGGACACCGACATTGAGCAAGAATGATTCAACCTAATTTGTAATAATTATACCTTCTTTCTTCATGTTAATAATACAGATTCATTTTTCAACTCCTATTTTACAAACTTACTAATGCTATTTTTATTTTAATTTTTGAGTTTACCTGAAAATTGTATTTCTAATCTTGTTATAAACTTCATTGTAGTCGTTGTAATTTCTTTTAACCTCTATACTTTTCAAACAATGTACATATGTTAATAGTGTCATATGACCTATATCAATGTTATTTACTTGTTATTTTATGTTAAATTATTATAAAGGGCCTGTATAGCTTTTAGCTGGTCGGTCAAAATAAATAATTAAAAAAATCTAATGTGTTCCATTCACATGACTTTCTCTACAACTCTGGAATAAATTATTGTTAAAAAGCTTATGCTTCTATCTACTTCCTGCTAATCGAGAAAAAAATTAGCAGAAATAGTCTTATTACTTGCTTCCTTGTAAGTAGAAGCGAAATAAAGAAGTACCATGTGATAAAGTGATAGTCTAAAGCTGGTTGCTATGTGACTGAAGTTCCTTTGTTTGTTTGGAAACGAGTTCATAAAGTCCTGTATGAGAAAAGTCTGTTTTTTATAGCTGAAACCAAAAACAAGGACTGGTGAACTCCACGAAGAAAATGTATATAACATAAATTGTGTGTTTTAAAGTGCTCTACATTTTTGCGTAGTAAGTTTTTGTCAATCCCTTACGGTTTAGCAGTTGTGCCAAATTCCGTAAAATTGACCCAGAATGTAGTAGTCTTCAGAAGCTATTCCCAGAAAATTCAAAGTATACATTTTATTTGTCAGGTAAATATATTTAATATACGATATTTTAATCAAAATCGTTAGAGCCATTTTTTAGAAAATCAAAATTTTCGAAAAATGTTCCATGTAAAAAGTAGTTTGGGGTGGGGAGATTTTTCTCCAAAACTTCGTGTCGCATCCCTGGAAGATACTAAACTTAAATACCAAGTTAAGTATTTTATCGACTTTTCGTTTTTGAGTTATCGTGTTCACAGACACACGGACACACACACATACACACGGACCTTTTTCTGAAAGTACTTTTTTTGGATACAGGGGACCCTAAAACATATATTTCCGGTGAAATCTCGGCATCGAATTTTTGGGTGGAGCGCAATAACTTCTCTATACACTATGTACATAGTATTATAGAGAAAGTAAAAAGCATTACATTATCTTTGTTGAACGAAAACAGAGAACAAAACACATGAGTTGATAACATGCACAATACAACATAACTGGAAAATTCACTTTAGCTGGGTGAAGGCCCATTGTGGCATAGCTGGGAACAAACTAGCTGAAAGATTAGCTAAGGAGGCATCAGCAGGAGAAGAAATAATATACAACAAAATTCCCAAATCTACTATAAAATTAGAAATAAAAGACTCAAGCACAGAGGAATGGCAAGGCAGATGGAATAACACCACAAAAGAAGCAGTGACCAAATCCTTTCTTCTCACAATTAAAGAAATACTAAAAATAAAACTACCAGTAAACCTAGAACTTTCAGCCATAGTGACAGGTCATATTTACATCGATCCGATCTGCACGTGCCACAGAGGACAACAGAAAGTCAACCATTTCATTTTCGAATGCATAAACATAGAACACCAAAGATCCATTCTCATAAAGGAAGTAATACAAAATGGAGGTACTCGGCTAGCCAATAATCAAGAACTAATCTCTAAACACCTACGAAATTTCGGCAAATATATTAAATCCATAGACATTTAGACTAGAAAAAACACACCAACATATGTGATTAATAAGTGGTAGTTGATGTAATATAAGTCGGCTAAACTGTACCCAATTGTATTCTAAGGAAAATCCAAATATATGTCTATTCAGCTATTAACAATATAAAAAGACTGCCTCCGTGGTCTAGTGGTCAGCCAGCTGACTTCTCACCCGAGGGTCCCGGGTTCGATTCCCGGCCCGGGGGGCATTTTTTTAAGTATTTTATATCCGCCACAGTTTGTATGCGAGTGTGAGTAAAACAAAATGATTTAAACCAACGTAAAAGTACCTACAACAACGAGTTGTTTCAAGTGGAAAGCCCCCGATATGACTGTAGATGTAAAAGGCGGCTATATAAATGAAACAGTTAAAAAAAATACAATACATATTAAAAAAATATAAAAATGATCAATTAATGTAATGAATATATGTAATGTTGCTATGGTAACGGGGCATGTAAATAATAAAAAACATTGTTTTATGTTCTCGAAAAAACCTACACCGAAAATAGTCTAGAAAATATGTGTTCCATTCACATGGCTTTCTCTGCATCGCTGTAAAAAATTATGTTATTTATACCTACTTTGATAATCGAGATAAACATTATCAGAAATGGTCTTAATTACTTCCTTCCTTGTAAGTAGGAAGAAAATAAGGGAATACACTAGGCCAAAACGATAGTAAAATCTTTCAAAAGCTGGTTGCCATGTGGTTGAACTCTGTTTCTATGCATGGTGATGAATTTTACAACATTCCGTGTGAGAAAAGTTTAAGTATTTTAAACCTGAAACAAATATCAAGAAATATCTCAGAAATGGTGAAGTCCACGAAAAAAAACGTGTATAACATAAATTGTGTTATAACGAGATCTACATTTTTATGTAGTATGTTTTTGTCTCTCATCCGGTTTACCAATTATGCAAAATTAAGAAAAATTTATCCAGAATAAAGAAGTCTTTAAACGCTATTCCCAGATAATTCAAAATATGCATTTTATTTGTCGTGTAAACATCTTTATTATACGGTATTTTAATCAAAATCGTTAGAGCCATTTTTGAGAAAATTAAAATTTTCTAATTTTTTCCATGTAAAGGGTAGTTTGGAGTGGGCAGATATATTTCAAAATGTTCGTGTTGCATCCCTGGAAGATACTAAACTTAAATATCAAGTTTAGTATTTTAGCGAGTTTTCGTTTTTGAATTATCGTGTTCATAGGCACACAGACACACACGGAGCTTTTTCTGAAAATTCTGTTTTAATGCAAGGGATCCCAAAACGCGTATGCTTTTTAACAATTTATTTCAGAGATGTAGAGAAAGTCATGTGAATGGGACACATCAGATATTTTGAACAGCAAATCGTTTTTGTTCTTTCTTTTTTGTTTGCTTGTTCTTTTCTTTCTTTCTTTCCTTATCACTTTCTTTCTGCTTTTTCGTGTTCATGCAAACAGAAAAAGATTTCAAAGCGACCTGCTTTGAAAGTATTTGACTATCGCTAGAGCTTATACATCCTTCTTATTCCTAAAACGAAATGTATGAGTAATACAAGTTTATCTGTATTAATAATAAGAAGATAGAAAAATAACCTTTTGTTAGAATAGTTTGTAGAAAAGTTAGTAGAGAAAGCTATTTAATGTTTTAAAATTAATTCAATAGCATTGACGAACTATAGAAAAGCTATTAAATCATTACCGTTAATAAGTAAAGTTATGTATTAAAATGCACTTATAGTAAAAAAGGAGGGAAAACAAAACAAAAGGAAAAACAAGCCTTAATACTGAGATAAGAATTTGGATGCACTCTATTAGACATAAAATAACAATTTTACTGTAGCTTCAGAGAAGCATTTATTATTTTAACTGAACTACTTAAGCTTTCTTCTAGTGGACAACTTATAGATTGCTGATCCCCTCAGTTTCAGAAGATCGATAAAAGAATAATCTGATATGTTCCATTCACATGACTTTCTGTACATCTCTGCAACAAATTATTGTTAAAAAGCTTATACTTCTATTTACTTCATTATAATCAGAAAAAATTAGCAGAAATAGTCTTATTACTTGCTTCCTTGAAAGTAGAAGCAAAATAAGGGAGTACCATAGGTTAAATGATAGTCAAAAGCTGGTTGCTAGGTGAGTGAAGTTCCTTTGTATGGACAGCTGAAAGCTGTCAAAGCTGAAACTAAAAACAAGGAATATCTAAAAAACGATCAACTCGATGAAGAAAATTAAGGATATGGCATAATTTGTGTATTTTAACGTGCTCTACATTTTTTGTTTAGTAAGTTTTTGTCCATTTCTTACGGTTTAGTAGCTATGGAAAATTCTGTAAAATTCATCCAGAATAAAGTAGCCTTCAGAGGCTATTCCCAGAAAATTCAAGACATACATTTTATTTGTCAGGTAAATATCTTTAATATATCATATTTTAATCAACTTCGTTAAACTTTTCGTTTTTGAGCTATGCTGTCCACAGACACACATACAAACACACAGACATCCATACACATACACAGACTCACTCTCTCTCTCTCTCTCTCTCTCTCTCTCTCTCTCTCTCTCTCTCACACACACACACACACACACACACATGGATCTTTTTTCTGAAAATGCTTTGTTTTGGATTCAGGGAGACCCAAAACATGTATTTCCGGTGAAATCTCGGTATTGAATTTTTGGGTGCATTACAATACCTTCTCTATACACTATGTACGTGTAGAGAAAGTAAAAATAGCTTACATCATAAACCATCAGTTCACAGAGAAGGCCTTGTAAGTGGCTCATAACTGCCCCTCTCCTTGCTCAGGTAATCTCTGATGCTTGTTCTATTAGAAACTGATAATTCATTTATTGATCTGCAAATAATACGCTTCGCAAAACGTAGCCTGTTATCATTTTAATTAAAATTATGTTAGATTGCCTTTACATGCACGCACTGTCATCACAAATCTCGTTTTAACAAGGTCACTTCGGTTTAGATGTAAAAGTGCCTCAAACGTATTATTACATGCTGCGTGCCGCTTTAGGCATCCTTTTCTAACCTTGTGCTTCTACAGTTTAGCACTACACAAGTCTCAGACATGCCGGTGTTTTGTGAGGCTTGTTAAACTGAGGAAAATATGGCCAGGAACTGTTTTCTTTATAAACGTGTTAATTTTGTAGTCAAAATTAAATAAAATCTTATGTACACGTTTTTCATGCAAAGCTGAAAACAATCGATTAGGCTTCTGGATAGCTTTAATGACCGCTTCTGACTGCGCGCGACTTCTGTTAATACGTTAATTAATGTGCTTTTGAGGTTAGCATAATGAACACTTAATCATTAAAGAGGGAAAGATAAAAATATTGGATTGTCTGGTATTGTAAGATGCACTGTTAACTAAAATATGAGTAGGGATAGCATTTTAGGACCGATAGTTGGACATTATCTAGGTTATCGCAGCATTATATATAGTTGTGATGTTTTGACAAAGCAGTGTGTACGTAGTGGTACTAATAGAAGGAAAATGGGGCAGTGGTTGCGCGATAGACCGTGAAGTTTTCACTAGCAGTGGAAGGCGATTGAGGTAGGGTGGATAGTAAACACGAACACCATTGATTTACGAGAACTAACAATTATAATATTCATTTACATACATTCAATTGCTGTTGTACAAGTCATCAGCTGCGTTGTCCTTTTTTTTTCTCTCAGATACGTAAATTACAATGCACCACATACGTTCGTAACGTCTCAAATGTGAATCGTCTTCAATTGGCACGTAAACCATTGTGAAAAACGTCGCTCCACATCACAAAATGTGATGGAGCAAAACGAATATAGGACACATCATCGACTATTGGGTAAGATACTCCACCAGCAATTATTTGCGTAGCAACACCTCGTAGCACACTTTGTATTTCACGCATTATTGAAAATCCGAAGTTTTTTCCAAACACTGTCTTCACTTTCTTTTTCACACGGTCTAAAACAGGTATCTCAGATCTCTGATTTATTGCTTGCACAAAATCATCGACAGCTTTCAGGCTCGAGGCGTTTCAACGTTCGAATTTTCCAAATATGTGTCATTGCCGTAGATATACCTGCAAAGCTCTTCTGTATGAATTACACATTTTCATGCAATCCATTAGAAGCAAGATATTTTACAATCTTGATTGAAGAGCATGCACTATCATCAAAGGCATCAGTTACCTGTAAAACAGTATTGTAATATACTGTTGCGTCGACCAATGCAGGATGGTCTCTACTCGGTAGGTGCAACTGGTATCTGCATGTGTCCCAATATCGATCCCCAAGATGCTATCCCTGTATAAGAGTATTCAGGATTGTACAGCTCACGTAGAATTACAGTAAGTGTCAAGCTCATTTATAAATTGTTATTCTGGAACATCATACATTGCCATGCATTCATTATACGTGGCCGACTTTTTCGTGATGGACTGATGACAGGCAATACAGTCTGTCATAGTCCACGCGCGTATTTTACCGATTGCATCTGTGGTTTTAAGCAAAAAATGAATTTGCTTTATGCGGCAAAGTACTGTTACGGTATTTGAATGGGAAAGATATAATCCTTTGCTTCGATTTTGAATACACTGCGTTGTTGATTCAAACTAATGAACCAGAAGAAGATGTGTACGAATAACAGTTAATGTCTTCTGGAACTAATCATAAATTTGGAACCGGTAACTCGCCACAATTGGAAACTATTCAGGATGTTTCAAAAATACGGGGCATAATTTCAGGTATGTATTTCCCACATGAAGACAATCAAAATAGTTCATTATAACATGTGTCTGGAAATGCTTCATTTCCGAGTTATGGCCTTTACAACATTGAAAGCCCCACCTGTAGACAATCAAAATAGTTCATGTCCGGAAATGCTTCATTTCCGAGTTATGGCCTTCACAACATTGGAATTCACTGGAACGTTTTTCTTTCCGCAGGCCTTTGCCGTCAAAGGAGACAGCTCTGATAGTTCATTTTGAGGAAGGTTACATTCAGTGTTCTTTAGGCGTTAAGACTGTGCGACATGTATTCAAAGCAAGAGCTGGCAGAGATACACTTCATGTACGGTAAGGCGGACGGCAATACTGCGCTGGCTCGCCGTTTGTACCAGGAGAGGTACCCACAGCGACAATGTCCAGATCGGAAGACATTTGTACGTCTCCAGTCCCGTCTGTGCGAGTATGGAACATTCACCTCTCCTGGTTTGGGAAGGGGACGACCAAGATCTACAACTCCAGAAGTGCAGGAGGAGATTCTGGAGGCTGTGGACAGGACTCCTTCTATCAGCACACGACGGTTAGCGTTGTAAGTCAATGTTCCTCATACGACTGTCTGGAGACTGTTGAACGAGTATCAATTGTATCCTTATCATTTGCAACGTGTACAGGCCCTGTCACCAGCAGATTACCCTGCACGAGTTAGGGTCTTGCAGCAGTGTAATGTAAATCCGAACTTTTCTGCCGTCGTATTATTTACAGATGAAGCACAGTTCACAAGAGATGGCATAACAAATTTCCACAATCAGCATGTATGGTCGCATGAAAACCCACGTGCAACTGTTGTATCTCATCACTAGGTGAGGTTCTCCCTCAACAAGTGGGCCGGTGTCATTGGTGATCGATTAGTTGGACCCCATGTACTTGTAAACAGACTTACGGGGCAGGCGTACACAAACTTCCTGGAAAACACCATGCCTGACGTTTTCGAAGACACTCCACTGATCAATCATCAACACATTCACTTCTTGCATGATGGCGCTCCTGCACACTTCAGTCTTTCGGCTCGCCGGTACTTGGATCGAAGGTTTTCTGATCGATGGATAGGTAGAGGTGGCCCAATTGCTTGGCCTCCACGCTCACCTGATCTGAACCCTCTCGATTTCTACTTGTGGGGCCATTTAAAATCATTGGTTTATTCGTCTCCGGTGCCGGATTTGGATTCCCTTCGGAATCGAATTGTGGCAAGTTGTGAGGACATACGCAATACTCCTGGAGTTTGGGATCGTGTTCGCAGGTCAATGTGACATCGATGTGAGGTCTGTATTCAAGCAGGAAGTGGACATTTTGAACATCTTCTGTAATGACAACAACCTGCGGAAAGATAAACGTTCCAGTGAATTTCAATGTTGTGAAGGCCATAACTCGGAAATGAAGCATTTCCGGACACATGTTATAATGAACTAATTTGATTGTCTACATGTGGGAAATACATACCTGAAATTATGCCCCGTATTTTTGAAACATCCTGTATATGAGGCATCTCTGGGAAACAAACCAAGATTTAATCAGTTCTTAAAGATCACAAACAACGTTTATTTGTACATTTTAGTGAAACTTTTTATTTAAAGTGAAGCGGGAGGTGCTTACGTTTTACCCCTCTGAATGAGCGCCTTGCAGTCTCCGCAATCAGCAAGAGGGGTAAAACGAAGGTCGCTCAGCCAGTTCCCTACTTACCGGTTTTAACTTCAAATAACCCCGTTGAGTTCTGCAATTCATTTAACGCACGAAGGAATGTCTGCACACGCCAAATACGGGGCAGTTGGGCCATTTGATATGCCACGAAACCTTAAAGTACACCTGAAACATGAGAAGGAAATGGAATGAAAGGGAAATAATGGTAAATGTGGAACCATCTCAGCTTTCACCTACCAGCCACAGAAACCCACTAAAATTCTATTGTACATACATATGACTCTCCCATTTGCCTGTGCCGTGCAATTTTAAATGCTACTTGCTACTTGGTTCATACACCTTTTTGTGTCATATTTATTTATAAACGAAGATGCATTATCTTACTTAATGCATATTAAATTTGAAACTTGTGGTGCAATGTACATATTTCTGTATTCAATTTGCGGATCTAAAAATCCGTGTTGATCCAAAACCCTTGTCAAGTTCTTGCGTTACGCTTATGATTACATTATGAATAACTGACGCTATGCTGCTATGTCATGTGAACAATTATTCATTGAGAATTGGTAGAAGTGACCTTAAGGTGATAGGCCAAGTATCTCGATGCCATCTAAAGAGTCGTCTGCTTCCAATATAAACACACAACTTTTGTGCAAACAGGCTGACGAAAGCTGACAAAAGATGCACCTGACGAAAGATTCGCCCGCGGTTAGATGTTAGCTTTCTCGGAACCATATGAAATTTCACCAAGTTGTTTCAGAGCCCAAATATGCCCTTTTTGCACGCAACTTCAGTTTTGTTACCTTCTACTATTAAGATATATTTGTAAGATTCATAATATATTAAGTAATTATGGTAAATAAAAATTATTATTATTAATATGAGCATTTAATAAAATTGTGACTCATAACTTTCTGACAATTCTCGATTTTGATTACACAAAGGTTGTTGATGTGAATAATGGGAGAGCAAAAGTTGAATGTTTCAAAAGAAATTCTTGAACAAAGCCACTTCTAATGTATATATCTACTGTGCAAAACTGTGCAGCATTTCTTCAGCAAAAGGAGGTCTGCAGACGCCAGGAAGACGGTAACTTCTAACTCCTTTGACTTGGAGGTCATTCATTCCCTGTGTGAACGTGGTTTTTCCTTGTTGGCCGCAAGCTCTGTGAATTGACTCCACTTACAGTAGTTCAGATAAACAGATAAACGTCCATTCTGGAACGTATTATTTTATCTGCTTTCTTTGTTTTATTTTGATTTCTATTGTTAGAACACGCACAGAAGAATTTTCGTGTTTGTTTCTGTTCTGTTTGCATGCTTCTATCTAATGTTTTCCATGTCATGGTAATCTTTGCTTTCATTTGACATGGGATTGCATTATTATGTATCTATCTACAAGTTTTGTAACTATAGATCAATGTACAACTTTCCAACCAACTACTCTTGATACAAACTCATTTTAATCCTGAGACCAACAAAGTATGCAGTTGTCTAAAGTTGGGTGCCATGACGGGTGCTTCCTGTAGTGTTCCTTTACTAATAATTTCCCCTTCATTCTGTTTTGAGTGCTAAACACAAAAGTTGCGTTTATAACAGTTTTTGAAACTGTGAAGCAGTTTGTAAGAAACACTGACCTTTATTTATGCAAGATCTTATAGGCATTTTGAAGCGTGGAGATATTGTATAATAACTTAGAGATCGAAAACAAAATTGGCTGTGCTACAGCATACACGATGGGAGGTGATAGCGCAAATAATTTGATTTAATAGAGAATAATGCGTATAACACAAAAAAAGTATCTAATTTTGTTTGCTTACTAATAATATTCTCATAAATGGAGCATACATTTCAGGATCTAGTGTGTTTTGAAAGGTATTGCGTTATGTCTCTTCTGTGTTTACACAATGGCAACTCCTATGTTTAGCACAACTCGCACACCGCCGGTCTGCAATCTCGTGATTCACAGTGAGAATACAGGGATAGATTCAGTCGCAAAGTTTCCCTTACATATTGAGTTTCTTTATATAAGCTGGGTTAGTACATATTCATTTAATTTACGCCACAACTGGGGAGTATGCCAATGCCGTGAAAGAATGTATCATCGACGATTTCTAAATCGTCTTCCTAAAAGACGAATGTTAACTACAATGTACCAAAGGATCTGTAACAGGTTCTCTTAATTCCAGATTTGAAGTTTTTTTTTTATATTTTAAGTGTGGAGGTTTGATGTTAATTTTTCACATTTGTAAGAGTCATGAGGGTAATTTTATAGTTTAAAGATTGCAAGTGCAAATGCTTACATGCTGGTTTGAGTTATGTATTTGTTCAATAGAACCATATATAAAAATTCTGATGTATTTCATTCACATGACTTTCTCTACATCTCTGCAACAAATTATTGTTAAAAAGCTTATGTTTCCATTTATTTCATGCTAATCGACAAAAAATTAGCAGAAATGGTCTTATTGCTTGCTTCCTTGTAAGTAGAAGAGAAATAAGGGAGTACCATAGGTTAAAGTGATAGTCAAAAGCTGGTTGCTATGTGACTGAAGTTCATTCATCTGCATGGACAGGAGTTGACAAATTCCTGTATGAGAAAGGTTAAGTTTTTCGAAGCTGAAAACAAAAACAAGAAATATCTAAAAAACGACCAACTCCACGAAAAAAATGTATACAATATAAATTGTGTGTTTTAATGTGCTCTACATGTTTTGTGTTGTAAGTTTTTGTCTATCTCTTACGGTTTAGCAGTTATGCAAAATTCCGTAAAATTCACTCAGAATAAAGTAGTCTTCAGAGGCTATTCCCAGAAAAGACAAAATATACATTTTATTTATCAGGTAAATATCTTTAATACACGATATTTTAATGCAAATCGTTAGAGCCAGTTTTGAGAAAATCAAAACTTTCAAAAAAAGTTCCATGTAAAGGGTAGTTGGGGTGGGGGATTTTCTTGGAAATCTTGGAAATCTTCTTGTCGTATCCTTGGAAGATACCAAATATAAATACCAAGCTTGGTTTTTAACGGACTTTTCGTTTTTGAGCTAAGCTGCCCACAGACACACATACAGATAGACAGACAGACAAGACACAGACACACACAGACATTTTTCCAAAAATGTTTTTTTTTTTTGGATTCAGGAGGTCTCAAAACATGTATTTCCGGTGAAATCCCGGTATTGAATTTTTGGGTGCATTACAATACCTTCTCTATACACTATGTACGTGTAGAGAAAGTAATAAAGCACAATGATGCCAGTTCAAAATATTAAGTGGGATTCTGAATACATTAAGAATCGTAATCAGATAATGTTATATGAAAACAAAAACGTATTGTTGCTGAAGTTTCAGAGTGATCGATATTCTTTCCTCACATCGCACCGTCTCATTTCGGGCTCCTCGAAGGGCAGAACCGTGTGTCCTGTTACGTAAACAGTCACCAAGGTCTGAGATAGGGAATAACAGCAATCTTAAAACATCGTGAACTTTTACTTATGAAAATAACTTTAGAAAATAGTGAAAAAACTACATATACTAGATAATCACAATGTCCTAAGCACTAATGTAAATATTTTCACTTATTCACCTTCGAGCCTGCATAAACCGATTCTCTCCAAATTCTGAGCTGCACACACATGCCCTTCATTAAAGGTGTATAACTCGAAAACTCTGTATTCCTACCAATGTGGTAATCGTAAACAGGGAAATCTATGTAACATTTTAAACTTGTATCGGTACAATCTCTCTTTCAGGAATTATGTGACCTTGAAGAACGTTCCAAGTAACATCAGAAAAGCTTACGTAAGAGATAATTGTGTGTTATATTGCTTATTTGTTGTAACAAATCTAGAATTCTTAAACAAGTAGGTGTGCCCAAGGAGGAAAAAATTAAACAAATAGGTAATTTATTTAATGTAAATTTAGGCATAATTTCTTCCTGAAGAAAATGTATTACTTGTTGCAAAAAGAAAATCCATTTTCTAAATTTAAAAAGCAGTTTGGGTTCCTTTTCGGCAGATCTTTAATGTCAATAAGAGTTGTTCACTCGATAAATGAAAGTAACTTAAATATTTATTAGTTACAGTTCTTTTAGATCTGTGTCATACATTATTTTAGCGTGTGTTAGTTCTTGTATTAATGCTTGCGCATTTAGAAGAGTAAGCGACAGTTTGCCTTATAAGGTTTGCAATTATAATAGTTTCTATATAGTTGTTCTTATATTAGATATCAGTCATTGACGGTGAATGGAATGTCTTCCGAATTTGTGTGCATTGCTGTAATTTGCACCCAAATAATCGAGGCTTCATCAAGTGCTCGTTTTATCCCTTGATTCCGTTGTTGTTTTGTGGGTCCTAGCACCTCCTCTCCGAATTAAACGGCTCGTCTCTAACAAGACGATTCAGCAGACGACTGTGGGAATGCGGTGGACTAAGCGGTGTCTGGGTGAGTTTTCTCCGGGCTGTTTCTTTTCCCCGCACTTCATGTCATCCATTTCACCGTCATTTAATATCATCCACTTCCTCCTTTCGTGCCAGAAATCGGGCTATTCACCAGTCCTTGCTTCTCTTTGATCCAAAGCCTCTGCTCAACAGATATCTGATCCCTGGTTTGTAAGTCATGGGGTATAATCCAAAATACGAGGGGGAAATACAGAAAGAAAGAAAGAAAGAAAGAAAGAAAGAAAGAAAGAAAGAAAGAAAGAAAGAAAGGAAACAAACTGATGTGTATATACGTTTTTTCGTGGAAAGACCATTTTTGAGATATTCCTTATTATTAGCTTCAGTTTTAAAATACTTAAAACTTTTCTCATACGGGAGTTTTATCAACTCCTGGCAATACAAAGAAACGGATTTCAATCACATAGCAACCAGTTTTTTAAAAATTTGACTATCGCCTTAGCCTAGTGTATTGCCTATTTCCCTTCTGCTTATTGAAAAGCAAGTAATAAAACCATTTATACTAATGTTTTGGGAATGGAACACATACGTTTTTTGATACAGAGACCTTAAAACGTGTATTTCCGGTGAAATCTATATATATAATTTTTGGGTGAAGTGCAAAACCTTCTCTACCTATGTAGTGTGTACTAGATAGAGAAAGTAAAAGCTGATATAAAACCTGGAACAGAATTGCCTTCTAGTTGTGTGATGTATCGGAGCGGGTTAGTTGAGGATCTTGACGTTGCTCTGACGTGAAGTAACTAAATCCATGTTCACATATTACGCATTTGCCCAAATTTGAAATTGAATTAAATGGAGTTTTATTTATGGACGCTCTTTAACTGCTGTGGTTCTCAGCGTCCCATTCTATACTGCGCGTGAAATACCGCTTAAGTTTGCTCAGAGGCCTCTCTATCAGGCTTGAGGTTCTTTTACGTGCCGTAAATCTACGACACGGGAACAACGGCTTTCCTTCCCTTCCGAAGGAAGCCTACTAAGGATTTTTACGCCCGAAAAAATCCAACGCGATCTTGGGTGTATGAAGTTAGCATGGTAACCATAACACCACGGAGGGCGATACCCATATTTGATGTTTCAGGATTAAAAAATGTTTCCCAAATGTTTAGCGTGAAAGGGAATCTGAGTTATAGTGATTTATGTAGAATGACGTGGATTTTAGATGAATTATTCGAATATACGAGTTCTACTCTTTTTTTAATTTAGCTCATTTAATAAGTTAATTAAACCTTGAGAGTTACAGTTAACAAATTCTATTTCAACTTATTATTAACACCATTGTATCAATGCTATTTCTGCGATTCTTAACCCTGGTGATTTTCATATCTTTCTCTACCGAAATTGATTCTTCTTAGATACAGTTAACGTTATTTGTTTTTCATATTGGTTTTGCAGAATTGTAAAATAGTTAATAAAATATAAGTTAAATAATATCATAAAATAATTAAATATATACAATTACATAACCAACAGGCTTTTACTAATAATTACGTTTAATAGTAATGGATTCATTAGAGTGATTTCACAAATGTTTTTATTTTCCTTCTTTTTTACTTTCTCTACTTGTACATAGTACATGTAGAGAAGGAATTGCATTCTACCCAAATATTCGTTACCGAGATTTCACGGAAAAGAAAAGGTAAAAATTCACTCAATGCTCGATCATGCTACGAGTATTTATAATCAAGTATCTAACTTTTTTGTCAAAATTAGCACGCTAAAACTGAAAAAGTGTTGAATTGTGCAAACGAAGATGCTATTATACCAACTATGAATGACATTCGTTTCTTCAACCGAATACCCTCCTCTTTTTCTGCCTTCTGAACCAAGGTCACGAATTCAAACCCGGCCCAGCCGATGGTTTTTAAGTGTGCTCTATCAGTAGATTTACTGGCATGTAAAAGAACTTCTGCGGAATGAAATTTCGGCACACCGATGGCGCTGATAAGATCCTGGCAATTGACAGAGTCGTTAACAAAATATTTTGTTTCCTCTTTGTAGCACTTAGATCCTCAAGGACCTAAAGGAAATGTGTTGGGTCAATATGAGGAAATGACGTTCTTTTGAAACGAATTGGATATTGGAAGAAATGTCCTTACTCATGGGAATATATTGTTTTGTAGCGAAGACGCTGTTTCTTTCTTTTTTACTTTCTCTACGCGTACTTTATACATAGTGTATAGAGAAGGTATTGTAATGCACCCAAAAATTCGATATCGAAATTTCACCAGAAATACAGGTTTAGGGTCCCCCTGAATTCAAAAAAAGAATGTTTGGAAAAAGGTCCGTGTGCGTGTCTGTCTGTCTATGATAACATAGCTCAAAAACGAAAAGACTGTTGAATACCACACTTGTTGCATCCTTGGAAGATTTTCAAGAAAATCCCTCACCCCCAACTACCCTTTACATGGAACTTTTTTCGAAAAATTTGATGTTCTCAAAAATAGCTGTACGATCAAAATATCGTATATTAAAGATATAACTGACAAATAAAATGTATATCTTGAATTTTCTGGGAATAGCCTCCGAAGACTACTTTATTCTGGATGAATTTTACGGAATTTTGCATAAATGCTAAACCGTAAGAGATGGGCAAAAACTTACCACGCCAAAATGTAGAGCACGTTAAAACACACAAGTGATGTTATATACATTTTTTTCGTGGAGTTCATCGTTTTCGAATATTCCTTGTTTTGGTTTCAGCTTTGAGAAACTTATACTTTTCTTATACAGGAATTTGTCAACTCCTGTCTTACAGACAAAGAAACTTCAGTCACATAGAAACCAGATTTTTACTATCACTTTAACCTAAGGTACTTGCTTATTTCGCTTCTACTTGCAAGGAAGCAAGTAGTGAGACTATTTCTGCTAATTTTTTCTCGAGTAGCATGAAGCAAATAGAAGCATAAGCTTTTTAACAATAATTTGTTGCAGAGATGTAGAGAAAGTATTGGGAATGAAACACATCAGATTTATTTATATATATATATATATATATATATATATATATATATTTCCCACAAATAGAAAATGAATGGAATATTTCTTTCCCAAAATTTTTTTCCAAAATAAACATTTAATTTCCAGTAACCAGCCATGGTGCTATAAGAACGAGGAGTAAACGCTACTGAAAAATTATGGTGCGGTACATTCACCTGACCTTCTCTCGACTCTATCGTTTATTATTTTAAAACATTCTTACAAAGCAGTTCTATTTGCTTCAAGTTAATCGAATAAAAGGTTCTCAGAAGTGACTACTGCCACAGATTTCGTTTCGGGTTCAAGAAGGTACAGGAGGGGAAGCCATAGTTAAATGCACGTATGTGCATACAACGTACATAGTAGCTAGAGAAGGTATTGTATTCCACTATAAAATCCATATCAAGATTTAACCGGAAATATAGGTTTTGAGATCTCCTTAGTCCGATTTTGTTTAAAAAGGGCCATGTGTGTGCGTGTGTGTGTGTGTGTGTGTGTGTGTAGCTCAAAAACATGGTATTTAAGTTAAGTATCTTCCAAGGATGCGACACTAAGATTTTGAAAGAAACTCCCCCACCCAACTACGCTTTACATGCAAAAATGTTTGAAAATGCTGCTTTTCTCAAAAATAGTTCTTACGATTTTGCTTAAAATATCTACGTATATTAAAGATACTTACATTGCAAATAACATGTATCTATATTTTAAATTTTCTGGGAAGAGCCTCTGAAGAGCACTTTATTTTGAATGAGTTTTGCAGAATGAGGCCATGCAAAGCAAACCGAAGCTCAATTGTTTCACATTGCGACTAGCTTTTAAAAGATTTGATTATACTTTAGCATAATATGTATGTTCCCTTATTTCCCTTCTACTTATAATTATTCTGGTAATGTTTATCTCGATTAGTATGATGCAGATAAAACAATAACCTTTTGTAAGAATACTTTGTATTTGGAAAGCCAGAGAAAGTTATGTGAATGGAACACATTATATTTTTTCTTGTAGCAAAGTTTATCAATCTCTTATTGCTATCAGGTATACAAACGCTTACAAAATCCATTCAGATTAATCAATGCTTAATTATTTGCAAAGACAATTAAAATAACTTTATTATTATTATTGTTATTACTATAGATGCAGATGAATATGCAACGAATCTCGCAGTACCTGAAAAATAATGTTTTAATCTATTCGAGTTTTGTAGACTGAACTTATAAAAAATACATAGTGTAGCCAGGTTGCCCTTGTTTGTTCATTGAAATATTGAATATTAATTTTACATGAAAATATTTGAAAATTGGCGTTATTTTAAAATTTAACAAGAACAAATAATAAACAAAAATATAACTAATAAAATTAACAAACAAAAACGTTAAAAATGTTATTTTTTTTTTTTTTTTTTTTTTTTTTTTGCAAATTAAAACTGGAGTAATTCTCTTTAAAATTGTTTTAAACTGTAGAGTAATACTATCTGGAATCAGTATACAATCTGTGGATGAAAGACGTTCGCGCGCGCTCAAGCACCTTTATGCACATTCATATAAGCTTGCTTAAGTCGGTCGTGTTTATTAGATCGTTGGGGACATGTTGGGCTGTTTTTAAGAAAGGTTAGTTTTAGTTGTTATTGTCTTTGTCCTATAGTTACACAGTATTACTGCTAAGTTCGTAATTACTTTTCTCTTTTCCTAGCAATGATGGCGATACTTGATATTATAATGTCTATACCGCAATTTGCCATATAGAATTACAACATGGAGCAACTTTCTCCATTTCTTGTTCTTACTTTATATTACTCGTTGTATAACAGTGCATTTCTGGAGCGGTTTCATCTGTTGTATACAAGAAATTTTGAATTTTAAAGACTCACTCCGTATTACATTAATTGTAAACAATATCTGATTATATAGAACCCTTTATACGCTAAAAGACCTTCCTTATGCGTTGGAGTAAAATTTGGAGGACTTTTACCCATTTCTGCACAGTCTATCCAAATATACCCACGTTCATCTTCGCTTAATTACTCTCTATAGAAGTTTTACATCCTTCGAAATAAAGATCAGCATTCTTACATATCTTCAGTGATTCCATAGGTGCTCTGACTCTTCAACAGAATCACTCTACCCATCCACTGCCCCTGAAGGTCGAGAATTAAAACACTGCTGTGCGGTCTTGCTGTTATGGCTCCCGTCGAACATGTGTAGGTATACAGGAAACGAGAGGGCAGCTGAAGCATCCAAAGAAGCTACCAAGCATCCATGTAGCTTGCCAGACCTCAAGACTCTTCAGCGGAACTACAGCAGGTCCCTTTCACTTTTTGATCCACCTTTGGATAAGGTCTGCCTTATCCAACGGAAAATTGTATGAGGTGCATTCTTGCTGATTGCAATTGCCCTTACAAATGTTTCTACCGTAGAAACCAGACGATGTGGACACGTCTGCGTATCGGACATTTGTCATCACTCACACTCTCATACTTTCTGCATCGTGAAAACCCACCGATATATTAAAAACTGTCAGCTAACAGTAAAACATCTCATTAAAAACTGCAGCCTTTATTATGAACAGCAAACCACATATAAAGCGCCAAACAGCCAACAACTCGCAACAGTTTTGAACCAAAGCACAGTTCTCCAGCAACGTTCTAAACTTCTTCAAGCAGTACAATATAATAACATTTAATTTGAAGTTCTTGCTTTGAAGTATATATAGCAGAAATGTTAAAGTAAGTACTAATTATTATCATGTGTAAATCATATAAATACACACCAATGCTAAAGAAATAACTGTTGTGTTACTTTTGTTGATTTCTTGTATTGATACTTGTCCCTGTTCTTATATGTATTTTGTACGCAATTGTTTACAGATTGCACTACTAATGCATTCCAACTCTGTAACGCTAATTAGAAGTCGCGATAAAACCTTGTAATTAAAGCGACTTTTAATCAATAAAAAGAATAAACAAACAAATAAGATGAATATCTTAAACTTATAACATTTTAATTCAAATTGATAAGAGTCAATTTTGGCAAACAAAAGTAATGAAAAAGAATCTATGTAATGTATAATTTGGTCTACGAAAACGTTTTTAAATGTCTAATTTAAACATGAAATGTGTTTATTCGGCTTTTAGATGCATATACACACAATCTATTACAAGTAAAATTTATAGAGCAAAAGTTTTAGAGAAAATAATAAAAGCACACTTTTCATAAAGTAGGCAATACAATTGAGGTATGCATCTCGCGCACTGCGCACGGAAGATCTCTTGCGGTCACCATCCGCGGGAAGAGTGGATGACAGAAGGAATTACAGGAGGCTATAGGCCGCCGTAGACGAGCCAGAGAGACAATCAAAAGTCCTCAACAGTTCCTGGCTCGAATACCTATTCCACTATTAGAGGTGTCCAAAGAGGATGACGAATGATCGTCACCAAGCAGCCCTCTAGTTTCGAGCAGAATACTATTTCCTTTGAACAAGCATCCGCGCTATTTCTATGACTTCACCATACGCCACGAAACCTATAAACACATCTGAAACATGGGAATTAACCGAAATGTAAGAAAATGATGGAAAGGAAATCGTAATAAAAGAGAAATTACCCCATAATTCGCCTATCGATCAAGGAAAACCACGATAAAATGGTCGATCATATTCCACGCCAATAAACTAAAATCTTAATTATTATTTCTGTGCCAAAAATAAACAAATGCATTCAAGTGAGAGAGAAGATAGCAAAATTAACAGCGCATCACTTAAGCATTTCTTGCTAAAACGGACAACAATTAAAATTCGTATTCATGAGTTTATCAGAAGGATTGCATGATTACCATCTCGAAGAAGTCAAATATTATAAGGATTTAATCCATTTTGCGTAATCATGTACGTAAGTTGAAACGAACTGAAAAGCAAAATGTGACAGAATTAAAGAAAAAATAGTTTTTTGTTGTTTTACTTTCTCTACACGTACTATGTATATAATATATAGAGAAGGTATTACACTCCAACCAAAAATTCGATACCGAGGTTTCACCGGAAATACACATTTTAGGGTCTCCTGTATGCAAAAAAAAAAAAAACATTGTCAGAAAAAGGTCCGCGCGCGCGTGTATCTGTGTGTATCTGTGAACACGACAAAGTTGGTAAAATACCAAACTTGGTATTTAAATTTAGTATCTTCCAGGGATACGACATGAAGATTTTGAGAGAGAAAAAACATCTCAAACTACACTTTAAATGGAAAAAAGTTAGACAATTTTGATTTTCTCAATTTTTTTTTTATTTTGATTAAAGATATTTACATTAAAGATATTTATATGGCAAATTAAATGTATATTTTGAATCTTCAGGGAATAATCTCTAAATACCTCTTTATTGTGAGTGAATTTGGCGTAACTGGTAAACCGTAAGAGATAGACAAAAGCTTGCATCACCAAAAATGTATATCACGTTAAAACAAACAATTTATGTCATATACGTTTTTTTCGTTGAAATGACAATTTCTGAGATATTTCTTATTATTTGTTTGAGATGTAAAATACTTTTCTCACACGGAAAGTTATAAACTGCTGGCCCTGCATAGAAACGGATTTCATCCACATGGCAACCACTCTTAAAAGATTTGACTATCGGTTTAGCTTAGCGTATTCTTTTATTTCTCTTCTGCTTGCAAGGAAGCAAGTAATAAGACAGTTTCTGCTAATGTATATCTCGATTATTGTAAAGTAGATAGAAGAATGTGTTTTTAACAATAATTTGTTATACAGCGATGTAGAGAAAGTCATGGAATGGAACATATCAGATTTTTTTAAACGTTGACGGCTTTATTGGCTTATCTAAACGTTCCAAGTTATTTCTACAGTTACATAAATTAAGGCTCGTTAGATGTTATCTTTTGTCTGTCTCTGCGCTGGGTTAGTTAAATTGCATATTTATGGTTCTCCTAGTCTCCGGACCGCACTGCTATGCTCCGACTCAAGGTCTGCCTCCGGAATCCCCAGCTTCCTTTTTTTTCTTTCTGTTATTACTAGCTGCAGTATAAACAACTTCCTTAGTGATACTTACATGCAAAAATGCGAAGAATTAAATGCAGTGCGTAATCTTATGTCCTTGAGAAGGACTGTTCTTCGAAACATCTTACCACAACATACTCGCTTTGTTTTCTTTGTTTTTACATATTTCACTCTATTTCACTCTAGGTTCAAAGTAGAAGTAAACAACCACTAATGCAGTAAACCATCACTCCACCGAGCACATGGCAGCATCACGTGGAAACTGAGAAACTAAAAAAGGAAATTACTCCAGACAACATATGAATATGGGCAGATTCTGCAGCTTAGGGATCTTTAGCTCTTAAACATGTTATATGTTTAGTCCACTTCTAATACATAGCATATATATTTAAAGTTTTTTTTTTTTAGTTTTTTTTCATTACTTTTTACTTTCTCTATACGTGCTATGTACATAGTGTATAGAGAAGGTATGGCACTCCATTCAAAAATTCGATACCGAGATTTCACTGGAAATATATGTTTTAGGGTCCCCTGTAACCAAAAAAAAAAAAGCATTTTCAGAAAAAAGTCCGTGTGTGTGTGTACACGATAACTCAAAAACGAAAAGTCGGTAAAATACCAAACTTGGTATTTAAGTTTAGTATCTTCCAGGGATGCGACACAAAGATTTTGAAGAAAATATCCCCACCCCAAATTACTCTTTACATGGAACGTTTTTCGAAAATATTGATATTCTTAAAAATGGCTTTAACGATTTTGATTAAAATTTCGTATATTAAAGATATTTACCTGACAAATAAAATGTATATCTTGAATTTTCTGGGAATAGCCTCTGAAGACTACTTTATTATGAATTTTACGGAATTTTGAACAACTGCTAAACCGTAAGAGATGGACAAAAACTTACTAAACGAAAAATGTAGAGCACGTTAAAACACACAAGTTATGTTATATACATTTTTTTCGTGGAGTTATCGTTTTTGAGTCATTCCTTGTTTTTGGTTTCTGCTATGAAGACTTATACTTTTCTCATATAGGAATTTGTCAACTGCTTCCATACAAATGAACTTCCGTGACATAGCAACCAGCAAGGAACAAAGCAAACATAGCATCAAGGAACCAAGTAATAAGGCTATTTCTGCTATTTTAGTCTGATTAAGATGAAGTAAACAGATGTATAAGCTTTTTAGGAGTAATTTTTTGCAGAGATGTAGAGAAAGTCATGTGAATGGTACACGTCAGATTTTTATTTATTTATTTTTATTTTTTTATAAAACGAAGGAGGTGAAAAGGAGAGAGGAAGATCCAGTAGAAAAGGTGGGACCAAAGGGGGTTATTTGTATTATTGTTTTTAATGTTTATTACATGTCATTTTATTGTCTTTACCTCGCCATTGTCTTCAGTGCTATTTCACTTCTTGGGGAATTTTGTTCTTTTCATTGGTTGTGTTTGTAATTTTGAGAAGCCTAAGCCAACAGCATTGTCAGTGCTTCGTAATGTTGAGGTGATAGCCAACAGAGCGACCTAAAAGATTAGTTGGTAACCTCCAAGCGGGTGTTAAATGTCTGCATATCGCCGATAAATCCGGACTTATCAACCTGCAGCGTTCTTGTCTCAGGAAGCCGAGCAGTCCTCCCTCTTTGCCACAGTTCCGATATGCTTTTTCAAGATCCAGTGGGGCGTTCCCGCTACCAACCAAATCACACAGTGTTATATTAAGAGTAGAGATAACTGAGCGGGATGGCTCAGGCGGTTTCGTCTGCGGCCGCATTCGAAAGGTCGTGGGTTCGATCCTAGGAACCGGCCTGCCTGACCCATGGGATTTTCGAGGGTTTCCTGGCGTCACCAGGAAAATGCTGAATAGGTTCATTACATCCCCGAATTATACGGTCCCTCATTTCCTGTTCCCATCATTTCCTAATCATTTCTTTCAGGGTTGAAGGTGACGGTGTTCGGCTGGGTGGTGAATTGCGCATTGTAAAAGGTTATGACGTCGTCGTCGGGGTCACTCGGTCGGAACCAGCCTTCTGGGGGCTCGTTGGGGGCGCCAAGGGCTCATGATTAGGACCTAGGGCTGTGTTGGAAGCGTTCCAATTGCAACCAGTTGCGCTTCATGTCTCTCCCCTCATTCCTCCCTTTAGAGGTTACGTGAGTGGCAAAGGGTCACAACGGCTACGTCAATGCTATAGTCCTAGGGGCCCCGACCATGAATAATCCTAATCCTAAGAGTAGACATAGAAATGACACCCGAATAATTCTGCAGTTCTACCTACATCCTATTCTGTGGTTAAAGACACTGGACTAAGCTGCTCATAATTGCCAGAAAATATAATATAAAACAAATAACAACGCAAATGTTTCGAGTAATTTTGCAGCACTAACAATTGAATTTATTGTTAAATAATAGTTAATGTTTCATTTTCGCTTAGGGCTAAAGTCATTTAACAAAATTGTCTTTTCTCCGTTTCCACTTTTATATTTTTCCATTGGCAGAGGATTCTCAGCCATAACAGTCTCGAAAGTAATATTTTCTCAACACATGCCTGCACCCTGTGACCCAGGTTTTTCCAAAAACAACTACAGTGCTTGCTTAGAGTCACGTAAACTCTCTGCTATAAAATGCACCCTGTGACACGGACCCTGTGACCCAGGTTTTTCCTAAAACAACTACAGTGGTTGCTTGGAGCCACATAAACTCTGTGATATAACGGTTCACTTACAGGCGAGTCTGAACAAACATCAGCTTTGCTTAGAATATGTATTATTTTTATAATAAATGGCAAACAAATAACATAAGGAGTTAAAAAATTCTCCCCAAGAACTCACAAACATACTTTGTTCGTAATTTGAACTGTTATAATAATGGATTGTTTAAATATCTCTGCCCAAGAACAACCACGTCGGCGCCGGTAGCCATGGTCATTGTCGCTTTTGACGTCGACATTCTGCCAAGAAACGGTCGCAGGTCCCGTTATTGGCATGCATGTTTAGTGTTATGTGTTTTTGTGTTTACATATTAGGTCATTCTATCTTCCTGATGGCCAAGTGGATTACGCCTGAAGGCCAATATATGTGAGCAAAAAAAAAAAAAAAAAAAAAAAAAAAAAAAAAAGCTACATGTTACGATGTAAACAAAACTGTTTTATACCAGGCGGTTCACCTGTCCCTTATTATTTTCGTAGATAGGCAACACTTCACTCTCTGAGAGCAATAAGGTCAAAATTACCGTGCTTCTCGACTATTTGGAAATAAGTATTGCTGAATACCTATGTATTTGGCACAGTTTGTAATTGTGAACCTAATTACTTTGTGTATTTTTCGTTTTAGAGAGAAGGTGACAATGGGCCTGCTTCTGTAGTATTATCTGAAATACCTATGTTTTGAAACATTGTAATAATATCTGCATATTAAGAAGAAACAGAATGAATATGCCTCAGAATGTTCCTTTACATTTGTACTTCCTAAAACTGGACCAATAGAGTTAGAATAAACATAAATAAGCAAATATGAAAGTAAAAAAGTGATCCGATTTCCCATCTAGCTTTGTGTCAAATCAGGAAGAAAGAAAGCTGGCGAAAAAACGGTCAACGTTTTGGTAAGTTTCGAACCTCAATTGAGTATCTTGGAACTCATACAATACCGCGCGCTAACCAAATGCGCTACTGTTTACCTGTAGCTTGTAGCGCCAAAGTCTTCAGTTCTATTGTGCAGAAGATGGGTCTCGAGAACGATGTTTTCAGGTTAGAAGGTAATCTGCGGGTTGCATACAACCATATAAGGGACAGGTGAACCATCTTGTGGAAAATGTGTACTTTGCCCACCAGACAATGAGGCTTTTCCTCCTCACATGGTTTTGCCTATAACTCCCCTAATCTTAAGTGAAATCACTAGGCTTTGGAACATTATTTTTGATTAACTTAACTTCTAGTGTACTGGTACACTGTTTACAAGCGAGCGCAGAAGCAAGAAGCAGAAATCTCGTGCGCTACTGAGTTTGTACCGTAGGTAGAGGTGGGCACAGAAGTATACAGCCCTGTAGTAAACAGTTTATATTAAAAGTATAAATAACATGAAGAAATTAATAAATTTGTATTGCGACAGATGGAAGAATCAGTTTCATATGTAATGTATATGCGTGGACAACTATTATAATGGAATACAATAGATTTTCTTAATGTATCAAAAGCAAAAGGTCTTCTATAGGATTTCAAAACAGGCTGTACAAGTATCGGTAGCTTGCTTAGAGTGAATAACCGGAGTGCTTGGGGAGGGGAAGGGGAGGAATCATTGAAACCCTGTGTGCAGATAAATATTTCGAGCAAATTCTAGACGTTCTCGGGCTTCAAGCCAGGTATAGTGACGAAGAGTCATCGACGTTTCGGGAGCGTGCATCGCTCCCGAAGCCTCGATGATTCTTCATCACTACACCTGGCTTGAAGCCCGAGAATGTCTAGAATGTGTTGGTCGCCAGGAAAGCTTCAGATCCTATTTCATTTCCAGCAAGATTGTAACTAAATCTCAACCATGTCCGAAGCCTAGTAGCGTTTTAAGGCTTGTCCATAATAACCCTTGAAGGGAAACCAAACCGAAAACGCGACGATGGGGGGGGGGGTGCGAAACAGCATTCGAGATGTCGGTTCACAATACCTCGGTAAAGAAAACGGGAATGTATATCGACGATCATATCGATCAAAAAGTGGAAGGTTAAATTTGCGCATTAGGATTTCGTTTATTTTTAAGTGATCAATGATATTATTTCACCTGTTTTCATTTAGCCAATAAGATGCGGCTTAGTTATTAGCTTACGCACTGGGTGGGGCAAAACTTGGCACTACAGAGAGTTCAAAAAAGAGCAGCTAAATTTGTAGACAGAAGTAAACGATTAGAAAATCATACCAGCACTGCTACTTCCTGGGAAACACTAGAAAAACGTAGGAGACGAGCAAGGCTATGTGCAATTTTTAGAGCCTATAAGGGGGAACCTACATGGAAAGACATATCCAAACGATTATTAAAGCCATTATACTGTGGGAGAAATGATCACACGGAAAAAATAAGAAATAGGGAACAGAAAACAGACTTAGGTAAATTTTCCTTCACAAATAGAACAATAAATGAATGGAACAAAATACCTGCAGATTTACTGGAGACTTTGCTTCAAAGTGTAATAGTTTTAAAAAGAGACTAAAGAAGAGTGATTTATAGTCAGGATAGTAAATAAAAATATTGCGTTATTATTACTGTTGTTACAATTATGTATGTATTAGTTTACTATGATGTCATTGGCATTATAACAGAGTATTACTCACATTATTGTTTATTTAACCCAATTGTATTGTACATTGTATTATTACATTGACAGCGCTGCCACCGGGCCACGCCCTAAGCAGTGAAATAAAGTATCTATCTATCTAACGCCTAACTTTGATAGAGTAAATTATCTAAATGCAAATCCATTACTATTTCAGGTTCTTAGCCACAAGAAGCCTTCATTCCTTTGTTAATCTCTACGTTTTTGTTGTTATTTGTAGTTTTGTTTTTAGGCAATTGTAAGCTTGAGGTACACATATTAAAGTTACAGACGACTTTCACTATAACCAACGCTCAATGGATGTGTATCAAAATATGAGGTTAGAATGCACATAAGCTGGAATACCTTCCAGTTTCAGACTTTCAGACTTTCTAGAGGCCTATAATGGTTATTTCACGTCACGGCTGCCTAGAATAATTTCAATAGTTAAGAGTCTAATATGATCAATATGGATCTTATGCTGCACACGGGAAGGAGAAAAAGTTAACTGAGTTAAGCAACACCAAGTTTTATTTTCCGTTCCCGTACCCGTTAGTTGTGAATGCTGACGTTATAAATGTATTTTAACTTTGTCGTACTCGTTCTCGAATACTGGATTAGTCTTTATGGCATTTTAACTCTCGAATAAAGATTTTCTCCCCTCCTATTTGTTTTTTCGTAGTCGGCTTATCCTCCCCGTATATAGGACTGACACCTTCCCCCTAGGACTTACTAACGGATGCCTGGGGTCAAAAGCCTGTCGGGGAGCCAACGACACAAAAACTCAGAATGGAAAACATGGAACGAGTGGCCTGCCCGTACCAGGCGTGAGTACCTGGAAGGAAATGAAGGAATTTTGTAAAAGCATTTTAAAAAAAAATTATATACTTTTTATTTTTGTTACTTAGGACTGGAATTTTATGTTTTATGACATAATTAAAATTCTTAATAACAAACCGGAATTTTCTTCACATTTACGTAAATAGGATTAAAATATGCACATGTTTTATTTCTGAGTTCCTTTACCTCACATGAATATTCCAAAGTTTGGAAAATGTTGTGTACCCTGTAAGTAGTTCTTGGTGCTAAAACATTTATCCAAATAATGAAACATACCTATCGAGATGGCTGCACGGTAACGAGTGAGTCACATTCGGTAAGTGCTGGTTCCGTTTCTCGTCGACCGCCCATGTGTTTTTTCTTATTGATAGGCGAATCATTTCTTTTAAATAATTTCCCTTTCCTTCTCATATTTCAGGCATGTTCTAAGGTTCCGTGGTGAATGACGATGCCGGATAGATTGCGCGGATAGCTGCTCCAAAAAAAAGACTATTCCCTTTAGACGGTAGATGACTACTTGGTTAAACGGGTTGTTCATCTCTCTCTGAGCAACTCAAATGGTGGGACCTGTCTTAGAGCCAGTAACTGCAAGGGACTTCCGCGCCTCTTTGTAGCCTGTTGGCTTAAGGTCTGTAGCCTCCTTTGGTTCCTTCACTAGATTCCTACCTCTTAGGAGTTAGCTTCAATAGATCTCTGTAGTTTGCAGTGCGCAAAGTGTCATTGTCGTTGTATACCTTGAACTTCTATATCATAAATGGTCAGATAATAATGCAAATGAAGTTACTTACAACATAAAAAGGAAGCATTAGAAAATACTTCAATTAATGTTGGATATTACAAGATTTGGAGTGCATTAACCTCCAGTATTATAATAAATAAAATTAATAAAGATTATGACAGCAAGCAGGACCTTTCAGTGAATGCGCCGGTGCCTTGAGTGGCGCAAGGTTCCAAAAGTCCAGTTGATTAAGTTCAAAACCCCCTTTCATGAATTTTGAGGAAACGCGCTCTCTCTCTCTCTCTCTCTCTCTCTCTCTCTCTCTCTTTCTTACGCTTGTCTCACGCTCCGTCTTTCTCCCCTTCTTCAGCTTCTCCACTGTTTCCCCATGCCCGGTACACAACACCTCTGCATCTTCGTTTGCGATTTTATGCGTTTGAGAGGCCCTAGTACAGGAGGGGGGCATCTCGCTTACTGCAACCTTCTCAGCTCTATTGCGACTTTCACCTCCAAGGAGGAGAAAAAGAAGTAAAGGAACCAAAGCCGTTGGTAGGCATCCCACAGAGACATGCGGAAGTATCTAATATTTCCCCGAAAACCCGACCCTCTATTTCAGGGTACTTTCCAAATCAATCATAAGTGCATATTTTACACCATACCTATGGGTATGTTTTATTGTAAGTAGAATCATGTTGGTATCTAAGTTTACCGATGTTTGAGAGGAAGGGGCTATAGCCTGTTACAACGAGAGTCGCTCAAGCATGACAGCACATTACATTTCCTGTATAACATTGTTGTTTTATCGATAAAAAAATTATTCTGGGTTGCGGGCACCACTACCCCCGCCTAGCTAAATCACCTGTGAACAAACAATAATATGTGTTTTCAAGAATGAATACAATATAATAAAGTCAAGATAGAGTGTTAAACATGGCCTAAATGATAGTTAAAATGAACGAATTATGAAATACCGGTTAATAATCTGTAAGCTGATTTTTTCTGTAGTTACCATAAAAAGTTTAATGTTTCATGAACTATTCAACACTAAGTTCTAACTGAAACTCATTCCGGGAAAATTTACAAGAAAAAATTTTAACAACAGTTTAAGTACATTAATAATATTGGGCTAAAACTAATACCTATGCTAGCAAATGATATCAACAACGTTTGCAGTTCTCTGTAATTAAAAAATTATATCTTATTGTGAAATTCAAAAGATTTTACAAATAAAATAAATTGCACAATTGTCAGTCTCGCACTCCCACCGTTCCCATTTTCTTTTTCGACTCTGTGAATAACCATCACTCCAAACTTTAAATGTTTACATTTGTTGTAATCTTTATTTAATGTATCATTCCCTTAGATAGTACAATTATTTCTTGGACAAAGAACGAAACAGTTCATAGAAAACGTAACGGAAAATCTAATGTGTTCCATACACATGACTTTCTCTACATCTCTGCAACAAATTATTGCTAAAAAGCTTATGCTTTTATTTACTTCATTCTAGTCGAGAAAAAGTTAGCAGAAATAGTCTTATTACTTGATTCCTTATAACTACAAGTAGGGAGTACTATAGGCTAAAGTGAGTCAAAAGCTGGTTGCTATGTGACTGAAGTTCCTTTGTTTGTATGGACAGGAGTTGTCAAATTCCTGTATGAGAAAAGTAAGTTTTTTAAAGCTGAAACCAAAAAGAAGAAATATGTAAACAACGATCAACTCCGCGAAAAAAAGTATATAACATAAATTGTGTGTTTTAACGTGCTGCACATTTGTTGTGTGGTAAGTTTTTGTCATTCTCTTATGGTTTAGCAGTTATGTAAAAATCCGTAAAATTCATCCAGAATAAAGTAGTCTTCAGAGACTATTTCCAGAAAATTCAAGATGTATATTTTATTTGGCATGTAAATATCTTAAATACAAGATATTTAAATCAAAATCATTAGAGCCATTTTTGAGAAAGTAAAATGTTTCGAAAAAGTTCCATATAAAGGGTAGTTGGGGGTGGAGGAATTTTCTTGAAGATCTTCGTGTCACATCCTTGAAGATGCCAAACTTAATACCAAGTTTGGTATTTAACGGGCTTTTCGTTTTTGAGCTATGTTGTCCATAGACACACACACACACACACACAAACACACATGGACATTTTTCCAAAAATGCTTTGTTTTGATTCAGGGGGACCCGGTGAAATCTCGGTATCGAATTTTTGGGTGCATTACAATACCTTCTCTATACACTATGTATATAGTACGTGTAGAGAAAGTAAAATATTTATGTTTTCATTCAGGGACGACCTGTAAGTACGTCAATCGTGGCGGATTCCATTGGTTTAGCGAGCTTGACGCCATGGCGCCATGCTATGGCTTTGTCGGTGTCTGCTAGAGGTCGTGAAAGAAGACAGATGTAATTTAATGGAAGGATTTCCAGTTCGTTATGCAACTTCTTATTGCGGAAAGAGAAGAAAAAGCGCAAGCACTGGTGGCTATACAAAATAATTTACTCTGCTGGTCCAGCAAATTATAAACGCTGTTGGCCGAACCACAGGAACTGCGCCAACTTCTGCATGATTTGTTTAACAAGCAATGGCTTCTGTAACTTTCAGCACATGGCTTGACTAATCTTAATACGATGATAACGTAATAGTGAGAAGCCTACTGATACATTGAGAGGTCAAAAATGTATACACTATTTGATTATTAATACCTTTAATACTCTTGACTCAAATTTGATGAAGATGTAGCTTAGGTGATACTCAACTTATAAAATCACTCGAGTTGCTTGAAGTGACCACCATCAGAAGTCAAATAGTGTACGCCATCCTCCGTGGTCAAGGGCTAACATGCAAGCCTCTGGTTCTCAAGGTCACTTGTTCAAACCCAGCGAATGGCGATGGATTTTTTTTTTTTTAGGCTTAAAATTCTTAGCGCGACTTCCTTCGGAAGGGAAGTAAAGCTGTTGGTCCCGTACGTAGATTTTCGACACGTAAATTATACAAGGTTGTACAGAGAAATCAGAATTAAAGTTCTATGTGCAATAGATGAATATCTTCATACAGAAAATATACTACTTCCCGAATAAATTTCTTTAGAGTTGGCATTATTATCTTCATCAGCATTCTCTACACAGTTTAGTCCATCACTGAACTGTTCCATCCTCTGGTGTGCTCGAATTGCTATCACTTCTGTTTGGGTTGTATTCTAATTTTCTTGTTTTTGGGGGGGGGGGGGTTATTCCGGAGGGTTCCATCCGTTGCAATTCCAGCCGTTTTATTTTTATTGTGCAACAATTCATCTCCAACAGTTCTTAGAAACCTCATTTCAGCTCCCAATGTCCAAACCTAGGATCCGCAGAAACGTTGACATCACTTTATTAAAGTTCATCAGTGTCCTTTTACTTTCTCTACACTTACTATCTACATACACCCCACCCAAAAATTCGATACCGAGATTTCACCGGAAATATATGTTTTCACAAAAAGGTCCGCATATGTGTGTCCATGAACACGATAACCCAAAAACGAACAGACGGTAAAACACTAAACTTGGTATTTCAGCTTAGTATCTTTCAGAGACGCGACACGAAGATTTTGAGAAAAATACCCACACCACAAACTACCCTTTACATGGAACTTTTTTCGAAAATTTCGATTTTCCCAAAAATGGCTGTAACGATTTTGATTAAAATATATATACTAAAGACATTTACCTGACAAATAAAATGAATATCTTGAATTTTCTGGGAATAGCCTCTGAAGAGTAGTTTATTCTCGATGAATTTTACGGAATTTTCTGGGAATAGCCTCTGAAGAGTAGTTTATTCTCGATGAATTTTACGGAATTTTCTGGGAATAGCCTCTGAAGAGTAGTTTATTCTCGATGAATTTTACGGAATTTTCTGGGAATAGCCTCTGAAGAGTAGTTTATTCTCGATGAATTTTACGGAATTTTCTGGGAATAGCCTCTGAAGAGTAGTTTATTCTCGATGAATTTTACGGAATTTTCTGGGAATAGCCTCTGAAGAGTAGTTTATTCTCGATGAATTTTACGGAATTTTCTGGGAATAGCCTCTGAAGAGTAGTTTATTCTCCATGAATTTTACGGAATTTTGCATAACTGGTAAACCGTAAGATAGACAAAGATTACTTAAAAGAAAATGTAGAGCTCGTTAGAACATACAATTTTTTCGTGGAGTTGATAGTTTTTTAGATATTCCTTGTTATTGGTTTCAGCTATAAAATACTTATACTTTTTCTCATGCGGAAATTTGTCAACTCCTGTCCATATAAGCAAAGGAACTTCAATTACATAGCAACCAGTTTTTTTAACTCACTTTTGCCTATGGTACTCCCTTATTTCCTTTCTACTTGCATGGAAGCGAGTAATAAGAGGATTTCTGATATTTTTTCTAGATTAGCACGAGATATATGGAAAATTAAGCTTTTTAACAATAATGTATTGTAGAAATGAAGAGAAAGTCATGTGAATGGAACACATCAGGTTTTTACATTTGCATTTTCGAAACAGAATACAGTTCGAAACTATTTGACTGTTGCATTTGTATTACAGCGGTATTTTGATATTTTATTGCAGTAAATATAAGAAGTCCTTGAAATAAGACTGTAAGCTAAAAGTACTTCCTTTCCATTTGAGGGCTAAATCAGTCCATGGTGACATACTCATACACCTGCTTATCTTTACACCGCCACGGAACGATGTAAACAATGATCCGTCTAACAAGCAGCCCTCTAAGATCCATGAGTTCCTTGCGCAAGCATCCACGCCATCTGTCCGTCACCGCCATACGCCGCGAAACTTAAGCAACGGCACACCGGAAAGATGAGAAGGAAACGGAAGGAAAGGGAAATGATGGAAAGCAAAACCACCTCAGCATTCATCTATTGACCAAGAAAACCACGAAAAACTCAAGTACGACAAAATCGAACCCGGGACATCCCGAATGTGAACATACAACTACAACGGAGCCAACTTACTCGGGTATACAAATGTAAGTGCTATCATCAAATTTATAATAAGCACAGCGGATATGCAACTGCAGTTGTACATGTTTATTAATATAGACTGTCGAGCAGTGTATTTAGAGTTTGTTTAAGCTTGCAAAGCACTTTATTACACGCAAATACACGTGCTAACATTATTTTTACGTGATATTTTTTGTTGCTATTTAAAGCCTCAAACAATTATATGTATTTAATGATTTTCTGACTCTTCCTGGCCGTGTAATAATAACTTCCAAATTGCTAAACTGCGCGTAACGTCAGTTGCAAATTTCAGACCTCGCGTTGGTGCTACTTTTCACCTAGCAGTTGCGCTTTCCTGCAATTTCATTTATAATCTGCGCTGTTCTTAAATACGTGTTATTAAAGGTTGACGCTTCAATCCTAAATTTGCTTTTCCCCTTAAATGCACGGAAGTACTAAAAATGATTTTTTAAAGTATTAAAGCTAAGGCATTAATTTTCTGTACAGATACTGGTGCCAAATGAAGTATTCATAACAGTTTCATTCAAATCTCTTTTTAATTCTGGATATATTAATTAATTTATTCAACTTTGTTATCCAAAATGAAAATAATTTTTTACATATATTGAGATAAATGCACCATTTTTACATTCTCTAACATGTATGTACAATATACCTAGTAGATAGAGAAGGTATTGTATTCCACCCAAAATTATATACAGAGATTTCAGCGGAAATACATGTTTTAGTCTCAATTAATCCAAAAATAAGCATTTTTTAGAAAAGGGAATATGTGTGCATCTACGGACAGCGTAACCCAAAAACAAAATGCCGGTTACATACCCTACTATGTTTTTAAGTTCAATATTTTCAAAGGATGCGACACAAACATTTTCAGGAGTATTCCTCTACACCTAACTATCCTTTAAATGGAATATTTAGAACATTTTGATATTCTCAAAAATGGCTCCAACGGTTTTGATTAAAATTTGCTTAATAGATTTTTATGGCAAACCAAATGTATATCTTGAATTATCTGGGAATAGCCTCTCAATACCTTTTCATTCTGGATGACTTCTATATAATTTTTGTAAACTGATTAATCATAAGAGATAGACAAAAAGTTATTATACAAAAATGTAGATCTCGTTAAAATACATAATTTATATCATATACATTTTTGTTTTATAGTTAACCGTTTCCGAGATATTTCATGTTATTGATTTCAGTTTTCAGTTAAAGCTAGCAAAAAAAAAAAAAAAAAAAGAAAAAGAAAAAGAAAAAAAAACCTCAATGCCAACGAGTTTTAAAAGATTTTAGTCTAATCTAATTTCTTATTTCCCTTCTACTTACAAAGAAGCAAGTAATAAGGCCAATTTTGCTAATGGTTATATCGATTAACATGATATAGATAAAAGAATGATCTTTTTTTACTTTCTCTAGTCCCGTAAGTACAATGTACATAGGGATAGAGAAGTATTGCATTCCACCCAAAAAATCGATACCGAGATTTCACCGGAAATACATGTTTTAGGACCCCCTGTATCCATAAAAAGCATTTTCAGAAATAGGTCCGTGTGTGTATGTGTGTGTCCGTGTGTCTGTGAACACGATAACTCAAAAACGAATAGTAGCTAAAATACCAAACTTGGTATTTAAGTTCAATATCTTCCAGGGATGCGACACGAAGATCTTGAGAAAAATTCCCCCACCCCAAACTACCCTTTACATGGAACTTTTTTCGAAAATTTTGATTTTCTTAAAAATGGCTCTAACGATTTTGATTAAAATATCATAGAGTATATTAATGATATTTACCTAACAAATTATATGTATATCTTGAATTTTCTGGGAATAGTTTCTAAAGACCTGTTTATTTTGGATGAATTTTGCTTAATTTCGCATAACTAGTAAACCGTAAGAGATAGACAAAAACTTACTATATAAAAATGTAGGTCTTGTTAACATACACAAGTTATGTAATATACATTTTTCTCGTGGAGCTTACAGTTTTCTAGGTATTCATTGTTATTAGTTTCAGTTGTGAAGTACCCATACTTTTCTCAGACGGGAGTGTGCGGTTTTCTTTTGCTCTACTCCTGGCCAAGAAAAGAAGGGATTTGTAATGACAATCGCATAACGACAGCTTTTAAAACATTTGACTATGGCTTTAGCCTAGCGTATTCCCTTATTTTTTCCTACTTACAAGGAACTAAGTAATAAGAACATTGTGCTAATGAGTACCTCGATTAGCAAGATGCACAAAGAAGAATAATCTTATGTAAGAAGTGTGTAGACCAGCTAGAGAAAGTCACGTGAGTGTAACACATCAGATTTTTTAAGAAATGTTTGTTTACGGAACAACTAGAGAAAGCAATATGATTGGAACACATCAGATTTATTAGAACTACATTCTTTAGTATCTTCGTAACAAATTGTTCTTTAGAAATGCTTATAAGCTGATACTATTTTTAGACAAATTATTTTACATCACAAAGATCACAACGTGAAAAAATCTGATGTGTTCCATTCACATGACTTTCTCTACATCACTGCAATAAATTATTTTTAAAAAGCTTATGCTTCTATTTACTTCCTGCTAATCGAGAAAAAATTAACAGTCTTATTACTTGCTTTCTTGTAAGTAGAAGCGCAATAAGGGAGTACCATAGGTTAAAGTGGTAGTTAAAAGCTGGTTGCTATGTGACTGAAGTTCCTTTGTTTGTATGGACACGAGTTCACAAAGTCCTGTATGAGAAAAGTATAAGTTCTTTATAGCTGAAACCAAAAACAAGGAATATCTCAAAAACAATCAACTCCACGAAAAAAATGTATGTAACATAAATTGTGTGCTTTAAAGTGCTCTTCATTTGTTGCGTGGTAAGCTTTTGTCCATCTCTTATGGTTTAGCAGTTATGCAAAATTCCGTAAAATTGACCCCGAATAAAGTAGACTTCAGAGGCTATTCACAGAAAATTCAAAACATACATTCTATTTGCCAGATAAATATCTTTAATATACGATATTTTAATCAAAATTGTTAGAGCCATTTTTTAGAAAATCAAAATTTTCGAAAAAAGCTCTATGTAAAGGGTAGTTTGGGGTGGGGGGATTTTTCTCAAAATCTTCGTGTCGCATCTCTGAAAGATACTAAACTTAAATACCAAGTTTGGTATTTTACCGACTTTTCGTTTTTGAGTTATCGTGTTCACAGACACACGGACACATGGACACACTGACACACAGACACATACACACACGGACTTTTTTCTGAAAATACTTTTTTTTGGATTCAGGGGACCCTAAAACATATATTTCCGGTGAAATCTCGGTATCGAATTTTTTGGTGGAGTGCAATACTTTCTCTATACACTATGTACATTGTACGTATAGAGAAAGTAAAAACCCGCAAACAATCTGCACAAAATTATATTAAATTTTTAAAACTAATCTTGACTAATACCAAAACCCCAAACATATTTCATTTAACACGTAGTGATGTGCTTTGTGAAATTTATTTTTAGAGTTTTAGCTGTATTTTTGTGGAAAAACGTAGATTTTGAGTATGAGAAAAGAACAAAAAATTTGAACAAGAGTTTTTTTTGACATAGTCATTTGACCAGCAACACTTTAAAAGGACCTCTAAAATGTGATACATTGACCCTAGGAGAATCAAACGTTAGAAATGTGTATTTTAATACACGGTGCATTTTTTGCACCAAAAAATAAAAAAAAACCGCTAAAAACACGTTTCTGTCCCCTTAGAGACATTAAAAATAAATTGTCTTAAATATCTGCATCACTATTAACACTATAGTTTTGACTATTTGCATGAAGAAATTGCAAGCAACATAATTTTAACACTTTTGCTACGATATAAGTCCAATTTGTGTAACATTGGAGGTTATCTTTTGGAAAATGTTCATGTTGAATTAAAAAGCCGTGTATCATTTTCCTCTCTACCTTCATCTGTTTAACTACTGCTTCACGGATATAAATTATACATCCGAAGGGGGCGGGAATCTTCAACCATCAATACAGACATCGCCGGCGTTAAAGCAGAATAGGCCAGCAAGGCAGTCAGACCAGTACTATAAGAATAAAATTTGTGTTGATTTTTACTTTTGTTGCGAATCCAACACTGAGAGCAACGAACCGAGAGGCCTTGAACTCCGAAGCACTCCGAAGTTTCCTTGAGATGTGGGTCCCAAGAAAGAATTCCTGAGGCTGAAAAATCTGCCCAGTAACGCTAATAGAATAAAGGTCGAGGCGCCGGTTTAAACGAGGAAGATGTTGAAAATAAACACACACAACTCTTTTATCCTTGCAGCGCTAGCCGGACTGCGTCAACGAAATTAAATGTTACTGTAGCTCAACAGTTAAGAAGCTGATGAGCTAAACGCCAATAATGGCGGTACTGGAATGGTATAACCAAAAAATGGAGATACCTGACATATTACCGGTACCTATTGTTGATGCCGTTAGAATTTGCATCACACACTGGAACCCTGGGACGGTGCACCGGACGTAGGTCCTTGGAGACATTGTCACTTACGTCACCCCAGGGAAGAATGAGGGAGACAGAATTCGGATGACGAAAGCTGTTGATCCAGCTAAAAATAAAATTACTACTCCTGGAAATCTGAATTAGTTTCGGGATTAATGATAAAAATGGCAGTGTACCTGAATGAATGCTTACGACACCAGCCGGTCCCTGCTCATGAGGTGGTCAAGTGCCATGTCCCAAAGACGGTTCCTGAAGAAGTGGTACCGACGACATCATGATGATGCGCAAGCCACTATCAAGCCACAACCCGTCGACCGATCCTTCAACCCATAAAGAGATGACAACCCCGGAAAGAGATGATGGGGAGAGGAAATGGGGAACCGGAAAATTCCGGGGATGTGATGATTCTCCCACTAGAAAACAAAGCGCCAACCACGGAGATTGAGCACGTGACATCCAGAATGCGCCTGAGCAATCCCGTTCGGTTGACAATGTGGTATCAATTCTGAACAACAAGTACAACACCGAGATTCACATTCTGGGGGACTGAAGGTGATCGTAGGTGCTACAGCAAACGTCGAGAGGCAAGAAATGTCTACGCTACTTGTTCTACTGTCTCTAAAACTTGGAGTTACCTTGCAGCCACCAAGAGAGGTAAGACGTTAGTCTGAAAGTTATGGAAGAATTTTTTTTTTTCTAGAAGTAATCTTCTCATTTAATGCTGTAATCTTGGCTTTTAGGTCATTAATATCTAAAGCATCTCCAACGGACAGTAAAGAAATGATTAAACATTCCTATGATAATTTAACACAAGCGTTTCATTTATATATTATTCGCAACAAAAATCGAAATAAATCGATAATTTTATTGCATGTTACTCAAAATAAATACATTTTTATTGTTCTATACTAATTTTTAGCTTTCAGCATGTATGTACAATGTATATAGTAAATAGAGAAATTATTGTATTCCACCCAAAATTCGATACTGAGATGTTACCGCTGAAACCAAAAAGAGCATTTTTAGAAAAAGGTCCTTGAGTGTCAGTGGACAGAGAACTCTAAACTGAAAAATCGGTTAAATAACAAACTTGGTATTTAAATGTAGTACCTTTCAAGAATGCGACACGAAGATTTTCAGGAAAACTCCCATTCCAAGTTACACTTAACATGAAAGATATTTAGAAATTTTCTAAAAAATCTTATGTGTACCATTCACATGACTTTCTCCATATCTCTTCAACAAATTATTCTTAAAAAGCTTATACTTCTATTTACTTTATGCTCATCAGAAAAAAATGAGCAAAAACAGTCTTATTACTTACTTCCTTGTAAGTAGAAGCGAAATAAGGGACTACCATAGGTTAAGGTGATAGTCAAAAGCTGGTTGCTATGTCAATGAAGTTACTTTGTATGGATAGGAGTTGACAAGTTCCTGTATGAGAAAAGAATAAGTTTTTCATAGCAGAAACCGAAAATAAGGAATGTCTCAAAAACGATGAACTCCACGAAAAAAATGTATACAACATAAATTGTGTGTTTTAAGGTGCTCTACATTTTTGAGCAGTAAGTTTTTGTCCATCTCGTACGGTTTAGCAGTTATTCAAAATTCAGTAAAATTCATCCAGAATAAACTACTCTTCAGAGGCTATTCCCAGAAAATTCAAGGTATACATTTTATTTGTCAGGTAAATATCTTTAATATACGATATTTTAATCAAAATCGTTGGAGCCATTTTTTAGAAAATCAAAATTTTCGAAAAAGTTCCATGTAAAGGGCAGTTTGGGGTGGGGGGATTTTTCTCAAAATCTTCGTGTCGCATCCCTGGAAGATACTAAACTTAAATACTAAGTTTGATATTTTACCGACTTTTCGTTTTTCGGTTATCGTGTTCACAGACACACGGACACACACACACACACACACACACCGACCTTTTTCTGGAAATACTTTTTTTTCGATACAGGGGACCCTAAAACATATATTTCCGGTGAAATCTCGGTATCGGATTTTTTGGTGGAGAAAGAGTATAGAGAAAGTAAAAATAGCTCTAAAGGTTTTGATTAAAATGTGTATTATGTATGTTTATATGCGAAATAAAATATACTCTGAATTACTTGGGAAGAGATTCTGAAGCCTTCTTCATTCTGAAGACTTTGAAAATTATTTTTGCATAACTGGTAAACCGTAAGAGATTATAAACAATAAATATGGTGTGTTCCATTCACATAATTTTCTTTACAACTCTGTAACAAATTATTGTTAATAAGCTTATTCTTCTATTTACTTCACACTACTCGAGAAAAACAGTAGTAGAAATGGTATGGTATTAGTTCTTCATAAGTAGATGGGAAATACCGAATTTCCCTTTTGTTTATTGTTATTATTTTCTCCACCAATATGCAATGCACATAGCAAATAGAAAGGATATTTTTCATTCAAAAATTGGATACCAAGCTTTCACTGAAAATACATATTTTGAAGTATCAAAAATAGCATTTGAATCTAAAAAATAATTTTAGAATAATGTGTACATGTGAGTGTGAGTGTGTATGTGTCTGTGAACAATATAATCCAAACACAAAAACTCGGTTAAATACTAAACGTGATATTTTTCTTGCACGATGATTGTCAATAAAATCCCCCATGCTAAACTAACTTTAGTATTGAGCATTATTCAAACATGTTATTTATTTTTGTTTCACTCCTAGCGAAGTAAAGAGAACCGAATTTCTATTGTATCACATAGCAACCACCTTTTAAAGGATTTGAATATCGCTCTAGCCTAGTGTATTCCCTTATTTCCCTCTACTTACAAGGAAGGAAGTATTAAGATAATTTTGCTAATGTTTATCTCGATTAGCAAGATGTAGATAAAAGAATAATCGTTTGTAAGAATAGTTTGTTTGCAGAATAGGTAGAGAAAAGTATGGGAAAAGAACATTAGGTAGCATTCTTAGGTAATTAATAGAACTTTCAACTATATGCTTGATGTCATTAGATAATTACTTTCGACCTTCGGTGTCGAAACAGTTAACGTGACAAGCTTTCCTTAACCTCAATTAAATTTCCGATAAACTATCAGCACTGATGGTATTACTGAAGATAGTTCTGATTTCTCTGGTGCCATTATTTGCATCCTACATATCTGCACTTAGAAAAACCATAACTTTTTCTTTTACTGAGGAATAAATTACTTCCTCGTGCTGTTTTCTCTGTTTTGCCAGTATGCGTCGTACATGTTCAACAACCGGTACACGGAAGGCCGAAGTCGTTAATACCGAACTCATGAATGGCAGCTACGAGGTTCAAATCTAGCCAGGATGGTACTCTCTATCTCCAACTGATATAAACAAAAATATTAAAGCCCTCCTGGAAGTGTGAGGATAGCGTGTCTACCTTACATCCAAGAGGTCGCGAGTTCAAATTCCGCTTAGGATGACTTACCTGGAACAGGTTTTACTGTCTCTAACCGTATGTGCAATGTACCTAGTGGATAGAGAAGGTATTGTATTAAACCCAAAAATTCGATTTCCAGATTTCACCGGAAATATATGTTTGAGGTCATCCGAGTCCTAAAAAAGCACTTTTAGAAAAAGGTCTTGTGTATATGTGTTTGTGGAAAGCACATTTCAAAACTGAAAAACATAAAACTTGGTATTTAAGTTGAGTATCCCTCAAGGATACAACGCAAAGATTTTCAGGAAAATCCCCCCACCAAAACTACTCTTTATATACAAAAAAAAATTTGACAATTTTGTTTTTCTCAGAAATGACTAACAATTTTGGTTAAAATACCGTATACTAAAGATATTCACATCACAAATAAACTGCATATTTTGAATTTTCTGGAAATAGCCTCTGAAGACCTCTTTATTCTAGATGAATTTTGCAACATTTTGTATATTGGCTAAACCGTAAGAGATAGACAAAAACTTACCACACAAAATGTAGATCTCGTTAAGACACATACATTATGTCATATACGTTTTTGTGTAGAGATATTTCTTGTTATTGGTTTCAATTTAAAAAAAAAAAATCTGATGTGCTCCATTCACGTGACTTTCTCTACATCTCTGTGACAAATTATTGTTAATAAGCTTATTCTTTTATTCTTCTATTTATTTCATGCTAAAACATTAGCAGAAACGGCCTTATTATTTAGTTCATTGTAAGTAAAAGGGAACTGAAGGAATACACTAGGATAAACCAACAGCCAAATGTTTTAAAATGTGGTTGCTATGGAATTGAAATCCATTTCTTAGCGTGGCCAAGCGTTGAGAAGTTCCCGTATGAGAAAAGTTTAAGTATTTTAAAACTGAAATCAATAACATATAATATCTCGAAAACGGCCAACTCCACGAAAAAAATATATACGACATAAACTGTTTTATTGAGATCCACAAATTTTTGATGTAATTTTTTTTCTATCTCTTACAGTTTACAGTTGTGCAAAATTCAATATAAATCATCCAGAATAAAGAGGTCTTCAGAGGTTATTCCCAGAAAATGCAAGATATACATTTTATTTGTCATGTAAATATCTTAAATATTGGATATTTTAATCAAAATCGTTATAGCCATTTTTGAGGAAATGAAAATGTTCTAAATTTTTTCCATGTAAAGGGTAGTTTATGAAAATCTTCGTGTCGCTTCCTTGGAAGAACTTAAATATCAAGTTTGGTATTTAACGGACTTTTCGTTGTTGAGTTATGCTGCCCACTGACACACACACACACACGTACGTTTTTCTAAAAATGTTTTTTCTGTATTCAGGGATTCCCAAAACATTATTTCCGGTGAAATCTCGATATCGAATTGTTGGGTGCAATGCAATACCTTCTCTATACACTATGTATATAGTGATTGTAGAGAAAGTAAAAACATAATTTTCTCAAACGGAAGTGACGTTTCGTTTCATCTCTCTTGTTATACTGCAGGCCATGTAAAGCGAACGGAACTTCATTTGTTTCACTTAGGACCAGCTTTTAAAAGATTTGACTATCCTTTTAGCCTAGTGTATTCCCTTATGTCCTTTCTACTTATAAGGAAGCAAGTAATAAGATAATTTCTGCCAATGTTTAACTTATTAGCATGCCGTAGAGAAAATAATAATCTATTGTAAGGAATTTTGTTTATATAACAGCTAGAGCAAATCATGTGAATGGAACACATCAGATTTCTTTCTTTCTCTCTTTTCTTTAGGGTTATCCCTTTTCCCGAGAAGACGAATGTCGAGTAACTTTAAGCTCCATGGACCCCAAGATTATTTAATTTGAGAATCATTCCAGCATTTCAACCATTGTCCGACATGACCGGCCAGGTTAAAGGACGTTAAGCTATAAAATAAATAAATATATGAAACAAAGCACTAAAAAGTAAATAAAACATTCTGAACTAAGATGACTTCATGGGTATTGACATAAAATTATTCATTTGATTAGTCATACAAATATTTAAAAGTATAGTTTTTACTTTCTCTAAACGCACTATGTACATAGTGTATACAGAAGGTATTGCACTCCACCCAAAAATTCGATACCGAGAATTCACCGGAAATATATGTTTTAGAGTCCCCAATATCCAAAAAAAGCATTTTCACAAAAAGGTCCGTGTGTGTGTGTGTGTGTGTGTGTGTGTCCGTATATCCGTGTGTGTGTGTCCGTATGTCCGTGTGTCTGTGTATCAGTGTGTCCGTGAACACGATAACTCAAAAACAAAAAGTCTGTAAAATACCAAACTTGGTATTTAAGTTTAGTATTTCCAGGGACGCGACACGAAGATTTTGAGAAAAATCCCCCACCCACAACTACCCTTTACATGGAACTTTTTCAAAAATTTTAATTTTCTCAAAAATGGCTCTAACGATTTTGATTAAAATTTCGGATATTAAACATATTTACCCGACAAATAAAGTGTATATTTTAAATTTTCTGGGAACAGCCTCTGAAGAGTAGTTTATTCTGGATGAATTTTACGGAATTTTGAATAACTGCTAAACCGTAAGAGATGGACAAAAACTTACTACACAAAAAATATAGAGCACGTTAAAACACACAATTTATTTTATATACATTTTTTCGTGAGTTCGTCGTTTTTGAGACATTCCTTATTTTTGGTTTCTGCTATGAAAAACTTATACTTTTCTCATATAGGAACTTGTCAACTCCTATCCATATAAACAAAGGAACTTCATTGACATAGAAACCAGCTTTTGACTATCATTTTAACCTATGGTAGTTCCTTATTTCGCTTCTACTTACAAGGAAGCAGGTAATAAGCCTGTTTCTGCTCATTTTTTCTGATTAGCATAAAGTAAATAGCAATATAAGCTTTTTAACAATAATTTGTTGCAGGGATATAGAGAAAGTCATGTGAATGATACACATCAGATTTTTTAACTTAAAACGTTAGAGCCATTTTTGAAGAAATAAAAAGTCAAAGAACATTGTTCATATAAAGCGCAGTTTGGAGTGGGGGTATTTATTATTTTTGGGTGACGTTTATGGAAGATGCTGAATTTGAATACCAAGTTTGGCATTTATTCGTTATCCCTCTTTTCCTTTTCGAGTGGTTATGCTTTTCTTTCACCCTTTATCTCAGTCTGTTTCTCTGTTTCTCTCTCTGTCTCACCACACATAAACACACGACATTTTTCGGTTTTTACTTTCTCTATACGAACTATATATACATAGTGTATAGAGAAGGTATTGCACTCCATCAAAAATGTTTGAATTTTCTGGGAATAGCCTCTGAAGGCTACTTTATTCTGAGTGAATTTTCCGGAATTTTGTATAACTGCTAAACCGTAAGAGATAGACAAAAACTTACAACACAAAAAATGTAGAGCACATTAAAACATACAATTTATGTTGTATACATTTTTTTCTTGGAGTTGATCGTTTTTGAGATATTCCTTTTTTTGTTTCCAGGGTCAAAAATCTTAACTTTTCTCAACAGTAATCTGTCAAGTTATGTCCATACAAACAAAGGAACTTCAGTCACATAGTAACCAGGTTTTGACTATCGCTTTAACCTATGCTACTCCCTTATTTCCTTTCTACTTACAAGGAAGAAGAAGGTAATAAGACTATTTCTGGTAATTTTTCTAGATTAACATGAAGTAAATAGAAGTATAAGCTTTTTAAGAATAATTTGTTGCAGGGTTATAGAGAAAGTCATGTGAATGGTACACATCAGATTTTTTATACTAAAATGTTATCAAATACAATAATCTCTTCATTTACTGTAACAAATCGTACTCACGAAACACACAGGTCATTTTATATTTACAGTTGCGTTGGTAACGAGACATTGGTCTATATTTAAAGAAGGTCGGTGAAACCAGCCATACATGTTTACCAGCGTACACAGGGAAAATGTAGTGCTAAGATGTCTGAAATTATAATAGTAAAATATTTCTCAACAATATAAAGAGCGTAAAGTGTAACAAGCTTCTATATCCATTACAAATTAATAAATACCCAATATACAAATACGGTTCATTTCTTTAACCATTTTGCGTCATTGAACTGATTATGCGTTTATATCATAAATCGAGTGTTGGTTGTCTTTACACATGCAAGAGAGAGAGAGAGAGAGAGAGAGAGAGAGATCGGCGGAATGTCTGTTTTCCACAAATGTTATATTCATATAATGATATACTTAATTAAGTTCAACACACAACATTGAACATCCATACAATGGTTAAATCTATGAAAAATGTGACAAACAGTAGGTTTTAAACAGTTGTTTAAACGAAAGTTAAGTTTTTACTTTCTCTATAGGCACTATGTACTTAGTGGATAGAGAATGTATTGCACTCCACCAAAAAATTCGATATCGAGATTTCATCGGAAATATATGTTTTAGGGTCCCCTTTATCTAAAAAAAGCATTTTCGGAAAAAGGTCCCTGTATGTGTGTGTGTGTCCGTGTGTCCGTGAGTCTGTGAACACAATAATTCAAAAACGAAAAGTCGGTAAAATACCAAACTTGGTACTTAAGTTTAGTATCTTCCAGGGATGCGACACGAAGATTTTGAGAAAAGTCCCCCTCCCCAAACTACCCTTAACATGGAATTTTTTTCGAAAATTTCGATTTTCACAAAAATGGCAATAACGATTTTGATTAAAATATCATATATTAAAGACATTTACCTGACAAATAAAATATATATCTTGAATTTTCTGGAAATAGTAGCTGAAGAGTAGTTTATTCTGGATGAATTTTACGGAATTTTGAATAACTGCTAAACCGTAAGAGATGGACAAAAACTTACCACACAAAACTGTAGAGCACGTTAAAACACACAATTTATGTTATATACATTTTTTTCGTGGAGTTCGTCGTTTTTGAGACATTCCTTGTTTTTGGTTTCTGCTGTGAAAAACTTGTAAATTTCTCATACAGGAATTTGTCAACTGCTATCCATACCAACAAAGGAACTTCAGTGACATAGCAACCAGCTTTTGATTATCACTTTAACCTATGGTACTGCCTTATTTCGCTTCTACTTACAAGGAAGCGTTAATTTTTTCTGATTAGCATGAAGTAAGTAGAAGTATAAGCTTTTTAAGGATAATTTGTTGCAGAGATGTAGAGAAAGTCATGTGATGGTACACATCAGATTTTTTAATTTACTTCCTTAAACAGATTTTCCTTACAAAAGATTATTCTTTTATTTATGTCGTGCTAATCGAGATAAACTTTAGCAGAAATGGTCTTATTACTTACTTTCTTTGCTTTCCAGGGAGTAAAACAAAAGAAACGAAACAAAAGTTGGAAAACGTTTAAAATTGAAATTAATAAAAAGGCATATCTCGGAGAGTAATCAACTCTTCAACAAGAATGTATATTACATAAATTCTATGTTTTAATGGTGTTTTTGTCTATCTCTTACGGTTTACTAGTTATACTAAAGTCCCCCAGAGTAAAAAGGTCTTCAGAGGCTATTCCCAGAAAATCAAGCTACACACTTCGTTTGTCATGAAAATAGCTTAAAATGTGGCTATGTGAGCTATGCTGCTCACACACACAAACACACACACACACACACACACACACACATACGTGCACATCCCCGGACATGTTTTTTTTTTGATTCAGGGGTTCTCAAAACATATTTCCGCTGAAATTTCTGTATCAAATTTAAGGTGGAATCAGTACCTTCTCTATCTACTATGTACATTGAATAATGGTGCTAGAGAAGTAAAAATTGAAGACACACATTATTTCTCCCTTTATAGTAATTTTTACTATCTCCATCTCGTATGCACACTTTACATAGTAAATAGAGAAGGTATTGTATTCCACCAGAAAATTCGATACCGATATTTCATTAGAAGTACATGTTTTGAGATCCCTGAAACCAGAAAAGCATTTTTAGAAACATGTCCGTGTGTGTCTGTGAATGTTTGTCTGTATGCGAGTATATTTCTGAGGGCAGCAAAGCTCAAAAACGAAAAGTCGGTTAAACACCAAACGTAGTATTTAAGTACAGTATCTTCCAAGAATGCTACACGAAGATTTTAATTGCCCTTTACATGGAAAATGTTTTAAAATTTTTGATTTTCTCAAAAATGACTAATGATTTTGTTTAAAATGTCATATGTTTAAGATATTTTCATGCCAAATGAAATGTATGTTTTGATTTTCTGGGAAAAGCCTCTGAAGATCTCATAATTCTGGATGACTTTTATATACATGTTGTATAATTGGTAAGTTCGTAAGATATAGACAAGACTTACTACAAAATGTAGATCTCATTAAAACACCCAACTCATATAATATACAAATTTTGTGTAGAGTTGACCATTTTAGAGATATTTCGAGTTGTTGCTATCAGTTTAAGATACTTAAAACTTCTCTTAAACAGGAATAGTTTCTAGCAAGTAAAGAGAACCGAGTTTCAATTGTTTCACATAGCGATCAGCGTTTAAAAGATTTGACTAGAGCGTTAACCTGAGCATTCTCTTATTTCCCTTCTATTTACAAAGATACAAGTAATAAGATAGATTCTCGTAGTATTTATCTAGATAAGCCTGATATAGATAATAGAATAATCTTTTGTAAGCAAACTGTTTGTGAAAAGCTAGAGAAGGTCGAGTGAATGAAAGACATCAGATATTTATTGTTCCATTTATACTTGCCTTTGATAGCAGCGGTAATATCGGTGACGTTTGCTGTTTGAGATGTATTGCTTATCAGCAATAGTGTTAACTGGTATAGTTTTGTCATTAGATTTCTGATTTTCCTTAGTGTTTTACACATTATCTCACACATACACATATTCACGCCCTCGTTAACACTTCCAAACTCTGAGGAGGATGGAAAGTAGTCTTGGCTGGAGAGAACTCTTACCCCAGAAGTTCCGAGAATCGAACCCGGAACTCTTCGCACAACTGGCAGGTGCTCTACTGAGTCAGTCTTACCAATGAAACAATCAGAATCCTTTTAGTGAGAGAAATAAGATAAGATCTACATGTATAATGCAATATTAGGATTCATTGAACATTCTCGCGATTTAATTTTACAATGCTCCTTCATTTATCCTGAGATTTGGAATTAATCAGAATCTTCGTGTTTGAGTTGTACTATTCAAAAGACAGACACAGAAGAACTACAAGTAAATCATTTTACAAAAAATGCTTCTAATTTGTTTGTTTTATTAAGATGGATCAAAATATCTTTCCCAATGAAACCCCCAAAATTGAAATATTGGCCTGGCGATAAAATACCTCTTTCTTGAAAGAACAAATATAAACTACAGAACTGCATTTAGGCCCTTTATGGCATTGTTTTTCATTATTACTTTCTCTATACGTACTATGTACATAGTGTATAGAGAAGGTATTGCACTCCACCGAAAAATTCGATACCGAGATTTCACCGGAAATATATGTTTTAGGGTCCCCTGTATCTAAAAAAAAAGTATTTTCAGAAAAAAGTCCGTGTATGTGCCCGTGTGTCCGTGTGTCTGTGAACACAATAACTCAAAAACGAAAAGTTGGTAAAATACCAAACTTGGTATTTAAGTTTAGTATCTTCCAGGGATGCGACACGAAGATTTTGAGAAAAATTCCGCCACCCCAAACTACACTTTATATGGAACTTTTTTCGAAAATTTTGATTTTCTTAAAAATGGCTCTAACGATTTTGATTAAAATATCATATATTAAAGATATTTACCTGACAAATAAAATGTGTATCTTGAATTTTCTGGGAATAGACAAATTTTACGGAATTTTGCTTAACTGCTAAACCGTAAAACTTAGATAAAACTTCTTATACAAGAAATGTAGAGCACGTTAAAACACACGCTTTATGTTATATACATTTTTTTCGTTGAGTTGATCGTTTTTGAGATATTCATTGTTTTTTGGTTTCAGCTATTAAAAACTAACTTTTCTCATACAGGAATTTGTCAACTGTCCATATAAACAAAAGAACTTCAGTCACATAGCAACCAGCTTTTGACTATTACTTTGACCTATGGTACTCCCTTATTTCGCTTCTACAAGGAAACAAGGAAAGTAATACGAACATTTTTGTTAATTTGTTCTCGAATAGTATGAACTAAATTGAGGCATAAGCTTTTTAACAATAATTTGTTGCAGAGATGTAGAGAAAGTCATGTGAATGGTACACATCAGATTTTTTTAAGTAGCATTCTACAGAGAATAAATTTAAGATGAAAATCTTCTTGCGGCATACCTAACCTATTCATTAAGAGCTATGGCTCAACTAAATAAAATGGTACAACTTTCAGATGCTTATACTATTTAGGAATGAATGGCATGCATGTATTTTCAACACAAATTCCTCTAATATAATAACGTAATTTTGACATACTGTGGAACAAAATGTATGACATAGAAAGTGCCATTTTCTTACAGTAACACTTATACCTCGATACTATTCATATGAAAATGTATTACTTTTAGCAGTTGTGTAAACATCGATTATCGTACAGATAGGATGATGTATATCTAGGAGGGAACGTGGAAGTAGAGAAGTATATGTATAGGTTTCGCATCAGCGCAAGCTTTAGTTCTGATTCTGAACTCAATGGAAATAATGTTACAAATCGCAAAAATATAAGGTAGAGCAAGAATTTTATTATATTTAGATAATAGAACTTGTACATTGATTTATAGCTACAACTTTGGAATTGCTAGTCTATTCTAGATGGTCTACCCTATCATTAGCAATTGAGTTTGAACTTTTATGCATAATTAAACAGTATATATGCAAATATGTTCACAACTGATATGCAAATTGACTGCCTCCGTGGTCGGCTGATCAGCGAGCTGACTTCTCATCCCGGGTTCGATTCTCGGCTGGAGCAGGGAAGCTTTCTTTAACCAGAATTATTCTCTATCCCCCAAACAGTCTGGAAGTATGAATGTGAGAGTGAATGTATGTGTGTTTAGTGATATAAAATGATTAACCTAATGTTCTAAACCAATAGCAAGACGAGTTGTTTCACAAGTCAAAGCCCCCAATGTGACCATTGAAGTTAAAGGAGGCTATACAAATAAAACAATAAAAAAAAATCTGATGTGTTCCATTCACATGACTTTCTCTACTTCTGTGTAACAAATTATTGTTAATAAGCTTATTCCTCTATTTATTTCAAGCTAATCGAGAAACAAATAGCAGAAATAGTCTTATTACTTGCTTCCTTGTAAGTAGAAGCAAAATATGGGAGTATCATAGGTTAAAATGAAGTCAAAAGCTAGTTACTAGGTGACTGAAGTTCCTTTGTTTGTATGGACACGAATGGACAAATTCCTGTATGAGAAAATTATGTTTTTCAAAGCTGAAACCAAAAACAAGGAATATCTAAAAAACGATCAACTCCTAGAAAAAAAATCATATAACATAAATTGTTTGTTTTAATATGCTCTACATTTTTTGTGGGGTAAGTTTTTGTCCATTTCTTATGGTTTATCAGTTATGCAAAATTCTCCAGAATGAAGTAGTCTTCAGAGGCTATTCCCAGAAAATTCAAGATATAATTATTATTTGTCAGGTAAATATCTTTAATATACGATATTTTAATCAAAATCGTTAGAGCCATTTTTGAGAAAATCACAATTTTCGAAAAAAGTTCCATGTAAAGGGTAGTTGGGGGTGGGGGGGATTTTCTTGCAAATCTTCGTGTCGCATTCTTGGAAGATACCAAACCTAAATACCAGGTTTGGTATTTAAAGTCTTTTCGTTCTGTGCTATGCTGTCCACAGACACACACACACACACACACACACACACACACACATACATGGACCTTTTTCCAAAAATGCTTTTTTTGGATTCAGGGGGACCCAAAACGTGTATTTACGGTGAAAGCTCGGTATCGAATTTTGGGTGGAACACCTTCTCTATATACTATGTACATAGTACGTGTAGAGAAAGTAAAAGTATGCAAACACAAGTGAACAAAGCTCAAGTAGAATATGTTGTGGGTAATCGCTTACCAGTAAGAACTCGTGTATCTCGTTACCTCATAGCCGTCAGGCCATAACGAGCCCCGTGAAACCGGAGGTTAAGCCAAAACGGGGATAGAGTGCGTGCGAACTGGATTCAAACTGGTTATGTGGGAATTTGTTCCATATTTTCAGCGGCCAAGAAAAATGTGGATTCGACACTAATCTTGACCATTTTGTCATATTTTCTCTCGCCTCACTTGCTGATGAGTCTGAACCTCGATAATACAATCGGGAATATCACTATCCATCTCAACGTCCTTTAGAACTAATAATTCAGTCTAATATCTATCGATTTTATTATTCCCACATGTCATTCTTTCCCATTGCCAAATTATATGTTGTATGTGTACCGAGTTTGGTTGAAATTGCTCTAGGCGTTCCAGACTTAATGACATATTGGAACAGGCATACATACATATATACATCCAAATCTTCATTATAGAGGCTTTATTGTTGCTAATAATTATTACTAAAAAACTGAAGAAGAAATTTTTATTTTAATACCGTATTCAGGAGTAGAATAATATGAACTTTATATTAAATTTTAAAATATGCATTCTCCCCTACAATATGCACTTATATGGATTATCCAAAACAGCTTAACTTCTTTGTGAAAGTGAGACTAACAATTTTGCATATAAATCCGGGCTGAAGTGGTTCATCACTAGAGCTCAGTCCGGGGTCACGAATTTGTCGGATTGAGGCTCGGTGCACATAAAAGTATAATTATGACGTGGAGTAGGTATGGTCTCTACATCCGTTTCGAAACGTGTTGCACTATATAGTACTGCTCACCGCCTGGCCTCGTTCAGTTCCTGCTAGTAGACGATAAATCAGTGAACACGGAGAGAGAGAGAGAGAGAGAGAGAGAGAGAGAGAGAGAGAGAGAGAGAGATCACATATTGAAAAATGTCGAAAATACGAAAGGGTAGGCGTTCGACGCTGAACAAACTTGAAGATTCAAGCATAGTTTGGGTGACAGAAGAAAGGGATTTTCTTTCTGTACAGTAAAGGTTATCTTGTAATTCACTGTAATGCATTTTGAGTGAGTTTGGTTGATTTATGTTCATTGTCGTTTCAAAGCTTTCTGGTGTGATGATGCTAAATGATCTCGGGGTCCATGGAGCTTAGAGTTACTCGACATTTGTCTTCTCAGGATAAGGCCCGGCTATAAACGGCACGTATGGTATTAGAGCACTAATAGTAATAACAGCAATGTCGGTTGTTGATAGAAGCAGTAATAAGAAGAGTATGGGGAGCTAGAAACTCGTATTTTACTATAATAAGTAAGCGAAAATAAGTAAAATGAAAAGTGTTTGTTTATCAATATCAGAGCAGTTAATGCAAAAACACATCCATCAAAATTATGCATATATTAATTGCTTGGTTCTTCTCTGAAGTTTGCAGCGGGAGTTTGTTGGTTCGATTGATGGGCTGAGGGGATTTTCTCGGTGATATGTACGTTTTCTTGTCAGACTGGGCTGTTTTCTTCCTTTGCAACTCTGCTCAGGTGTGTAATTTAGGTTCAGGAGGGAAAGGGACGGGGGAGACGATTGCCAAGTATCTCTTCTCAGATGGGATTTTATGCAGACACGACTATTACACTCACGATATTATGGTTTGATAAATCCTCTCTGTGTCCCACTATCTCAATTATGACTGGAGGAAATTACCATATTTTAATCAGATTTTATTTCACCGCAGGCTAACAATTCTGCCCATAGGTAATGGTGCTATTACAGCTAATATTGTTTCGTTCTTTTACACCGTTAAGACTTGCTGCCTCGAGGATGCCGAAGCTCTCCTCGGCCACGATTACATTGACCTCCGATGTCCCTATTGGGTTTTACAAACGGAATACACATCTATCATTGCCTACCATATATTTATATATGTATTTATACATATATACCGAGTGGAATTCTCCCCTATGGCGGTATTGGTCTTCAAAGACAGGATGTCTCTGGTCTATGTCTGTCTATTAGGAAGGTGCTTGGGAAAATCTTGATTTATCCTAGCTTGTATGTACCAAGTGTTACCTAAGTGTTGATCTGGCAGCTTGGCGCTGAAAGTTCATGTTCGAAAGGGACTTTTTCTATGTGTAAATTATAATGAAATCAAACCTCCGTGCGCAGCTACATTTCATTTCAAGTTAAGACCTCATAAAACATTTCCATTAGCACGGTTTTCCTTTTTAGATAACGCTTGTCTTTGCCAAATTTGTCTGACACAGTTTTATCCTTCTTACATGCTCTTTTTTCGAGAGTCTTAATTCTCTGCGAATTTCAATACTTCAGGTTTGCTGACTAAGGACTGAAAGGAACATTCTCTCACCTCGGCGAATACTTTGTGGCTCAACTCCCTAGAAGGAACGGATGAAGTGAAAGAACTGCAGGAGACAGGCTACACAGGCGCAAAAAATGCCTAACGATACCAAACTTGAAGACCTGCACATAGAGTCGGGCTACTCAGAGGAGGCAGGGCCAAGGAGAACTTTCTAATGAGTAAACATATGCGCCATCTGTCCGACACCGATTGAAACTAACATTAAGTTGCATGTTTATTTATGGAGAAAATGATAGAATTCGGGTGTTATTCCTCCTTAGGCAAGTAAAGAGTTTCACTACACTAAAAAAGATTAAAAGTAGAGAAATAAGAGAGGAACTTAAAGTAGAATTTTTATGTATATAGTTAAGTAATGAGCAAAAGGCAAAAATAAATTAAGCATGTGAATAGGAGTTAGGAGAAATACTTGTCATAAACATTAAATACTAGGAGAGATGGTAGCGAAAGTATATTAGAGAAAATATCAAGCAAGAGAATGACGAGATGTTGGACATTCAAGGAAGCATTGGGCTGATGTTTTGTGAAGCCGGAAAGAGTAAAAACCTAATCATTGTAGTGATGGTGATCATTATAAGAATCGCACTACTATTGTTCTTAGAGCCCCATTCTACCTGCACGCAGGGCGTGAAAAACCGTAATTTTTCCTCAGATGTCTCTATCATGGTTGAGGCTCTTTTTCGTGCTATAAATCCACCTCAGAGAACGCCGGCTTTACTTTCCTTCCAAAGGAAGGGATTTTAACGCAAAAGAGCAACCACCCAGCATTCGCACACCAATCCGAGTAAACCACGAAAAAGAAAAGAGTTCAAGACTTAGACAATGCCGGAGCCATATCGTTCGTTTGGCTAGCAAGAAACGTTCTTATCTTTCAAACACGAAATTCGTTCCTGTTAAGAAGCAGTGGATTGATTTTCACGAAGTGGAACTGTTGCACCCCAAGGTGAAAGCAGTGTCACTTTCGACTTTAATTTGAGCAGTGATGTTGATTTTTTTCCTTCTATACACTGTCAATTAACAGGATGTGTACCGGAATTTTGTCTCGCAAAAGTTTTTTTACGTGCGGTAAATCTACTGACATGGGGCTTCTCTTTTAAGCATAGTTAAAAAAACATCGTTCTGGATCAGATTTGAACCGGGTTTAAACCCGCGACCTTAGGATTAAAAGGCCCCCAGTTTCTAACCAACAGAACGACATTGGACAGTGAGTTTTATGTTCGGTACACAGAGCGACTCAAAAGTCATGTATCCCAGTCACCAGCACAAAGCCAAACACATGTTTTCTTTAAAAAAAAAATACTGTTTTCCGATTTACAGTCCAGTAATAACACAATAGTACACAAAAGAAATGGCAAATAAATATACAAATATAAAATAATAAGAATAGAAATTATCAAATCAGGTCATCAACACTCGGATCCCTTTGTGACGTAATGACCGTGGTGACAGATTCCAAAGAAGAATAAAACTTCCATATTGTCATGAGGCAAAGTATAACTTGCGACAGACAATTGCGGGTTCTGCTTTATTCGGTGGTCCGGCAGTCAAGAGAGAAGAAAACTGCACTAGGAATTAAAGGTAACTTGAAAAAGAAGCTTGGTGACAGATGAACTCTTCAATGGTAAGATTTTGCTGTGAAACTCTGCACGAACCATTAGGCATTCAAGACGATACGCAAAGCCATGTTTTGGAGCAATGAAGCCTCTTGAGCACACCGGACGCAGCTCCATCCCAGACCGAACTAGTGTAAGTTAAAATGGTCGTATCAAGGCAGTGTGGAACAAGATAAAGGCATCACTTATGATGGATGACTTCCTGTTGATCAGAGGATAAAGTTTAGATAGATTGATAAACGCGGCATTGAATTTAGCGTTAATGTGGGCTCCCCAGGTCAGGCGACGGTGAAAATGCACTCCTGTAGTTCACGATGTCATTAGGGTGTTTCAATGCATCCCTATGCCGTCTATGGTGAGGGATAGTCGATGCAGAGTAGAGCATAGGACCAAACTTAGAATGATTAAGCACGAAACCAGGATGTTAAGGTATTTAATGCTGATTAGAGATTATTGATGATGGTCAGTATCTTCGCGGTGTCATATGCACAAACAGTAATATGAGCAGATAGGATATATGCTTTAAAAAGGACAAGTATCGAGCCTTAAAATATTCTGCAGTCTAGGAGAAAACTATGAACCTGTATATAAAGATAGGATCCAAAACCAATATTTTCTTACTTTGCGGGACAATCCAGTATACCACACCTTATAAAAGGTATGATTGATCTCCAAAAGAGCTGGCAAAGAGTACTTCTAAGTCTCAAAAGCATGACGATGTGTTCGGTGACTAGTAATTTGATGGGTAGTTTAATGAACCCAAACTGAAAAGCAGATAAAGCAGAGATGTCAGAAAAAAATACACTTAGTAATACGTTTATGAAGCAGTTTTTCAAAGAAGTGAAGGCAGCAAGCTTATCAGCCAGTAGGTTGGTTAGCAGATTCAGCAGGCTTATGGAGAACAATAGGATATATTTATTTTTTCAGCGTAAAAGATCGTTGAAAATCGACGATAGAAAATTGAGCTTTTCGTGTGAGACCACAAAAGTTTAACGATCGAAAACGGCCGTAAATATTACTTTGGCTCAAAAGCGTTACAATTTCTGAGAAGTATGTATACATCAGCAAGCCACCCTTGCCATCCGAACTAAATAGCTGTTTTTAGGTAGTGCAATTTCCCTTATAAGTATCACATTGGGTTTCATGGTGAGCGAGTTAAGAACAAAAATTATATCTGTAAAAATTCTCTGTTCTGCTTGAGGGAACAAAGTTAAGTATACTCAATTCAGAAGGTTAAGTTAATTATCATTGTCTCGTTTTTGCGGTGCATCAGTATACCAATTGAAGAACCAACCGGAGTATTGATTTGTAGTGAGCTAGAAACATTTGACAATAAAACAATCAAACATATTGTTATTCCACTAACTGTTCCATAGACATTCCATCGGCCATGTGGGTTGGCAGTACTGTACCTGTTTTATCCGTCCTATATCTTTATTCAAAAACTAATCAGAGCAATGGGAAACCATTCTATCATAGTTTTAAAATTTAAAATTTTCGGGCTATTTTGCCGTGGTCTGTAGGTTAAAATATGTTTACTTAAAATATTTCTACCTAACGTTTCGTCCCTGTCTGTGAGGGACATCTTCAGAGGAAACGTGCTCACGTCGCTAACTCGAGTTAGCGACGTGAGCACGTTTCCTCTGAAGATGTCCCTCACAGACAGGGACGAAACGTTAGGTAGAAATATTTTAAGTAAACATATTTTAACCTACAGACCACGGCAAAATAGCCCGAAAATTTTAAATTTTAAAACTATGGACACCGGCCGTGAAAGCTTACGCATACATTCTATCATAGTCATGTGTCTATTCATTAGTGTTTTCATTATAATGATAAAGAGTGTTTATAGTAGGAGTATGGGTTAGCAACGGAAGAGTGTGCAGTACTGCGCCAAATGTTTGGCCAACAACTACTAAACCTCGAGAGGAGGGAGGAAGCAATTGATCACGAAGGGGTCTAGATAAGGTGGCGCATGCGCAGCTCAGTGGTGTCTCCAACTTTCAGATTTAACTTTTTTGGTTGTAATTTTTGCTTCATCTATTCTCAAAGATCCGGATCAAAGTTTGCGGCCGGAGAAGGAAATAGTTCTCTCCTCACAGTAAATAATCATGAGGCATGCACCTCACGCAGCTGTGCACCGCGCCTGGCCCTGCCAACCTGAAGGATGAGAGAAAATAAGGGATTTGAAATTCGTGGTTAAGAAATAATTCACACCGGCATATCCTTTCCAGCCGTGAAAAGATTGAATATCAGGTTTACCAAAACGGGAATCAAAACTAGTAGCTCCCAGATGGAGTCTCTGACATAACCTCCTGAATCACCCAGTTTGGAAAGTAGCTGTGATTAAAGTGACTATAAATTTAGAAATTTTACAATAGGAATCAGTGGTTAAAGCAGTGAGACAAAGGAACCTGTAGTAATTCGAGGCCAGCACCGCACTTAGGCCACAGTGGACCCTCTGTGCTTCCATCGTGATCCCTAGAAGGAAGGAATGAAGGGTTGACCAGATCTGGACGAGAACGTGTGCTTGCAAGAACGGAGTCTATAACAATTCCAACATGGCACCAACCCCGATCCCAGTTAACACTGTCTAAACTAGTCGTCATCAACTAGTTACCCTTTGAGTAAAATAGAGGAACCAACTTTGCTCTTTACTCTTTCTGATTCTCCTAGTGTGTGTACTGCGTGACCTTCTACTGCGCGAAAAGTAAAAACCTGATGTGTACCATTCACATGACTTTCTCTAAATCTCTGCAACAAATTATTCTTAAAAAGCTTATACTTCTATTTACTTCATGCTAATCAGAAAAATTTAACAGAAATAGACATTACTTATTTCCTTGTAAGTAGAAGCGAAATAAGAGACTACCATAGGTTAAAATGATACTCAAAAGCTGGTTGCTATGTCAATGAAGTTCCTTTGTTTAAATGGATCGGAGTTAACAACTTCCTGCATGAGAAAAATATGTTTTTCATAGCAGAAACCAAAAATAAGGAATGTCACAAAAACGACGAACTCCACGAAAAAAATGTATATAACATAAATCGTGTGTTTTAAGGTGCTCTACATTTTTTGTGTAGTAAGTTTTTGTCCATCTCGTACGGTTTAGCAGTTATTCAAAATTCAGTAAAATTCATCCAGAATAAACTACTCTTCAGAGGCTATTCCCAGAAAATGCAAGGTATACATTTTATTTGTCAGGTAAATATTTTTAATATACGAAATTTTAATGAAAATCGTTAGAGCCATTTTTGAGAAAATCAAAATTTTCGAAAAAAGTTCCATATAAAGGGTAGTTGGGGGTGGGGGGATTGTTCTCAAAATCTTCGTGTCGCATCCCTGGAAGATACTAAACTTAAATACCAAGTTTGGTATTTTACTGAATTTTCGTTTTTGAGTTATCGTGTTCATAGACACACGGACACATTGACACACGGACACACACACACACACACGGACCTTTTTTTGTGAAAGTGCTTTTTTTGGATATTGGGGACCCTAAAACACATATTTCCGGTGAAATCTCGGTATCGAAATTTTGGGTGGAGTGCAATACCTTCTCTATACACAATGTACATAGTGCGTATAGAGAAAGTAAAACAGATAGTTATTTCAGCGTGAGGTGGTATTCCACATGTTAGTTTAAATAGGCAATCCACCGTTCATAGGTTATTAAATCAATTGTAGGCTAATTATTGCTATAGTAATTGCTTTATTATGTCTCTTCATTAGTATTTATATTTATTATATGAACACATATATGATTATATAGGTTTGGTAGTTTGTAATATATAATTAGAAAAATGACAATTATTATAGCACTAACACTTGTAAAACAACAAACTCCTCAATTCGATCAGTACCATTGCATCGTATTGTAACGCAAACAGTATGAGAATTAAATTTTTCTGAAAAATATTCACGCTTATAGCACTGAACATGAACAAACATCTTGACAATTAATTGGTATCGAACACAATTCGAAAGAAAAAAAGTCCTTCCCGTAGATAATTTTCACACATACTTATATGGGCTAGTAATTACGTTGCAAAATTAATTTTCTGATTCAGTGTAGAACTTTGCCACAAAGTAAATACTTTGTCAATTCGCCACTTTCCATAAATAAGAAAAAGATTCCTCTCATATAGGAATAAACTAACGCAGGAACACCGTGTAGGAAACGAGAGACCTACTTCTGCAGTCAGAAGCCGACTCTGTAACTTATATCACATGTTTACTTACTGTAGTTCCTGGAGTAAGCCTGCTTGCTCTAAACGGGTTGAAGACACCTGGTGTAAGCCATCAACAATCTGGGTATGCCGGGTATAGACGAGACCACAACAGGAAGTAGGCCACAACAGTCTCCTCAAGCACCAGCAAGAAATCTCTCCATAGAGCAAATTCCACTGCACTGTCGCAGCACACCAATCTTAAAACAAATGAAAAGAAATCATGGACACAAAATAAACCTATGGTTGGAGATGTCGGCCCGAAGAGAATCGAACCTGGGACTTCTCGAATGAGCCTTATACGTTACTGTGGAGTCATTTCACTTAGTGAAACTTTGTAATACCTTAGTGAATACGAGGTACGTCCAGAAAGTGAGTTCCGTTTGGTAATAAAATTAAATTGTGTACAGATACAGAATAATTATTTACTGCACAAAACTCTACAGCTCTTAAACTACTTTTCCACATAACTGCCTCAATTTTGCAGGCATTTGTCATAGCGTGGCACTAGTTTTTGTATACCTTCTTCATAGAAGTTTGCCGCCTGTGTCTTCAAAAAGTTGGAAACATTTTCTTTCAGCTCTTCGTCATTGTTGAAGTGTTGACCGCCAAAGAAAGACTTGAGGTGTAAGAACAGATGAAAGTCGCTAGGAGCGAGGTCAGGGCTGTACGGAGGATGGTCAAACACGTCCCAGCCAAATCCCTGTAGGAGGTTTTTCGTCACATTTGCATTGTGTGGTCGTGCGTTGTCGTGAAGAAAAACAACAACTTTTGACAGGAATCCTCGGTGCTTATTCTGTATTGCGCGGCGCAATTTCCTAAGTGTCTCACAATATACATCTGCTTTGATTGTTTGACCACGCGGTAAGAAATCAATGAGTAAGGAAAGTCCCAGAACACTGTGCACATCATTTTTTGAGGTGTCAATATTTGTTTCGGCTTAACCTTTGCTGGGGATGAAGTGTGCCTCCATTCCATTGATTGCCGCTTACTTTCTGGGGTGTCGTAAGAAACCCAAGTCTCATCTCCTGTGACTATCTGTGTCAGAAATTCTTTGCCGTCCTCATCATAACGGGTTAAAAACTGAAGTGCACTACCCATCCGTTTTGTTTTGTGTTGCTCAGTAAGAATCTTTGATACCCAACGTGAGCAAAGTTTACGAAATTTCAGTTTTTCGGTAACAATTTCATGAATTAGTGATCGTGAGCTATGGGGAAATTCCGTAGCGAGAGCACTAATTGTAAATTTGTGGTTTTCCTGGATGTTGTCATCAATCGCGTGAACCAGTTCTTCTGTAACCAAAGATGGGCGCCCACTTCGTTCTTCATCGTGCACTTCACTACGTCCTTCATTGAACTGTGGGACCCATCTTCTCACCATTGAATCACTCATCGCATTTTGCCCGTAAACTTCGCAAATTTTCCGATAAATTTCAATTGATTTCACTTTCCTAGCATTCAGAAAACGAATCACAGATCTGTTTTCACAAGCGGCGGGATTTTCAATCAACACCGACATTGTAAACAAGCACAACAAAGCGTATGTGCGATCTCAAAATGGTGCACGTTCCTTCTCCTTGATACAGACTGTCTAACGCGCATGTGCGAAACTGCGATCGCAGCGCTGCAGCAGAGATAAATTGAAACGGAACTTACTTTCTGGACGTACCTCGTACATTACCATCACGCTCTTCAGAGATAAAGGCTAATTTTTCACTCAGCAAATAATGTTAATATATTGCAGATTTTCACTTGCCAAAACTCTTGGTCTTTCTTGAGAGTTTGTAGTTAAATAACCTGCATGTGCTCCTCTATTATATCTATTTATTCATTTTTTTTTTTTAACATTTAATCAGGAAATTCAGAGGTTTTGAATATATTAGAACACGTTTCTGGTTATAATTTTAATGTTTAAAGCCTTATATTTAATTTAATGGTAAAAATGACACAGAGGCATTTTATACCCAAAAGTGATACACAAGTAATATTTTATTTACTATCAAGATGACTCAAAGCCTTACAAATTTGTATGTCGTCGATATTTTGCTGTAGTTTAAGAAACTGGACTTTGGAATAATTATAATCTTTCATAACCTATTTAAAATGTAGTATCATATGTTTAATGAGAAAAGTTTATTTTGGCACCATATTTTAAATAAATATCACCATTCATTCAAATCACCATTTCTGAATTAGGAAGAACTTCACGATGCGGTAAGGTTCCGCTTCTTAGTCGTTTCATTTAATTCAGAGGTTACAGTAAATAAATATAATATTCATCATCACAGGTGCAGATTTCGTCGAGTAAACAATTGCCCTGGCCCACGTGTTCTACGTGGCTTCCTTTATCCCCATCACTATCTTTACTTTTCTGTAACTCGAGTTTCTGCAATTTACCAATGTTTATAATAATTATTCTATTATCTTCAGCATTGTCCCTCAATATTAGACACGAAAAAATAAAGCATTGAAAGAGTTGATGTATTCCTGCATAGTTTTCTCGGAATAATGTTGAACGTTGATATACTTTAAAATCTTTAAGCCAACCATCTGCCTAACTAAATCTTTATATGTAACATCAATAGTCGCCCAAAGTAATATGTACAGCATGGGAATTAAAATTAATCTGATATTATTAATCTAAAAACACAATAGTTGCATTCACACGGCTTTCTCTACTCGTTTTTTCCACAAAAGATTATGCTTCTATATAGTTCTTGTTAATACAAATAGGCATAGGCATAGGCCATGTTTCCTTTACTCAACACTATCCTCCCAAACCGATCTAACACTACCCTCACATATCGAACAAAACTATTCTTAATCTTACATCGAGGTCGCAATCTTCCATCGATATGAACTCTCAAAAGAAATCATGCTGTTATTCCTAAGATAATTCAATATTTTAATACAGTTACATATTTCGTTGTAGGTAGATACAAAAGTAGCTAAAGATAGAGACATGAAAGATCCTCCGCAATCGGTGATAAACACTACAAGTAGACTCTTGGCTCGTTTTTCTTCTACCATGACTTCTGGGAGGAAGGCATGAGGGGATAGACACGAAGGGCCGTCAGATTCAGACGACGATGGGTGGAAACATGGGTGGAAACAGTTTCAGAAAGAACGCAATCGATGTCCCACAAATCTATGAACCTGGAATGGCATTGCAAAGGAACGTCTCATCGAAGAATCCCGGATACAGGTCGTGACTGGGAGTCCTCCACAACGAAATCAGGAAGAAAGAGCACAAGACACCATTCATTCGTAACTCACTGAACAAAGTCGTCTGGTTCATAAATCCTGAAAAGATGTCAAGGAAGTGATGGACACTGGAAATAATGAAGAGAAAACTCATGATATTATATGAACCACGCCAGCATTCACCTCCGATCCAAGAAAATCATGGAAAACCCATGAGTCAGATTGCAGGTCGCCGGGAATTGAAGCCGAGAACTCAGAATGTAGTCCACAGCCATCTCGCTCGGTTGGGTAGGTAAAAGAAGAACCTAGGTGATTAGTATTTGGATTACACACGGACTGGCCCCAGGGAAGGAGGGATGAGTGGCAAGAAGACCCGGTGCTTAAGTGTGATCGGGATCCCTAACGGTTACAGATGGAACGCCTCCTTCACTAACCGGTCTCACTCAAGAGTTCAAGCCTTTGATTGTTCCCAGAATACGAAAGCCCCGAAGGTACCGACGACGACACCAGGTTAAACCCTTTACAGTGTTCAAGTCGCCACCTAACCGCAATCTGCTGAACACCGTCACCTGGTCCGTCAACTCTGAAGGAAATGACATTAAATTATGAACATGAAATTCGCTGGTTGGAGTTTAACAGATTTTTTACTTTCTCCATACGCACTATGTACATAGTGTATAGAGAAAGTATTGCACTCAACCCAAAAATTCGATACCGAGATTTCACCGGAAATATATGTTTTAGGGTCCCCAATATCCAATAAAAGCATTTTCACAAAAAGGTCCGTGTGTGTGTGTGTGTGTGTGTGTGTGTGTGTGTGTGTGTGTGTGTGTGTCTGTGAACACGATAAATCAAAAACGAAAAGTCGGTAAAATACCAAACTTGGTACTTAAGTTTAGTATCTTCCAGGGATGCGACACGAACATTTTGAGAAAAATCCCCCCCACCCCCAACTACCCTTTACATGGAACTTTTTTCGAAAATTTTGATTTTCTCAAAAATGGTTCTAACGATTTTGATTAAAATTTCGGATATTAAACATATTTACCTGATAAATAAAATGTATATCTTGAATTTTCTGGGAATAGCCTCTGAAGAGTAGTTTATTCTGGATGAATTTTACTAAATTTTAAATGACTGCTAAACCGTAAGAGATGGACAAAAACTTACTGCACAAAAAATGTAGAGCACATTAAAACACACAATTTATGTCATGTACATTTTTTTCGTGGAGTTCGTCGTTTTTTAGAATTCCATATTTTTGGTTTCTGCTATGAAAAACATACTTTTCTCATACAGGAAATGTCAACTCCTATCCATATAAACAAAGGAACTTCATTGACATAGCAACCAGCTTTTGACTACCACTTTAACCTACGGTTGTCCTTTATTTCGCTTCTACTTACAAGGAAGCGAGTAATTAGACTATTTCTGCTATTTTTTTCTGATTATCATAAAGTAAATAGAAGTATAAGCTTTTTAAGAATTATTTGTTGCTGGGATATGGAGAAAGTCATGTGAATGGCACACATCGTATTTTTTTTCTGGCGATCCGCGGAAAACCCGAAAAAAATATGGGCTAGGAAGGCCAGCTATGGAAAACGAATGCACCACCTCCCAAATTGAGTCGCTCACGTTATTGCGGCGCCACCTCGGTCGGCTGGCTAAAGCGAGTGAAAGATTTTTACTTTCTCTATATGTGCAAAGTACTTAGTGTATAGAGAAGGTATTGTAATGCACCCAAAATTTCGATACCGAGATTTCACCGGAAATGCATGTTTTGAGACCTGAATAAAAAAAATGGCATTTTCGGAATAATGTCCGTGTGTGTGTGTGTGTGTGTGTGTTTGTGTGGGCAGCATAGCTCAGAAACGAAAAGTCCGTTAAAAACCAAACTTGGTATTTAGGTTTGGTATCTTTCAAGGATGAGACACGAAGATTTTCAAGAAAATCCCCCCACTCCCAACTATTCTTTACATGGAACTTTTTGCGAAAATTTTGGCTCTAACGATTTTTATTAAAATATCGTATATTAAAGATATTTAAATGCCAAATAAAATGTATATCTTGAATTTTCTGGGAATAGCCTCTGAAGAGTACTTTATTCTCGATGAATTTTGTATAACTACTAAACCGTAAGAGATTGACGAAAATTTAACACACAAAAACTGTAGAGCACGTTAAAACACACAGTTTATGTTACATACATTTTTTTCGTGGAGTGGATCGTTTTTTAGATATTCCTTGTTTTTGGTTTCAGTTTTGAAAAACATACTTTTCTTATACAAGAATTTGCCAACTCGTGTCCATACAAGCAAAGGAACTTCAGTCACATAGCAACCTGCTTTTGGCTTTCACTTTAACCTATGATACTCCCTTATTTCGCTTCTACTTACAATAAAGCAAGAAATAAGAATATTTCTGCTAAATTTTCTCGATTAGCATGAAATAAATAAAAGAATAAGCTTATTAACAATAATTTGTTACAGAGATATAGCGAAAGTCATGTGAATGGAACTCAGAGTTTTTAAAAAGTCTCTTAATGTTAAGAATAAATAAAATCTCTCAAAACCTGGTAAAAATGTGCATATAAGTAGAAGGAAAATATATGGGCGATGCCTAAAACAGAGCGCTGATGATCTAGTAGTTGAGTGCCCTTAAACAACAACCTTCTTCCTCCTCCTCCTCCTCCTCCTCCTCCTCCTCCTCCTCCTCCTCCTCCTCCTCCTCCTCCATCTCCTCCTTCTCCTCCTTCTCCTCCTCGTCCTCGTCCTCATCCTGCTCCATCTCCTCCTCCTCCTTATCATCATCATCATCATCACAAATATACAGCAGTGTTGCTCAGTTAATTGGGTGCTAGCCTTCTGATCCCAAGGTTGCAGATTCAGCGGCCTGACCAATGGTTTTAAAGCGTCTTAAGTGCCACAGCCCGTGTCAGTAGGTTAACTGTATGTAAAAAACTACTGCGGGAAGAAATTCCGGAGCACCGGAGGATACATTCTTGGCAATTAACAGCGTCGTTAGCAAACAAGTACTTTTACTTTCTCTAGCCACGTATGTATAATGTACATAGGGATAGAGAAGTATTGAATTCCACCCAAAAATTCGATGTCGAGATTTCACCGGAAATACATGTTTTAGGACCCCCTGAATTCGTGTGCCTGTGTACACGATAACTCAAAAACGAAAAGTAGCTAAAATACCAAACTTGGTATTTAAGTTCAGTATCTTCCAGGGATGCGACACGAACATTTTGAAAAAAATCCCCCCACCCCAAACTGCCCTTTACATTGAAACTTTTCTCGAAAATGTTGGTTTTCTTAAAAATGGCTCTAACGATTTTGATTAAAATGTCGTATATTAAAGATATTTACCTGACAAATAAAATGTATATCTTGAATTTTCTGGGAATAGCTTCTGAAGACCTACTTATTCTGGATGAATTTTGCTTAATTTGGCATAACTAGTAAACTGTAAGAGATAGATAAAAACTTACTATACAAAAACTGTAGGCCTTGTTAAAATACACAACTTAAGTCATATACATTGTTTTCGTGGAGCTTACCGTTTTCGAGGTATTCATTGTTATTAGTTTCAGTTGTGAAGTACTTATACTTTTCTCAGACTGGAGTATCCGTTTTTCTTTTGTTCTACTCCTGGCCAAGAAAAGAAGCGATTTGTAATGACAATCGCATAACGACAGCTTTTAACACATTTGACTATCGATTTAGCCTAGTGTATTCCCTTATTTTCTTCCTACTTATAAGGAACTCGGTAATAAGAACATTGTGCTGAATACCTCGATTAACAAGGTGCAGAAAGAAGAATAATATTATGTAAGAAGGTTGTAGAACGGCTAGAGAAATTCATGTGAGTGTAGCACATCAGATATTTTTTTTTTTTTTTTTTTTAATTTCCTACTCATAGACGTGACTGCTAGAACATGATTGGGCAGACCCGCTCTGGAGGTACAAGAAGGCTTCAAGACGCTAATCTCTTAACACTTTGAAAAGAATAATATTTATCAGTAATCTGACATGTATTCCCTTATTTTCCTTCTACTTACAAGGAAGCAAAACAAATTCTGCTAATGTTTATCTCAATTAGCATGGTGTAGATAAAAGAATTATCTTTTGTAAGAATAGTTTGTATATGGAACAGCTAGAGAAAATTATTTGAATGGAAGACATAAAAAATGTTTATACAAAAGTCAATGAGAATGAAGAACTTTTGGGAATTTACTCCCAGATAATTAAATATACACATTTCACTTGCAATAAAAATATTTTAAACATAATGTATTTGTACCAGGTCGTCTCCTTAGCGCGGTGGTAGCGTTGCTGCTTACCAAGCGGGAGACCTGGGTTCGTTCCCCAGTACCGGCGTGGGGATTTGTCCCCCGCTGGGAGACCTGGCATGGGGTACACTCAGCCTCGTAAGGTCCCTGGGGGGCCAATTGAGGAGCTACTTGATGGAGAAGTAGCGGCTCCAGGTCATGCGGACCGCATTAACCGGCCGGGGGGACTCGAGGCGCTGACCACGTCTCACCATCCAATACTGCACCCCATCCATGACGTCTGTAGTGGACCGAGGTGGGGGACGCAGCGGCCGGGCGGTAGGCCAAGGTTCCCCGTGAGCTGTCGTGCCATGGAGTTATATGTATTTGTACCAAATCGTTAGAAATTTTCGACAAATGTTCCATGTAAAAAAGGTTTAGGTTTTCTTTAAAATCTCTCTAAAAGATGATAAACTTAGATATCCAGTTTAGTATTTAGGGGCTTTTAGTTTCTGAACTATACTGTTCACAGACACACGGACATACAGATGGACCATTTTACGAAAATGTCTTTTTCTGGGGGGGGATTCACTTGGTCTCAATATATGTATTTCCGGTGCAATTTCGGTATGGAACATTTTGGGAGCAATACCATACTTTCGGTGCCTACTATGAGTATTGTACTTATGAGATCGATAAAGTAATAAATCGAAAAGAATGAGGTAGTTGTTACTTTTCCCTGAATATCTCATAGCTTTTCTGTCCGAGTCCACATCTTTTGGCATCGTGGAATGTAAAATATAAGTGTTTTATCGACAGTGGCAAAACTTTAGGTTTATATTGACAACCGACAATGGTTGTGGGTGAACAGTGCTCCTAGCAACAAGAAACAGCTTCTGTAGTTCACCTTGGAGCTGATGATCTTCCTCTCCTTCCACTAGCTATCTTTGCTTTCGGAACCATTTGGAGAGGATTAAACATGTTTGAACTGCACTGAAGAAAGAAATAAAAAAGAAAGAAAGAAACGACTGTTTCCCTAAAAATAACTATCAGAAATCTTTTGGAATTATTCTAAGAGCGTAATGTAAAATCCACTCATTGATGTCTCGTAAATATTATAAAGTATAGCTATGACATATAACAAGTTTTATTAAATAAAGTATATAAACCTCTGATGATTATATTGATGATGTTGAGGAAAATCATCCCGAAGGCTGATTGAAACTGAGATGGTATCAAGAAACCACAACCCCACACCTGCGACTATGCAGGATTACACGGTGGTGGTTTGCCAGTCCCTTCCGCGTGATTGAGATGAAGGAAAGCTACACATAGACCTGAGAGAAACCCGATCAGGGAAATATTCCCATACTTCACCCGGGAATCAAACCCGAACTCCTCATGCCAAAAGCAGGCACGCTATCGCTGCGCTTCGGGGACGGTTAAATAAGTTATGTATTTCAACTTTCTTTACTTGCAATTAGTACTTTCAAATGAAGATGGAGTAGGAATATTGTATTTTACTTTCTCTACACTTAGGTACATACTGTATAGAGAAGGTACTGCTTCCAAAAATTCGATACCGAGATTTCACCGTGTGAATACACGTTTTAGGGTGCCCTGTATAAAAAAAAACATTTTTACATTTTCTAACCCGCATGCACAATGTAAATAGTGGATAGAAAAGGTATTGTATACCACCCAAAATTTCACCGGAATACATGTTTTGCGTCCGAAAAAACAATTTTTAGAAAAAGGTTCGTGTGTGTATCTGTGTGTGTGAACAGCATGGCTCAAAAACGACCGTTAAACACCACACTTGGTATGTAGGTTTGGTATCTTCCAAGGATGCAACACGAAGATTTTAAAGAATATCCCCCCACCACAAACTACCCATTTATGGAAAAAAAATCGAACATTTGTTATTCTCAAAAATGGATCTAGCGATTTTGATTATAATCTCTTATATTTAAGATGTTTACATGATAAATGTATATCTTCAATTTTCGTGGAATAGTCTCTGAAGACCTCTTTATTCTGAATGAATTTTGTCGAATCTTGCTTAAGTACTAAACCGTAACAAATAGACAAAAATCTACTACACAAAAAATGTAAAACTCTCGAAACACACAATGTCGTTTACGTTTATGCTGTGGAGATATCCGTTTCCAAGATTTCCTTGTTATCGGTTTCAATTGTAAAGTACTTATACTTTTCTCAGACAGGAAGTGTCTGTTTTTCATCCTGTAATTCCTTATAAAGTGTATTATTGCAACTATTATGACTATTGTTATCGATATTAATAAAAGAGTACAAAACGCGTGGTATCAAGAACATGAACTCATTCAACGTGTTCTACACGCTCACGATTCCTCCCGTTTTTGGAATATACCAAGAGTCACCAACTCGCTTCAGTCTATGCCGAAGCAAATAGCCCATCAAGCAGTGGATAAACTATTCCTTCTATATTGTGTTGTGCGTCAGTTTACAATGTCGTGAACAGAATGCATCGACTTATACATTTATGTCTGCCTAGAAGGAATCTTTCTTACCTCCTGCGTACTTATTTTCTGAAACGAAATATTAACAAACATTTTTTAATTCCTAGAGATTATCATTTGTCATCGGGAATGGAGAATCAGGATAAAGGCACACTTCTAGACAGCCTGTTGATGGGAACATGGCAACATCGTATAGAGCTGGAAATAAAAAAAGCGCCAACGCTACTAGGTATAAAGATTGATTCACGTTCAAGCAATCCTGGCTGTATTATGCTCAGTTTAATATGGCAGTGATTGACTTATTCGCTAGCAACTACTAATTTTTACTTTCTCTATACGCACTATGTACATAGTGTATAGAGAAGGTATTGCACTCCACCAAAAAATTCGATACCGAGACTTCACCGGAAATATATGTTTTAGGGTCCCCTGTATCCAAAAAAGTATTTTCAGATAAAAGTCCGCGCGCGCGTGTGTGTGTGTGTGTGTGTGTCCGTGTGTCTGTGAACGCGATAAATCAAAAACGAAAAGTCGGTAAAATACCAAACTTGGTATTTAAGTTTAGTATCTTCCAGGGATGTGACACGAAGCTTTAAAGAAAAATCCCCCCACCCTCAACTACCCTTTACATGAAACTTTTTTCGAAAATGTGGATTTTCTAAAAAAATGGCTCTAACGATTTTGATCAAAATATCGTATATTAAAGATATTTACCTGACAAATAAAATGTATATCTTGAATTTTCTGGGAATAGCTTCTGAAGAGTAGTTTATTCTGGATGAATTATACGGAATTTTGAATAACTGCTAAACCTTAAGAGATAGACAAAAACTTACTACACAAAAAATGTAGAGCACGTTAAAACACACAATTTATGTTTAATACATTTTTCGTGGAGTTCATCGTTTTTGAGACATTCCTTGTTTTTGGTTTCTGCTATGAAAAATTATACTTTTCTGATACAGGAATTTGTCAACTGCTGTCCATACAAACAAAGGAACTTCAGTAGCATAGCAACCAGCTTTTGACTATCCCTTTAACCTACGGTTGTCCCTTATTTCGCTTCTACTTACAAGGAAGCAATTAATAAGACTATTTCTGCTAAATTTTTCTGATTAGTATGAAGTTAATAGAAGTATAAGCTTTTTAAGAATAATTTGTTGCAGAGATGTAGAGAAAGTCATTTGAATGGTACACATCAGATTTTTACAAGTATTTTATGACCATCGATACAGTTATAATATACTTAATTCGTTTGCTTTTGTTATTTTCTTATCGTATTACTGCATAATTAACTATAAAGAAGTATAATGTTGAGTTCACTTAACACTTCTAAAGAAATTATTTTCGTTTTTGTGCCTATAACATTTTAATTCTATTCTTGTCTAGCGAGGATTTCCAACATGAAAGAGAGATAAATATAAATCAAATATAGTTAGATGGATTTGAATATGGGCGTTTAAAGGAAAATTTATTTTGGGAGGAATGTCTAGGCGTATTTCCCCGTTTTATTAACAGCATGTACAACTTGTGTTTTATAAAGCATTCAGTTGTCAAATTGCAATCGATTTTCAGCGTTCGTAAGATGGCGAAATAAAACTAACCATGTAATTTAGTGAGAGGAGGAGGAGTTTTATAGGAAAGAGGTTCTATTAATATGTCACGCCAGGAAAATAAAGATTAAAAAAATCTGATGTGTTCCATTCACATGACTTTCTCCATATCCCTGCAACAAATAATTCTTAAAAAGCTTAACTTCTATTTACTTTATGCTAATCAGAAAAAATTAGCAGAAATAGTCTTATTACTCGCTTCCTTGTAAGTAGAAGCGAAATAAGGGACAACCGTAGGTTAAAGTGATAGTCAAAAGCTGGTTGCTATGTCAATGAAGTTCCTTTGTTTATATGGATAGGAGTTGACAAGTTCCTGTATGAGAAAAGTATACGTTTTTCATAGCAGAAACCAAAAATAAGGAATGTCACAAAAACGACGAACTTCACGAAAAAATGTATATAACATAAATTGTGTGTTTTTATGTGCTCTACATTTTTTGTGTAGTAAGTTTTTGTCCATCTCTTACGGTTTAGCAGTCATTCAAAATTTAGTAAAATTCATCCAGAATAAACTACTCTTCAGAGGCAATTCCCAGAAAATTCAAGATATAAATTTCATTTGTCGGGTAAATATGTTTAATATCCGAAATTTTAATCAAAATCTTTAGAGCCATTTTTGAGAAAATCAAAATTTTCGAAAAAAGTTCCATGTAAAGGGTAGTTGGGGGTGGGGGGGATTTTTCTCAAAATGTTCGTGTCGCATCCCTGGAAGATACTAAACTTAAATACCAAGATTGGTATTTTAACAACTTTTCGTTTTTGAGTTATCGTGTTCACAGACACACGGACACACACACACACACACACACACACACACACACACGGACCTTTTTGTGAAAATGCTTTTTTTGGATATTGGGGACCCTAAAACATATATTTCCGGTGAAATCTCGGTATCGAATTTTTGGGTGGAGTGCAATACTTTCTCTATACACTATGTACATAGTGCATATGGAGAAGGTAAAAATTAGAAAAAAATTATAGGTACGGGCGTTTTCTGCTATTCGACAGAAACTTCTTTTTAACACTTCGACTATTCTAGTCACAGGCATGGGTGCTGCTGATTAAATTTACCGTTGTAAGCAAAGTACCTTACACAAGGAGCGTTTTACTTCAGATCCACTACTTAATCGAAATCCAGTAGTAACACATTTTCTGCAAGTGTATTGAAGTTGAATTGGCAATATTTTCCGTTAGTTTGCAATGATTGCTGAAATATTGGTTTCCAAAACTGCGAGGTGAGCGAATGGCTGCCATACCCTCTTGAACACAAAGAGAAGGGAGGCATATCGGACATTTCATTCCCATATCATCTATGTAGGAAGACCTGAGAGAATTAGGTGACCCAGCGCACACTCAAAGAGAAAGTGGGTACTTACTTTTGTGAAAGATAGTACCTATGTACCATTAGGAGGTGCCCGAGAAGGAGGATGATGTGAGAAAACACACCGGACGGCCGGAACCAGGAGCGGCGGCCCAGCAATGACAAGGTTCCTACAGTTTTCAAATTGCAGCACTCCGACAGTTGGACGGACAGGCAGGCCGGGTAGCCCGTCCTTCATAAGGCCCAAAGCTCCCGTCAGGGCAGTTATCGTCCCGGTAAAGAACCGAAGTCGGGAGACAGAGAGAATTACAATGAGCATCCTTTTTTTCCTGCCACGCCGCACCGGAAACTATCGTCGTCGCTTCCAATCCTGAAAGAAACCAGCGAGATGAATGGTAAGTGAAATTATAATTGAAGCGATAGGTAATTGAATGGAGGAATAGGAAATTCAGGGGGAAATTTTCGAAAAATGTTCAATGTAGAAGGTAGCTGAGGGTGGTGAATTTTCTTGAAAATCTTCCTTGGTAAATAATGAACTTATATGCCAAGTTTGGTATTGAGCGGCCTTTTCGCTTTGAGCTAGGTGCCAACAGACACACATATTCACACAGACACACGCATGGACATATTTCTAAAAACCTGTTGTGTTCCATTCATATAATATTCCATATATAAACTATTCTTACATTATATAATTCTTTTATCTACATCATGCTAATCGAGATAAACATTAGTAGAAATGGTCTTTGCAGGTAGAAGATAAATAAGGGAATACATTAGGCTAAGGCGATAGTCAAATCTTTTAACAGCTGGTTGCTATGTGAAACAATTGAAGTCGATTCACTTTGCATGGTCCAGTCTGAGAAAAGTTAGGTAGTTTAAAATTGAAACCAATAACAAGGAATATCTCGAAAACGGTCAACTTACAAGAAAAGACTACATATATGGCATAATTATGTCTACATTTTTTGTGGAGTAAGTTTTTGTCTATCTCTTACGGTTTAACCGTTACGCAAAATTCTGCAAAACTCATCCAGAATAAAAAGATCTTCAGAGGTTATCCCAGAAAATTCAAAATATACATTTTAATTGTAATGTATCTTTAATATACGGTATTGTAATCAAAAACGTTAGAGCCATTTTTGAGAAAAGCGAAATTTTAAAACGTTTTCCATGTATATTTTTAGTGTTTATTTTAATCTTCCTGTCGCATCCTTGAAAAACACTAAATATAAATACCAAATTTGGTATTTATTCGTTTTTGAGCTGTGCTGTCCACAGACACACAGAGACCTTTTTCTAAAAATTGCTTTTTTCGGACTCAGGGGACCTCAAAACATATATTTCCGGTGAAATCTCGACATTGAACTTTTAGGTGGAATACACTTTCTCTAGCACTATCTGTATTGTGTGCCAATACGTGCTAAAGAAGGTAAAAATTGTAGATGTCGTTAAAAACACGCAATTTATATGGAATAAAAGTTTTTGGTAATTATTGGCTTGAATTTCCAAATATTTAAATATATTTCAAGTGATAAGTTGATATTCCTTATCTTCAATGGCCATGCAAAGGGAACGGCATGTCAATTCGATCACATAGCGATCGACGCAGTAATGTGCAATAAAACCATTTTTGGAAACTTTTTCATATCTTGAGCAGATAGAAGAATAAGCTTTTATTGAGGCCGCGCCGTGGCCGAGTGGTTAGACCACTTGCCTCTCACCTAGACGGCTCGGGTTCGATCCCAAGCGACCGCATGTGAGATTTGTGGTGGACAAAGCGGCGCTGGGGCGGGTTTTCTCCGGGTTCTCCGGTTTCCCCCGCCATCACATTCCACTGGTGCTCCATCTTCATTCATGTATCATCAGTGTCACCGCCTGCGGTGCCATAAGTAGTTAAAGCGGGCGTTAAACACTACCAAAAAAAAAAAAAAATAAGCTTTTATAAGAATAGTTTGTAGAGAAATTCAAGCAAATTTAACACGTCATATACATTTTAATTTTTTTACACGCACATTGAGCAATAAGTAATGTATTCCATCCAAAAGTTCGGTGGCAAGATTTCACCAGTAATATATGTTTTTAGATAGTTTAGAAAATGGCACGTATGCGTATAGGTGTATTTCTGTTACTGTGCATGTTTGTTAGGAGTGCATAATCTTCTTTCTACTTCATGCGAATCGAGGAAAACATTAGCAAAAATGGTTTTATTTCTTAGTTCCTTATAATTATAAGGGAAATTGGGAATTACGGGGACACACGGCAAAAGTGATAATCAAATCCTTTAAAAGCTAGCCGCTATGTGGTAATAGAAATCCCGTTCTCTTTGCATGACCAGGATAACCCAATTTTAGCAAATTTACAGAAATTTTAAAACCAATAAACAGGAATAGTATCTCAGAAATGATTAGCTATACACAAACAAAAATATATAACGTAAATTGCGTATTTTAACCAGATCTACACCTTTTTGTGTGTCGTCTCCTTAGCGTAGTGGTAGCGCAGCAGCTTGCCAAGCGGTAGACCTGGGTTCGGTTTCCGTTACTGGTGTGGGGAATTTTCCCCCGCTGGGTGACCTGGTCCGGGGTGCACTCAGCCTCGTGAGGTCCCTGTGCTTTCAATTGAGGAGCTACTTGATTGAGCAGTAACGGCTCCAGATCGAGAAGACCGCATTAATCGGCCGGGAGGGACTAGAGGCGCTGCACTCCATTCATGACGCCTTCTGGCCAAGATGGGGGATGCAGCGGACAGGTGATAGGCCAAGGTCCCTTGCGGACTATCGGTCCATGGAGTTAAACCTTTTGTGTAGTACGTTTTGGTTTATATATCGTTTATTTAACAGTAATGTAAAAACATTCACAATGAAGAGGACTTCAGAGGTTATTGCGAAGAAATTCAGGATATAAATTTATCGATCATGTGAAAATCTGTAATATACGGTATTTTAATCAAAATCGTTAGAGCCATTTTTAGATATTAGTTATTTCAACTTGGTATTTAAGTTAGTATCTTCCAAAGATGCGACACGGAGATTTTCAAGGACATACCCACACCCAAATGTACCTTTACATGGAAAATTTTTCAAAATGTTTGATTTTCTAAAAAGGGGCGTACATTAAAGATTTTACACAGCAAATGCAATGTATACCCTGATTTTCAGGGAATAGTCCCTGAAAATCTCTTCGTTCTGTATTACTTTTGCATAACTGGTAAACCGTAAGAAATAGAAAGGAACTTACCGCACAAAAATGTAGATCTCGTTAAAACACGAAATTTATGTCCTATAAAGTTTTTCATATTTCAATAATTTCAGAAATATTCTCTGTTATTGATTACAGGAAATCTCCATTTGTTTCATATATATTTTCATTTACACTTGTCCCCGGAAAGAGAATCCTATTTCAATGACAATCGCATAGCGATAGCATTTAAAATATTTGACTATCGCTTTAGCCATAAACCCGCCTTATAAGACTAAAAAATAAAAGTCAAATATTCTATAATGAAAGAAATATATATATAAATACAAGGAAAGAAATGGGTTAGGATATTTTGCTGCCAGAAAGCGTGCTTATGAATGACAGATGCGAGAACAAAAACTAACGGAAAGTTGATGCATGGATGCTCAAAAATGTATGCAGCCGTAAGGAATGGAGTTATTACATTCCAGAAGAGATGAAAATCGCAAGTGCGCACCATGAGGTTTCTCCGGAAAAACCGTGAGAAGCTAATGAACTTGGAGAAGTCATAAGATTTGCCCGGACCAATGAAACCAGAATACTTGAAATATTGGTGTACTTTTGGTAGGTGTTGTAAATTCTGCTAAAGCAACTACAGTTTTAGAAGTGGGGATCCTTTGGCAAGATGTCCGATTCTGAAAAATAGCGGAGAACACACTCTGAAAGGCGCTTCGACCGGACAGGCTCGCGGAAGTTGATAGCCCCATGCGGGACTTTTAAAATGTTAATACACCGGGGAGAATAGCATTAAGGAATCATTCAAGATGAGCAAATGATCAATGTGTCACATCACGAAAAATCTGATGTGTTCCATTCACATGACTTTCTCTATATCTCTGCAATAAATTATTTTTAAAAAGCTTATGTTTCTATGTACTTCCGGCTAATCGAGAAAAAATTAGCAGAAATAGTCATATTTCTTGCTTCCTGTAAGTAGAAGCGAAATAAGGGAGTACCATAGGTTAAAGTGATAGTCAAAAGCTGGTTGCTATGTGACTGAAGTTCGTTTGTTTGTATGGACACGAGTTCACAAAGTCCTGTATGAGAAAAATATAAGTTTTTATAGCTTAAACCAAAAAACAAGGAATATCTAAAAAACAATCTACTCCACGAAAAAAATGTATACAACGTAAATTGTGTGTTTTAATGTGCTCTACATTTTTGTGTCGCAAGTTTTTGTCTCTCTCTTACAGTTTAGCACTTATGCAACATTCTGTAAAATTCACTCAGAATAAAGTAGTCTTCAGAGGCTATTCCCAGAAAGTTCAAAATATACATTTTATTTGTCAGGTAAATATCCTTAATATACGATATTTTAATCAAAATCTTTAGAGCCATTTTTTAGAAAATAATAATTTTCGAAAAAGTTCCATGTAAAGGGTAGTTTTGAATGGGAGGATTTTTCTCAAAATCTTCGTGTCGCATCCCCGGAAGATACTAAACTTAAATAGCAAGTTTGGTATTTTACCGACTTTTCGTTTTTGAGTTATCGTGTTCACAGTCACACGGACACACACACACCACACACACGGACCTTTTTTCTGAAAGTACTTTTTTTTTGGATACAGGGGACCCTAAAACATATATTTCCGGTGAAATCTCGGTATCGAATTTCTTGGATGGAGTGCAATACATTCTCTATACACTATGTACATAGTGTGTGTAGAGAAAGTAAAAACAGATTTTGATTATTTCTGTTTGTCAACGCCGAGACCAGCCTTAACGACATTTCAGATACTACAAGACGGAGAAATCAGCGCCAACATGTAATTAGAAAAGTGGTTCCGATAACTACATGAAGTCCATGAAATCCAGTTGTTACAAAGAAAGATGAACCAAATACTGAATCTGCAATAGTAAAAGGTGCAGAGGGGATTTGTCAGGTAGGAGTTCAAAACAATAAACGAGTCTCCCAATCAAGCAGGACAGAATCGGCCTAGTGTATTCTTTTATAAAAATAAGTAGTAATAGACCATTTCTGGTAATGCCTTTCTTGAATTGCTTGACGTAGAAAAACAAAAATATTTTGTAAGAATATCTTGTTTGCAGAACAGATAGAGAAAGTCATGTGAATGGAACATATCAGATATTTTAAAAGCCGTTGCTATTTGAGTTTCTTTGCATGGCCACAAGTAAAATATGCGATATGAAACAAATGATACCTTCCCGTTTCAGAAAAGAATAAGTATTTCAAAATTTAAACTAATGACCAGGAATATCTCGGAAATTGTTAATTAAAAAAAATGTATAGGACATAAATGTGTATTTTGACGAGATCTGCGTCTCCTGTGTTGTAAGGTCTCTTATAGTTTACAAGTTATACAAAAGTTCTCAAGAATGAAAGGGACTTCAGAGACTATTCCAAGAAAATACAAGGTATACATTTTATTTTTCATGTAAATATCTTTAATATATGGAATTTAATCAAAATATTTAAAGCTATTTATGAGAGAAACTATGTTTTCGATAATTTCCCATGTAAACGGTAATTTGGGATGGGTGAATTTTTGTTGATAATCTTCCTGTCGCATTTTTGGAAATATTTTTAGTTATGCTATTCACAGACACATGGACACTCACACGAGCAGTTTTCTATAAATGCTTTATATATATATATATATATATATATATATATATATATAAAGCATTTATAGAAAACTGCTCGTTATATATAGGGGAATCTAAGAGGAGTATTTTCAGTGAAATCTCAGTATCGAATTTTCGTTGGAATGCAACACCTTCTACACGTCCACACCATAAACGTGCTAGAGAAAGTAAAATTAAACAACAAGAAAAGTACATAGGGACCCGCTTCTAAAAAGAAAGTTGACTCTGCTTAAAATCTCCCCAATTTTCTTAATTCCGTTATACTTAGGAAATATGCAATAATACAATTTCTGCAATTGTTTGTTTCGATTATCATGAAGTAAATAAAAGAACAGGTAAGCGTTTGTAAGAATAGTTAATATGTACAAAAGTGAACAGAGGATGTTTTGTATGTGCCACACTCCAGATGTTTTTCTTTTAGGGTTAAATAAAAATTTTATTCTTGGACAATTCATTGATTTCTTAATGTATTTATTATGTTTTATTTTATGATGCGTTTTAAAATATGTAGTACATAATTATTAATCTGATATTTGTTTTCATGGGCCTAGTCGCCAGCGCCGCCTGGAAGCTAAAATACTGTCTTCCAAACCGAACAGAGAGTATAATATTTATATCGGCATTTTTTTTAAACAGTACACGGAGTCTGATCAGGACTCCGGCGCTGTATCCCCGTTTACATTTCCCCCCTAAGTTTACTGTATGATTACTGGTTTTACTGTTTCTTTGCACAAACATATAACACCCATGCCCAAGGCGGGACTCGAACCATGGCCATGGGGACCGGCGGCATTAGGACAAGCGCAGACATGCCACAGCGTCTGTCATTTTGCTATTACTAACCTCGAACAAGCTGATCGTACTTTTTATAGACAGAGAAAGCTACTCAATTCTGAGGAAATCCCCGGAGAAGTTGACCTCCTGAACCACCTGGATCACTTATACCTAAATCAACTTTGTCTAACTCAAATTAACGTTGTGAGAACATTGTTTTGCTGGTTTGCCTTGGACTATCCTTGCCATGCTGCATATTTCAATCTCAAATTAAATGTTTGGCTTTACCAAAGTATAGCGGAAAAACCAATATGAAATGTTTTCGCTCTGTAAGGAATACAAATGATAGCGAGTTTCTCATAAAAATTCGACTTCCCCAGCCCGCAAACATACGTATTACTATGTTTTTGTTTTTTACTTTCTCTACACGTACAATGTACATAGTGTATAAACAAGGTATTGCATATCACTAAAAAATTCGATACCAATTTTTCACCGTAAATACACGTTTTAGGGTCCCATGTATCCAAAAGAAGCATTTTCAGAAAAAGGTCATGTGTGTGTGTCCGTGTGACTGTGAACACGATAACTCAAAAACGAAAATTCGGTAAAATACCAAACTTGTTATTTAAGTTTGGTATCTTTTAGGAATGTGTCACGAAGATTTTGAGAAAAATCTCCCACTCCGAACTCCCTTTACATGGAAAAAATTTCGAATAATTTTGATTATCTCAGAAATGGCTCTAACGATTTTGATTAAAATAAAGATATTTATATGGTAAATTTACTGTATATCTTAATTTTCTGAAAATATCCTCTAGACACCTCTATATTCTGGGTGACATTTTCTGAATTTTACGTAACTGGTAAATCGTAAGAGATAGAGAAAAACATACTACACAAAAAAATGTAGATCACGTTAAAGCACACAATTTAGGTTATATAATTTTTTTCGTGAAGTTGATCGTTTTTAGATATTCTCTGTCATTGTTTTCAGCTATAAAATACTTAAACTTTTTTCATACAGGAATTTGTCAACTCCTGTCCATACAAACAAAGGTACCTTAGTCACATAGCAACCAGCTTTTGACTATCACTTTAACCTGTGGTACTCCCTTATTTTGCTTCTTCTTGCAAGGAAGCAAGTAATAAGACAATTTATGCTAGTTTTTTCTCGCTTAGCATGAAGTAAATAGAAGTAAATAGAAGCATAAGGTTTTTATTAAGATTTTTTGCAGGGATGTAGAGAAAATCGTGTGAATGGAACATATCAGATTTTTTCATAAAAACCTGACTTTCCCAGCCTACAAGAATAATACGTATTACTATGCCTTTTTGTACTTTCTCTGCACGGACTAAGTACATAGTATATAGAGAAGGTATTGCATTCCACTCAAAAATTCTATACCGGTTAGGGTCCCGGTATCCTTAAAAAAAAAAAAGCATTTTCAGAAAGATATCCGTTTATGTCTGTGAACACGATAACTCAAAAACGAAAAGTCGGTAAAATACCTAACTTGTTATTTAAATTTAGTATCTTCCAGGGATGCTACGCGAAGAATTTGAGAAAAATCCGCCACGCCAAACTACCCTTTGCATGGAAAAAGTTTAGAGAATTTTGATTATCTCAAATATGGTTCTAACGATTTTGTTTAAAATACCGTATATTAAAGATATTTACATGGCAAATAAAATGTATATCTTGAATTTTCTGGAAATAACCTCTAAAGGCCTCTTTATTCAGGGTGAATTTTTCTGAATTTTGCATAACTAGTAAACCGTAAGAGATAGACAAAACCTTACAACACAAAACATGTAGATTACGTTATAACATACAATTTATGTTGTGTACTTTTTTTCGTGGAGTTTATCGTTTTTTGAGATATTCCTTGTTATGGGTTTCAGCTATAAAATATTTATACTTTTCTCATACGGAAAATATGTCAACTCCTGTTCACACAAACAAAGGAATTTCAATCACATAGCAACCAGCTTTTGACTATCACTTTAGCCTATGATACCCCCGTATTTCCCTTCTACTTACATGGAAACAGGTAATAAGGCGATTTCTGTTAATATTTTCTTGATTAGCATGAAGCAAATAGAAGAATAAGCTTTTTGACAATAATTTGTTGTAGAGATGTTGAGAAAGTCATGTCAAGGGAGCACGTAAGATTTTTTTATATATTATTTCGCATAAACGGGAGCTTTGGTTTAGCAGAACAATTTTGGTGTCGTTCTTGCAGTACAAAGCACACAAAGATAATCCTGAGTTCTAAGATTATAAAACAGGTGTCACTAATTCGCATAATCGGAGCAAGCTAGCTTGCAGTATATGCAGTCAATCAACAAGTGACAGCAGGGATTGCCTCTTTTCCTTGTATAGTGCGTCGTGTGGGGAATATAAAGCCAAACCAACACGCAAACCATCGACTCCTACGTTTACGTCATGTTTAAGAAGAATCTTCTTATTTATAGAAGGTGGTGAAATAAGTGTTTAGTTTTCGGCTATGTTTTGCACTCAGAAAATCCAGTTTGCAGCGTCGTTGCACAATGCATGTGAGTACAACATTTAACAAAGAGAACATTTATTTTAAATTGTGTTCGATCCCAATTAATTATCACGATGCCTGGTCATATTCACTGCTATAAATGTGAAGGTTGTTCGTTACAAATTAATTCGCATACTGTTGCAATATAATGCAATTATGACATTAACCAAATTAGGGAGTTTGTATTGTTTATCTTAATATTTTAATAATTGTCACTTTTGCAATTATTTATCTTACGACTACCAATTAACATCAAACGTACGAACATATTTATATGTTTATATACGAAGTACAAATAGGAATGCTAGAAGTATGATAGAGTGGTACTAATAATGAACCTGTATAAGCACATTAATCTCTGAATGGTGGATTACCTATTTCAAAATATAGCAGATTGCCAGTGTAAATTTGTTCTGTTAGCTTAGGGCAACCAGTTAGTCGCCCTCCGTGGTGTAATGGTTACCATGCTAACTTCATATACCCAAGGTCGCGAGTTCAAACCCGGCGGAGGACGATTTTTTCGGGCGTAAAAATCCTTAGCATGGCTTCCTTCGGAAGGGAAGTAAAGCTGTGGGTCCCGTGTCGTAGATTTACGGCACGTAAAAGAACCTCAAGCCTGATAAGAGAGGCCTGTGAGCAAAATTAAGCGATCTTTCACGCCCAGTATAGAATGGGACGCTGAGAACCAAAGCAGTTAAAGAGCGTCCATAAATAACAGGCCATTTCATTTTTTTCCCAATCCTAACCTATAAACGGTTTCGTGTGTGGATTAACTCCTAGTGATAGAGAAGGTAAAAACCAATGTTAGAAAAAGGTCTGTGTGCGTGGGGAGGGTGGTCCTGTGTCCGTCTATGGAACGGCATAATTCAAAAATGAATACTCCGATAGTAGCAAACTTGATATTTATATTTAGCATCAACAAAAATGCGACACAAAGATTTTCAAGAAAACTCCCCTTCCCAAACTACTTGGAACATTTTCCAAAGCTTGTTATTTTCTCAAAACGGCGCATGTTTAAGATATTTCATAACAAATTAAATATATGCTTTGAATTTTGTGGGAATAGCCTCTGAAGTCCTCTTCAAGCTAAATGATTACAGAGTAACTGGTAAACTGTAAGAGGTAGATAAAATTCTTACTACACAAAAATGAAAATCACATTTTATGTCATATATAGATAGCTTTCTGCAGAACTAACCATTTTAAAGATACTTCTTTGCTAATGCTTATCTCGATTAGCATTTTGTATATAAAATAATCCTTTGTAAGAATTGTTTGTTTGGAAAACAGTGTGAAAATCTTATGTGTTTCATTCACATGACTTTCTCTATCTGTTCTGCAAACAACTATTCTTACGAAAGATTATTCTGTATCTACATCATCGTATTCAAGATAAGCATTAGCATAAATTACCTGTTTCCTTGTAAGTAAACGGGAAATAAGGACATACTGCACTAGGCTAAAGCGATTATCAAATCTTTTAAAAGTGTCCTGTGTGAAACAATTAAAATTTAGTTCTCTTTGCATGGCCAACAGTAAAACAAAAGAGATATGAAACGAAACACGAGTTCTGTTTGAGAAAAGTTTAAGTAGTTTATTATTGAAACCAATAACAAGGAATAGCTCGGAAAGATTAGTTTTACAAAAAGATTTATAGGTATATGACAAATTATGTGTTTTAACGAGATCTATAATTGTTGTGTTGTTCATATTTGTCTGTCTCTTGCGGTTTACCAATTATAAAAAGTTCATCCTGAATTAATAAGTCTTAAGAGGCTTGTCCTAGATAATTCAAGATATACATACATTTCCTAGGTCATAAAATATCTTAAATATATTAAATTTTAATAAGCATAGTAATTTTTACAAAATCAGAAATTTCTAAAAGTGTTCGATGCAAAGGATAGTTTGGGGTTGGGAAATGTTCCTGAAATTTTTCCTGTCGCCTCTCTTGGAAAACATAATAGCAAGTTTTATATTTAACCGACTTTTTCTGTCCACAGACATTCCCTCATACACGCAGACAGATTACAAACAGGACCATTTTGAATAATGTTTTTTTTTTTAGCTTAGAAGTCCTCAAAACATATATAGAATTTTTAGTATAATGCAATACCTTCTCTACCTACCATGTACACTGTATACTCATGCTAGAGAAAGTAAAAAGTATTGTGACTAGAACACATCAGACCTTTTAGCGTCCTTGTCGACAGACTTCCTTCGTAATCGTGCGTGAATTATCAAATTTTTGTCTGAAAATCTTCAATTCTACTGGTTTAAAATTACAAACTTTATCCCCTCTGCCTTTTTGAGTTTAGCTTTACTATTATTGTATTCAAGGTAAATTAATATATGGTAACGTGCTTATATCCTGTCCGACTGTTAATTTAAGATGTTATTTTTGCATTTATATTACGTAAAGTAATATGAATGTCTGCTGTAGCACAAATTGTTTTTGAAATTTGGTGGCTATTGGATTAATTTTTAGTAACCATATTTTTTTCAGAAATAATTTCTTACAATTTTTCTGCTCTTTTATCTTTGAATTTATTATTTCGGCAATAAAACCGCTTCTTGGCATCACAAGTAGAATTTTGCTTCTTTTTACTTTTTCTACACGTACTATTTCATAATAGGCAGAGAAAGTATTGTATATATATCTGTTTTTATGCATGTGTGTGTTTTTATACAGCATAGCTCAAGAACAAAAAGTTGATTGATTTCCAAACTTGGTGTTTAAGTTCAGTATCTTGCAAGGATGCAACATTAAGATTTTCAGTAAAATCTCCCTTTGCACAGAACATTTTTGGAAAATGTTGATATTCTCAAAAATAACTAATAAATTATGTTTTAATTAAAATGTCATATGTTTAACATATTTTTTGTGACAAATCAATATATATCATCAGTTTTCTGGGAATGGTCTCTAAGGAACTTCTTTCTGGATTATTTTTATAACTGCTAAAACGTAAAACATACTGCACAATAAATAAAGATCGGGTTTAACACGCAATTACATTATATACCTTTTGTTTGTTTGTTCTGTTTGTTGTTCTTTTTTGTTTTTTTTAGTTAACCGCATCCGCGATAATACTTGTTTTTGGTTTAAATTTTAAACTATTTATGACTTTCCTCAAACGGGGAGTCATCTTTCGTTTCATCTCTGTTTTGTTTTGCTCCTGGTCATGCAAAGAGACCCAAATTTTACTTGTTTCATAATGATAGCTATTAAAAGATTTGACTATTGGTTTATCCCAAATTCTGCAGATGTTTATCTTCATTAGAATGATGTAGATAAAATATTAATCTGTTTGTTTGCAGAACAGTTTGGGGAAATCACGTGAATGAAGCCGTCATTTATTTTTAAAAATGTTATTGGCTTCTTTTATTTTGTGTATTTTTTGAACAAATAAAATGAAATCTGTAATGCCTCGTCCTGTTTGGCTACACCTGGAGGTGTATTCCAAATTTCCTATCCGTTTTGTTTCTTCTTTTTCAGAAATTTAACTTCTACTTAAAACACCAAATAATAAATTAACTAAAATGTTGGACAAATTAATTAAATAAAATTAAGTTAAATTTAAAACAAAATAAACCAAAAATAAATAACAAAATAACTACAACTATTGTAATATTATTAATTTCCTATCATTGTTGGAAGCAAGATTCCACAAAAACTTGAATCCAGTTATTTACTGTTTACTTATAACTAAATTCCAATTTACTAAATAATTTTACTGGTATTCAGCAATAAAACTATGGATGTCCAACACACACAAAATTCCCAGACTATACTTTTACAAAGCTTTTCTACTGATTTTCTTTTAATTATTAATTATTTTTCTGAGTATCAAATATATGTATCTGTACTTAATTATTAATACTATCTCTACACCCTATGCACATAGTGTAAAGAGAAGGTATTGTATTGCACTAAAAATTCGTTACCGATTTTTCGCTCTAAATACATTTTTGAGACCCCCTGAATAAAAAACAATTAGAAAAATATCTGCGAGTGTCTGTCTGTCTAGCTGTATGTGTGTATGTGTCTGTCTGTCTGTCTGTCTGTCTGTCTGTGAGCAGCATAGCTCAAACGAAAAGACCGTTAAATACCGAACTTGGTATTTAAGTTTGGTGTCTTCCAAGAATGCGATACGAAGATTTTCAAGAAAATCCTCCCATCCCCAACTACTTCTCGAAAATTTTGATTTTCTCAAAATTGGCTCTAACGATTTTGATTAAAATCTCTTATATTTAAAATATTTACATGGCAAATAAGATGTATATCTTCAATTTTCTGGGAATAATCTCTGAAGACATTTTTATGTTGGATTAGTTTTGAGATAGACTAAAACTTAATACACAAAAATGTAGAGTTCGTTAAAACACAAACTTTATATCAGATACATTTTTTCGTGGAGTTGAAATATTCGTTTCAGCTTTAGAATATTTTTCTCAATTTGTCAACTGCTAACCAGGCAAACAAAGGCACTTGAATCACATAGCAACGTGGTTTTAAAAGATTTGACTATCGATTTAGCCTATGGTGCTCTTAATTTCCCTCCGGCCGTGCCGTGGCCGAGTGGTTAGATCACTCGACTCTGACTTAGACGGCCAGGGTTCGATCCCAAGCGACCGCATGTGGTGGACAAAGCGGGACGGGTTTTCTCCGGTTTCTCCCCTATTGTATTCCACAGGTGCTCCATCTCCATTCCAGTGTTATCGCCTGCGGTGTCATTTATATATATCCTTCCTACTTACAAGAAAGCAAGTAATAACACCCTTTCTGCTAATATGTATTTCGATTAGCATGAAGTAGATAGAAGAATAAGCTTATTAACAATAATGTGTTACAGAGATGTCGAGAAAGCCGTGTGAATGGACACATCAGTTTTTTTTGTTTGTTTTTTTCATATTCAATACCTTAATAATTAATTTATACAGAATAATTATACTTCACTTCATTAAGCTATCCAATTATCTCTGTATATAATCAATATATAAAAAATCTAACGCTTTACATTCACATAACTTTCGCTAGCTGTTCCATATGCAAACTTTTCTTACAAAAAATTATATTTTTATCTACATCATGCTAATCAAGATAAACATTAGCAGAGTTTGTCTTATTACTTGCTTCCTTATAAGTAGTGGCAAATAAGGCTAAACCAATAGTCAAATCTTTTAAAAGCTGGTCGGTATGTGAAACAATTTGAGGTTAAGTTAACTTTGTACGGTCCCGTTTGAGAAAAGTTAAGGTAGTTTAAATTTGAAATTAATAACAAGGAATATCTCGAAAACGGTCATCTCTACAAGAATAATGTATTTCATATAAATTATGTGTTTTAAGAAATCCACATTTTTGGTGCAGTAAGTTTTTGTCTTATCTCTTACAGTTTAACCGTTATGAAAAATTCTGCAAAACTCATCCAGAATAAAGAGGTCTTCAAAGGCTAGTTTTAGAAAATTCAAAATATGCATTTTATTTGTAAGGCTAATGTCTTTAATAAATGGTAGTATTTTAATAAAACTCGTTAGAGCTATTATTGAGAAAATCGAAATTCTCAACAACAAAAAATTTACATGCAAAGGATAGTTTGTAGTGGGGGGACGGACCTTTTTCTAAAAATGCTTTTTCGGAACCAGGAGACCTCAAAACGTATATTTCCAGTGAAATCTCCACATCGAAATTTTGGGTGGAATGCCATACTTTCTCTAGCTACCATGTACATTGTATGTACATATGTGATAGAGAAAGTAAAAGGAACAAAGGCCTTCTCTCCCAAATAATAAAATTTGGCCGATGCCACAAAATGTATTTAGAAATATGTGCGTGTTTTAAAAATATCTACCTTTATTTCGTCTATCGCTTAACGGTTACCAGTTATAGGTAATTATATAAAATGTCTTTAAAATGAAGAGGACCAAAAAATAAATACACACATTTTATTTACTATATCAATATATTTAAAATATTTATTTATAATTAATATCGTTAGAACTATTTTAAGAAACTCGAGCATCCCCCCAAAAAAAAAATTACAAATGGTATTTTTTGTTGGAGGATTTTACCGATAACCTTCATGGCGCATCATTGGAGGACAGTGGACTTTAATATCCAGCAAAAAATACACTACTGGCGAAATCTCTATAATTATTTTGGGTGAAATAAAATATCTTCTCTACCCACTATGCCTATGGTAGAGACACTAATAAAAATTAAATTTTGGATACACCCCGAACCTATTGCTTGTACATTATTATTAGCGCTTCGGCTAAAATTAGATCTATTCTATTTTAGGATTACCGCTGAGCACATATCTGAACTTACATTATATGCCATCGTAATGAGCTTATCGTGCGAACGCATATGAAAGATTAACTGAAAGCTTTCATCTTCCACATTTTACGCTCGCAATGTATGCATAGTTTCCTGAACGTAATTATATAGAAGCTTAGATTTGCAAGATGAATTTCGTGGTATTTCTGACACGTTAGATTACAGTATTACTGCCTCCGATCTTCATTTTTTTCTCTTTTGTTGATGCGCTTGTGCATTCATTATAAAACAGCTTTTTCTGTTATTGAGAAGTAAATTGGATATTTTTCCTTGCAGGAATGCGATTTTGCCGCCAACCATGAGAAGAAATGACCAATCACCGTGGTCACTTTGTAACTCGGCGAAAGGAGCATGGATATTAGTTGGAGTGAATTTCCTAGATACATATGCTGAAGTTCGTCATACATGTTTTGGGTACTCCTCAGCTCAGTGCACCCAGGCGCATTTGATTGTAGATTTTATTGCAGAACTGAGTAATTAAAATGATGTTAAAAACTTCCATGTACAGAAAACTGGGTAGAACTGCATAAAAATGCTACATCAAATCAATTCCTTTAAAATGCAAAGAAGCTTTGTTAACTGGCATAATGTTTATTTATAGAAGCTAGGTGAAAACGACCATCGTTAATGTCTTTTATGTTCTTAACCTTTCTTAGAGTTTTGCCTTTGTTTAATTTATAAGTTGCCCTCAGAATCTAAAGATCATACAGAGTGCTTAAACTTTGGAAACGCGGTGCGATTACGTTTGTTTTAAATTTTGAATAGCACACATTTTAGCTTTTTTATTTAAATCTAGTGCAGATCACACGAGCTCTAAAAAAATACTCTTTAGTTAGAAAAGGATGCGAAAGATCGAAGGTGACTAATGTTAATACTTTCTTTACTACGCATAATAAGTAAAGGAAAGGTTGCTATCCACCCAAAAATTCGATGTAGAGATTTCACCAGATATATTTTTTGAGGTCCCCTGAATAAAAATTTAGAAACTGGTTCCTGTGTGTATGTTCGCGTTAACGCGCGGGTATGTATGTTTGTGTATGTGTGAGTGCTTGTGTTTATAAACATCATAACTCAAAAATCTGACGTGTTCCATTCACATGACTTTCTCTATATGCAACAAATTATTGTTAAAAAGCTTATGCTTTTTTTACTTCATGCTAATTGAGAAAAAAATAGCAGAAATAGTCTTATTACTTGCTTCCGTGCAAGTAGAAGGGAAATAAAGGGGTAGCATAAGCTAAAGATGTAGTCAAATGCTGGTTGCTATATGACTGAAGTTCTTTTGTTTGTATGGACAGGACTTGACAAATTTCTGTATGAGAAAGGAATGTTTTTAAAGCTAAAACAAGTAACAAGGAATATCACAAAGATGACCCATTCCACGAAAAAATGGATATTGCACAAATTGTGTGTTTTAACGAGCTCTACATTTTCTGTCAAGTAAGCTTTTGTCTATCTCTTACGGTTTGCCAGTTATGCAAAATTCCGTATAGTTCATCCAGAATAAATTAGACTTCAGAGGCTAATCTCAGAAAATTAAAAGATATAGATTTTATTTGTCAGGTGAATATCTTTAATATACAATATTTTAATCAAAATCGTTACAGCCATTTTTGAGAGAATACAAATTTTCAAAAAATTTTCCATCTAAAGGGTAGTTGGGGGTGTTGGGATTTTCATGAAATCTTCGTGTTGTATCCTTGGAAGACACTGAACTTAAATACGAGTCTTTTCATTTTTGAGCTATGTTGTCCACAGACACACATGCACTCATATGGACCTTTTCCCAAAAATGTTTTTATTTGGATTCAGGGGGGCTGAAAACATATATTTCCGGTAAAATCTCGATTTAAAATTGTGGGTGGAATGCAATACCTCCTCTTTACACTATCTACATAATACATGTAGAAAAAGTAAAAATTAAAAGTCGGTTGAATACGAAACCTGATATTTAAGTTCAGCATTTTCGACACGAAGTTTTTCAAAAAACTCCAACCCAAATGATCTTTTTTATATTTCACAAAATGGGTCTAACTATTTTGATTAAACAGCCATATTTTTAATATGCTCGTATGCTTTCACGGCCGGTGTTATTATTGGTAGAATATAACATATCCGAGCTTGTAGTGGTCGACCAATTGTCAGCGCTATTCAGTCTTCAACGTATTTTGTTTCCAAATACCTCGTTTCGCAGTTAAAGCCTTATTTATATTGGAAGTACAAGCAGCTACATTAAGAATTCCATGGATTTTGTAAACAAACTCAAACAACTGAACTACGAACGAACTAGTCAGCTTCGATGTCACTTCTTTGTTTACAATGGTGCCCATTCCTGAAGTTTTAAATTACATTAAATATCTTTTCCCAAAAGATATAGTGAATCTGTTTAAACATTGCCTCTCGAGCACCTACTTCCAGTGGAACAGTGAATATTTCGAACAACTTGACGCAGTTGCTATGGGCAATCCGCTAAGGTCTGTAGTAGCTAATTATTTTATGGAACATTTTGAAACTGCTAAGAAAAAGCCGACTTGCTGGTATCGATATATCGACGATGTTTTTACCATATGGCCCAATGGGAATGCTGAACTCCAGTCTTTTTTGCTGCATTTAAACCTTGTAAACCCAAAAATCCAATTTACAATTGAGACGGAACATGACAACAAACTCCCATTTTTAGATGTTTTGGTCACAAAAGAAGCAAACTGCAGACTCGGCCATTCTGTTTACAAAAAACCAGTTAGTTGCGATCAATACTTGCACAAGGACTCCAACCACCATCCACAACAGAAACGAGGTGTGAATAAGACCTTGGTTGAACGTGCCAAAAATATTTGTGAGCCGCAGTATTTAGATAATGAACTTAAACGACTAGAACAAGGTTTTGCCCATAATGGCTATTCTAAAAAGGGATTTACACGTGCCATTCATCCTAACAAATCTCAAAAGGAAAACCCGAAATCAAATTCAAATAGAGCTGAAGTCTTTCTGCCATGCATAAAAGGCGTCACTGACAGAATAAGCAAACTATTAAATAAACAGAAATTAAAACAGTATATCTTCCAACACGAAAATTAAAACAAGTGCACAAATCTGCCAAAGACCCACTGGACCCACTCTTTACCGGCGGGGTTTAAAAAATACCTTGTACATGGGGCTAATCTTACATAGGCACAACGAAACGTACCATAAAAACCCGCATAGCCGAACACAAAAGATGCTGTCGCTTCGGTCATACAGACAAATCTGCCGTTGCAGATCCTAGACAAACATGACATATTATTTGAAAAAAAAAAACAAACAAACAAACAGAAGTCCTCGCAACCACCAAACATTACTACTCCAGAATGGTCAGAGAATCCATAGAAATATACAAACATCCCAATAATTTCAATAGAGAAGACGGATATAAGCTCAACCAGACCTGGACTCCTGCCTTACTCTTCGCACCGGCCAACACAGCAGCCAATCAGAACACCGCAGTCCAATTACACCCCTCCCACTGCTCCAACCGTATACATTACCGTCCACTGCTCCGTGAATCTGTAGTCGCTAGTCATTCCTGCCTAGCCTCATTCTGAAGATGTCCTCCACAGCTGAGGACGAAACGTCAAGTTTTAATTATTTTAATAATTTTAATATTCGACCACGGCCTACAAGCCCGGATATGTTATATTTTACCAATAACCATATTTTAAATTATATTTATGATAAATGAAATGTAGGTCTTGAATTGTTTGTGAATAGCCTGGAATTATTTTTGAATTATTTTTGCCTGATAAACCCTAACTATACCAAAAATGTTTAACTCGTTACACCGCATAATTTATGTCAAATGCAGCCTTTGTTGAGTTAGCGATTTCCGAGATAGTCCTTATTATTCATATAAGTTTTCTAATCTTCCTTTCTTTTATTGTTTCTTTCTCCAAGTTTTGCTTTTACTGACATGATAAAAGAACAGAATTTGAAAGGTTAAAACTTTTGTTATTGTTTTTGCTTTGTGTATTTACTTATTTTCCTTGTACATATAAGAAAATGTGTAACAATACCGTTTGTGTTAATGTTTATTTCTATTAACATGAAGTAGATAGAAGAATAAACTTTAATGGGAATATTTTGCAGAAGAGTAAATAGAATAGGTTATTTGAATGCACATGAGAGTTTTTCTGCGTTTTATGCCAAATATATTTTTCGCTCTAAAATGGTTGAACATTTTAACATCAATCCAAAAAATGTATGCGGAACGTATCAAAAAGATTGATATTATTATTTTCCTGTTACTCATGAGACGGTTTTAGCAATGTCAATAAGATGTGTAGTTATCTTATCGATATTTGCTTTTAGGTTAGAAAGAACCTAACTATAAGTGCAATGTTGCCATGTTCCTAAAGTTCAGTAATATGGATTAAAAACCTTCCGATTACTGCCTTCGTCTTGTTCTTTACCATCAGTTTCTAATATCAATCGTTGGAATATGGAAAGACGAAGGAAAGAAAAAAGATAGAACTCGAAATCGCGAATAAATTGTATTATGTAGGAGTAAGATTAAACAGTAATACAGAGTGGGTATAATAATATTAATTTACGGTAATTTATCTGTGAAATTTGACCAATAATTGTAAGAAATTAAAAAACTATTTTGTTTTATAATATGAGATGAATTCTAAATTTTAAGAACACATTTACTTTTTCCCCCTCTTTGCGAAGGTGTTTTAACTACCAATTAACTGAAGCTATAAATGGGATGCCGCATGTTTATTAGTTGACACTCCCAAACATATTTTTTGGCAAATTTTATTCCAACATTACTCCATATTCAAAATGTTCTACACGATAACATTTTTCACTAATTTGTTTAAAAAACGTTACTGTCTCTCAAAAACACATTATAGAAAATGGTCGTATTACTTTTTACTTTCTCTACACGTACTATGTACATAGCGTATTGAAAAGGTATTGTATTCCACCCAAAAGTTCGATACCGAGATTTCACCGCAAATACTTGTTGGGTCCCTCTGAATCAAAAAAAAAAAAAAAAAAAAAAAAAAAAATCCGTGAGTGTGTGTGCGTGTGTGTGTCTGTGGACACCACAGCGCAAAAATGAAAAACCCGTTAAATACCAAACTTGGTTTGGAATTTTTCAAGGATGCGACACGAAAATTTTCAAGAAAATACCGACACCCCACAGCTACCCTTTACGTGGAACCTTTTTAAAAATGTTTGATTCTTTCAAAAATGGCTCAAATGATTTTGATAAAAATATCTTATATTTAAGATATTTATATTCCAAATAAAATGGTATTTTGAATTTTCTGGGAATAGCCTCCGAAAACTACTTTATTCTGGATGAATTTTACGGAATTTTGCATAAATGTTAAAGAGTAAGAGAGGGACAAAAACTTACAAAAAATGTAGAGCGCGTATTAACATACAATTTATGTTATATACATTTTTTCGTGGAGTTGATCGCTTTTTAGATGTTCCTTGTTTTTTATTTCAGCTTTGAGAAACTTATACTTTTCTCATACGGGAATTTGTCAACTTCTTTCCATAAAAGCAAAGGAACTTCAGTCACATAGCAACCAGTTTTTGAATATCACTTTATCCTTGATGCTCCTTTATTCCGCTTCTACTTACAAGGAAGCAAGTAATCAGACTATTTCTGCTAATTTTTTCTCGATTAGCATGAAGTAAATAGAAGCATAGGCTTTTTAACATAAAATTGTTGCAGAGCTGTAGAGAAAGGCATGTGAATGAAACACACGTACATACGGACATTTTTCTAAAAAGGCTTTCGTTGGATTCAGGGGATCTCAAAACATGTATTTCTGGTGAAATCTCGGTATCGAATTCTTTGGATCATTAACACCATGTACAAATACGTGTAGAGAAAGTAATAATAATGCAGATCAATCTCTTAACTCATTTACTGTAAACTGGATTTTTGTATGTGAATATTTTTAAAAATGCATCACGTAACTCATTTTTATTAGAACAATGAATTTAGACAGTAAAGAATATTATAGAAATAACCATACAGGCTAGAATTGTAACTACCGTAACTTACAGACAAATATAACTATTATTGTGTAATAACTAATATAAATTTCGATAAAATATATACTGCGGATTTTCCAAGTTTCAGAGATGAATTATCTTAAAGAAAACTTTCTTGGACAACATCGGGGAAGGTATATATATAAATCAAGAAAGATGGAAATAAAATGGTTGCAGAGTTTATTTGGCAGAAGTGCAGTTTAATATGATTTTGAGGTCTGGACTTTGACAAATGTGGATGTAATTCTTATAAATCTTGGCTTACATGGTGCTTCACCCAGTTACATAGGACAAACCGATTTAGAAGTTGGTATTAAGAGCATAAACTGAGACAGAGGATTGAAACATATTTAAAATTGTAAATGTTGAGGAATAAAATATTTTATATCTGCATTTAAAAGCACAACATAAAGATTAATCGAAGAGACATTTGAATTAAGAGGACTAAAGACTATTTTTAATAAAATCTGTTAAAATTTTACATAATTAATTTAATTATTATAGTAAATCTAATAATAATCTAAAAGTACTTTGAGATACTATTATTATAAAACTTTGCTGAAATTATTTAGATAACTAAAAATGATTTTTAGAAGAAGAAACGTATAGAATCTGTGACTCAACGGAACAGAAGGCTTTACAAGAACTAAAACAGAAGTAATAAATACCGAAAGGATTGAGAATAGGATAGGAATAAATATACTCTTTGTAATAATTACTTTCTCTATACGTACTATGTACATAGTGTATAGAGAAGGTATTGCACTCCACCCAAAAATTCGATACCGAGATTTCACCGGAAATATGTGTTTTAGGGTCCCCTGTATCCCCCCCAAAAAAGACATTTTCAGAAAAAAGTTCGTGTGTGTGTCTGTGAACGTGATAACTCAAAAACGAAAAGTCGGTAAAACACCAAACTTGGTATTTAAGTTTAGTATCTTCCAGGGTTGCGACACGAAGATTTTGACGTAAATCCCCCCAGCCCAAACGACCCTTTACATAAAACTTTTTTCGAAAATGTTGACTTTTTCAAATGTGACTAATGATTTTGATTAAAATATCGTATAGATATTTACCTGACAAATAAAATGTATATCTTGAATTTTCTGGGAATAGCCTCTGAAGACTACATTATTCTGAATGAATTTTTTACGGAATTTTGCATAATTCCTAAGCCGTAAGAGATGACAAAAACTTACCACACAAAAAATATAGATCACATTAAAACACACACAATTTATGTTAAATAAAACTTTCTCGTGGAGTTGATCGTTTTTGAAATATTGTTTGTTATTGGTTTCACCTTTAAAAGACTTGTACTTTTCTCATATAGGAATTCGTCAACTCGTGTCCATACAAACAAAGGAACTTCAGTCATATAGCAACCACTTTTTGACTATCAATTTAACCTATGGTACTTCCTTATTTCGCTTCTACTTACAAGGAAGCAAGTAATAAGACTACTTCTGCTCATTTTTTCTCGATTAGCACGAAGTAAATAGTAGCATAGGTTTTTCTAACAATAATTTGTTGCAGAGATGTAGAGAAAGTCATGTGAATGGAACACATCAGATTTTTTTTATTGTGTTCAACGTCCACTCTTACTGCATATGGCGCCACAGGTACTGACACTGAAGATACATGGAATGAAGATGGAGCACTAGTGGAATGCGATGGAGGGAAGAACCAGAGAGCCGACTCTGTGCAGCTTTGTCCACCACAAATCCAACATGCTGTCGCCTGGGATCGAACTCAGGTCGTGAGAGTTAAGTGGTCTAATTACTCGGCCACGGCGCGGCCCACTTTGTTATAAAATAATAATTGGCTTATCATTTAAGACTATGAGGCAATTAAGATACTTGGGAAGAAAACTGTACTGAAACAATGAAAGCTAGCAAAGAAAAGTTATAGGGAGTGTACAATTAAGAAAACAATGGACTATATTGCAACAAATTATTCCTACAAAACCTGTTCTTCTAGCTAATTTACGCGTATCAAGATAAACACTATGGTTTTATTTCATATTTCGTTGAAGACACAACGTGGGTATAGGGGAGTGTATCTAACACAAATTGTCTGCCGTAACAGATCACATTTTTGTATAATAAGATTTTGTCCGTTATGGTTACCAGTTATATAAAAATCAAACAGAGAATATTTCCAGAATATTCAAAATATGTATTTCATTTGCCACGAAAATATCTTAAACATGCGTTATTTTAATGTAAATCGTTAGAGCAATTCTTGAAGAAACCAAAATATATGAAAGAATTTTTATGTAAAAGGTACTTTAGAGTGGCGGGATTTTTGTGTCATATCCTCGGAAGACACCAAATTTAAACACCAAGTTTTGAATTTACTAACTTTTCGTTTTTGAGTTATAGCGTTCACAGAAAAATACACACGCCCGTGGCGCGCATAAATATTTTCTTTTTTATTCAGGAAATCTCAAGACGTATATAACATAACTCCATGGCACGATAGCTCACAAGGACATTGGCCTACCGTCCGACCGCTACGTCCCCATCTCGGTCCATAACAGACATGAATATTGGAGGGCGAGACGTGGTCAGCACCTCAATCCCTCCCGGCCGGTTAACGAGGTCATCATGACCTGAAGCCGCTACTTCTCCATCAAGTAGCTCCTCAATTGGCCCCCCAGGGACCTCACAAGGCTGAGTACACCCCGGTCCAGGTCTCCCAGCAGGGGAAAAAATTCCACGCCGTTACTGGGAATCGAACTCAGGTAGCTATGCTACCATCGCGCTAAGTAAAGGTATATATTTGGTGAAATCTCGGTATCGAATATTTGAATGAAGTATAATACTTCCCCTACTTACTATAGTAGTAGAAAATGTAATAAGGTCCTCTATCTTGATAACCGGAGTTTATGCAGGAACTCAGGTACTTATTTTATAAGTTGATTAGCTGTCTACTTGATTGCTCAGGTAGCTCTTTAAACTCAAATGTCATATCAACTATCTAAGTTAATTTAGCTAACCCTTTCTTTATTTTTTTTTTATGTAGCTTAACGTCCTTTAACCTGGAAGGTCATATCGGACGATGAATGAAATTAGGAAATTGATATTCAAATAATCTCGGGGTCCATGGAGCTTAAAGTTACTCGACATTCGTCTTCTCATAAGGGAAAACTCCGAAAAAAACCTTATCCGGGTAACTTACCCTAAGCGAGATCCGAACTCACGACCTTTTGAATGTGAGATAGTCACGCTACCAACCCACTACTCATTAAATTATTATACAATTAAAAACAAATTCTCCGCTTTAATCCTTTATATCTCTTATCCAGTATTCACTTTACAAGATGGTGCCGCGGTAACGTGTGGCACTCGTAATCCGGAGGCCGCGTGTTCGATCCCTGTCACACTAACTTGTTTGTTATGGTTCCCCCTTGTCAGTAAATGCTGCGGTGCTTATTCTCCACGATTGACTTTTCACCATTCTGTCTCATGCCATTTCCTTATCATTTTTCAGGGTGCCTCTAAGTTCGGATGCATGATGGCAGCGCAGATAGATGGCATGGATGCATGCGTACTGTAAGGCAGGGGGAGGGACGTTTGACAGACCCAGAACCTGTTGCACAGTGCATTCTGGAGCCGAGATGAAGAACTTTCAGTCACTGGGTTGGAGACTTCCGCGAGACTCTGCAGTCTGTCTGTCTGCGCTCTGTGGCCTCCAGTGGTTCCCTCTCTGCATTGCTTTCTCCTGGGGAGATTTAATCTCTATAGATCACAGTACCCCACCGTTGTCTAGCTTTTACCTTTATCTTTACCCGGAATTGTATTACTACATTCTATAATTACTTATGGGTTGAAAATAACGAAAGGGATCATTTTGGGATTAAAGTTTTGATTAGTTCGTAATTTTTATTTTTCCTAAGCCAAATGTACAGTTTTTTTTAGATTGATAAAATAACGACAATTTGTGTATAAGTGATTGAAATATATAGATATGAGAAGCGTTTTGAAGCTGTGATATAGTTGTACTATAATTTTAAACAAGTCCATATTTCCAACTACACAAATTTTACTATTTTACCAAAAAGTGAAGTTTTATGCATATGGAAAGCTTTTAAATTTTCCGAGTACTATATAACCCAAAATAAGGATTGGATGATTTTTGGTAGTTTAACGAATCTATGTATGATTTTTTTTTTTTTTTCATTTGTATAGCCCCTTTTAACTTCTTTGGTTGTATCGGGGGCTTTGACTTGTGAAACAGCTCATGTAACTATAGGTTATGGACATATAATCATGTTATATATATCACTGACATTCATTCTCACATTCATACTTCCAGACTCTGTGGGGGATAGGGAATCATTCTGGCTAAAGAAAAATCTCAGCCTCAGCAGGGAATCGAACTCGGGCCTCCCGGGGTGAGAAGTCAGCTCGCTGACCACTCAAGGCAGTCTCTACATATAAATTTTGTCAGCGCTTATTGAACATTAATGCAATATTTTACTCATATGGTTTAAATGAAGCAGATTTCTATATAAAGGTTTGAAAATACGGTAGGGGTAGCTTTTTACTTTCTCTACACGCACTATGTACATAGTGTATAGAGAAGGCATTGCAATGCACCCATATATTCGATACTGAAATTTCACCGGAAATATATGTTTTGAGACCTCCTGTATCCAAAAAAGTGTTTTTAGAAAAATGTCCGTGTGTGTCTGTCTGTGTGTATGTGTGTGTGTGTGCCTGTGGACAGCATAGCTCAAAAATAAAAAGTCCATTAAAAACCAAACTTGGTATTTAAGTTTAGTATCTTTCAAGGATGCGACAAGAAGATTTTCAAGAAAATCCCCCCACCCGAATCTACCCTTTACATGAAAAAAAAATTGAATTTCTTAAAAATGGCTCCAACGATTTTGATTAAAATCTGGTATATTTAAAATAGTTAATTCAAATTCTTCTCGGGCTTCTAGCCAGGTAATAACTTGGCTTGACACCAACGTTTCGAAGAAGTGCATCTTCCTCGTCTTCAGGGTGAACTGAAGACACCCTGAAGACGAGGAAGATGCACTTCTTCGAAACGTTGGTGTCAAGCCAAGTTATTGCCTGGCTAGAAGCCCGAGAAGAATTTGAATTAACACGTCGCCAGGAAAGCTATAGTTCTTATTTTAAAATAGTTACTTTACAAATAGAATGCATATCTTGAATTTTCTGGGAATAGCCTCTGGAGACTACTTTATTCTGGATCAATTTTACGGAATTTTGCATAGCTGCTAAACCGTAAGAAAGGGACAAAAACTTACCACACAAAACACGTAGAACACTTTAAAACACACAAATTGTGCTATATATATATATATTATGTTATATACATGGAATTGATCGTTTTTTTTGTTTGTTTTTTTTAGATATTCCTTGTTTTTGGTTTCAGTTTTGAGAAACTTTTACTTTTCTCATGCAGCAATTTGTCAACTCGTGCCCATACAAACAAAGGAACTTCAGTTACATAGCAACCAGCTTTTGACTATCACTTGAACCTACGGTACTCTGTTGAAGAGATATAGAGAAACTCATGTGAATGGAACACGTCAGATTTTTAATATTTGTAAGTAGATTATATAATCCTCCTTGTGGTTACCATGCTAGTCTCTAATACCCAAAGTTAAGGGTGCAAACCAGGAAGGGTATGGTGGACTTTTCGGGCGTAAAAATGTTAGGGAAGTAAGGTCGTTGGTTCCGTGTAATGCTTATTTACATAAAAGAGCCTCATACCTTGAAAGGAAAGGTCTCTGGGCTAAATTCTGCCAGTTTCACGTCTGCAAGTCGATATATAGTCCTAAGGTACAATCTAGGGGCTAGAGGTTGATCGCTCATCACCATGTGTGCATGACGGCGAACTCCCGAACTAGAAATTCCATTTATCAAGAAACTCTTAAAGCAGGTAAAGGCTCGAAATTGGGCTGTTGTGCCATAGGATAGAAGTTAAGTTATAACTTTTCTTTCTGCTCTATAGTATAAACTTACAAATATTCATCCAAATAGGCCAAAAAGGTTTATTCGTATGTTCGAATCATTCTTTTTCACAGTTTCAAGGATCAAAATGTACAGCCGCTTTGTCTGAATAACAAAATTTTCAGTTGATAATATTTCAGTGAAATATGAGGAAAATTCGGTGTTATAAACCGTATATGTGCAGCCCGTTAAGCCCCACAAAGCTACTCAATTTTGAAACATTTTCAGTCACTCCATTCACCCCTTGAGCTAGAAGGCATCAAAAGCTTGTCACATTTGCAATTAAGTGCCAAAAGTAGTCTTTGATTTGTATATTCAAAGAAATGGATTTGAAATTTGTTGTAATGAATATGAGAAACCTATCTTTAAGCCCCAGCTTTCAACATATTTGAAACGTTATATAACGTGTGATCCTCTGGAATGAGGAATTTTCAAAGAATTATCTGCCTGCCTATAGGATTTATAAAAAAGGCCAAGTTTTCTCGTGAAAGAAAGTAAATATGTATTAAAGTTTCTAAGCTATGCAAGTTCTATGCCGCTTTAAGAAACATTCAAAATTACAAAACTTCATATAAAAAATCTTAATTTATAACTGTTGCCTATGACAAAGATATTTTGCGAATATTACATACCTTATTAATGTACTTTTTATCAAGCGGGATGGTTTAAGCGGTTTCGTCTGTGACCCGCATTCGGGAGGTCGCAGGTTCGATTCCCCTGGCTGGCCTACCTGGCCCACGGGGTTTTTCGGGAGTTTCCCCGGGTCCCCAGGCAAAATCTGTATGTTTATTGCATCCCCCCCAATTTTTTCGGTCCACCATTTCTTGTCCCCATCATATCCTATTCATCTCTTCCAGGTTTAAGGATCGGGTGACGGTGTTCGGTGGGTTGCGGCTGAGTGATGAATTGCGCGTTGTAAAAGTTTATCCTGGTGGCATTGTCGGAACATTCGGTCGGGACCCGCCTTCCGGTTTCAGAGCTCACTCTAGGGGCTCATCGGAAGTCTTGGGCTCATGAGCAGGGCCCAGGGCGTCGTCGGAAGCGTTCCAACTGTTTGCGCCTGTCGTCATCCGGATCTGCTCGTCCTTCGGGTATCTCCCCTCATCTCTCCCTCCCTCCCTGGTTTCCCCTAAGTGGCAAAGGGCTACAAGGGCCTAAGTCCGGTGCTCTGTCCCAGAGTTCTGAGAGCTCCATCCAAGATGACTAATCCTAATCCTAAATGTACTTCTTCATTAGGATCATTTTTTTAAGATTATGTAGTGCAGAGGGAATGGGGCTATGTGACCAGTCGCGTTTTCTTTTATATACGAAATGAGAAAACCTTATAAAAATATTTGTTTCTGATTTGGTTCTAAAATTTATTTTATATCTTCGCTTTGAAATAATGTATCCGTTTATGCAGACTGGTTGTTTAAAGATAAACATTACTAAGTTAGGTGCGTAACGATTATAATCCAGTAATTGTTTTCTATTTTCAAGTATTTCAAATTTATAACAATTTGCCTTTTCCATTTTGAGGAATGCTTTAGAACAATTTACTTGAAATTTGCTTCACATTACCGTTAAAATGTAATGAAAAGAACGACGGACTACTTGTATTTCTTTCATTATAATTTAAAACATTTGAAGAAACTTAAAAACTTAAATAACTCGCTAGTAAAATATTTCTTTAGGTACGAGCAATCATCTTTCAAAAATTATATGCGAGCTTCAGACACTATGCGTATTTATTTAGAAATGGTATCAAAATTATAAGTTTGTAGGATAATTAAGTAATGCTACAATTAATCAAACACTGTTGAGGTTAAGATATTCCATTTTATTTTTGGTGCGGCCCAATTTTTAGAAAGTTTAGATTAAAGCTTTATAAGATGGAATATTTAAAATCCTTCGCCTTAGTATAATTTATAAAAATATATCATGTTCCTTATTGTATTACTATGTAAAACCTTTAAAGAATACAAGGATATAAGAGAAAGACAAAACTTAATTTAGTGATAATTTAGTAAGTTAGAGAGTTTTTTTTTTTTTTAGGCAAGATTTCAAACTCCGTATTCTAAACCAAGGCTTCTAGCATTATAAGCACACGTTTTTTTAAGATTGGCAGTGTTTAGAGCTCAATATAATGCATTTAATATTTCACAACATTTTGTAAACACTTTCACATTGTGCGATCTTCACATTAATTCATATACCTTTAAAATACTATAGTTTTTACTTTTAATTTTTTTTTTTATTTTCTTATTTTGTTACTGTTTTCTTGATCCTTTAATTTCCATTAACAGTTAACCGGGATTTAGAAATACTGTATCGAGTCAGTTTTCCAGGAATATAGAATACAATGTAGAATATGTGAGGAAGGAATTAGCAACATTTGGTGAAGCCGTTTTTTGCATATTTGGGTTGAAAATGATCCCATCGTACTGAAATCTCTATCAAGTTAGTAAGGTAGTTGAAGCTAAGAGTACTGAAATAACGCTAATGTTTAATTTCCAACCAGTTCACGATGCTGCACTTGTTTCGTAGCTACGTTAGTAGACATATGCCTGCTGTGTGCGGGGTTCAATTTACAGCTGGGTTTGGAACTTTTTCTCTAGCCAAGTTATTCCTCAGCCTCTCCAGAGTCTGGGAATATGGATGAGAGTGGGTAATGTGTGTATAATCTAGTGAAACAAAAGAAAGTCAGAATCCAACGAAACTGTAAGATAACGAATTAACACCGTTGCCGATAGCAAATATGTTCTAAATGAAAAATATGATGTGTTCCATTCAAATAACTTTCTTTACATCTCTGCAACAAATTATTGTTAAAAAGCTTATGCCTCTATTTACTTATGCTAATAGAGAACAAATTAGTAGAAATAGTCTTATTACTGGTTTCCTTATAAGAAGAAGCGAAATAAGGAAGTACCGTAGGTTAAAGTGATAGTTAAAAGCAGGTTGCTATGTGACTGAAGTTCCTTTGTTTGTATGGCCAGGAGTTGACAAATTCCTGTATGAGAAAAATATAAGCTTTTTAAAGATGAAACCAAAAATAAAAGAATATCTCAAAAAACAACCAACTCCACGAAAAAAATCTATATAACATAAATTGTATGTTTTAAGTGCTCTACATTTTTTGTGTGGTAAGTTTTTGTTCATCTCTTAACGTTTAGCAGTTATGCAAAATTCCGTAAAATGCATCCGGAATAAAGTAGTCTTCAGAGACTATTCCCAGAAAATTCAAGATATACATATTATTTGTCAGAAAATATCTTTTAATCAAAATCGTTAGAGCTATTTTTGTGAAAATCAAAACTTTTGAAAAAAGTTCCATGTAAAGGGTAGTTCGATGTGGGGGGGATTTTCTTGAAAATCTTAGTGTCGCATCCTCGGAAGAAACCAAACTTAAATACCACGTTTGGTATTCAACGGTCTTTTCGTTTTTGAGCCTTGCTGTCCACACACTCACACACACACACACACACACACACACACACACACACACACACACACACACACGGACCTTTTTGTAATTTTTTTTTTTTTTGATTCAGGGAGACCCTAAAACATATATTTCCGGTGAAATCTCGGTATCGAATTTTTGGGTGGAGTGCAATACTTTCTCTATACACTAAGTACATAGTACGTGTAGAGAAAGTAAAAAAGCCGTCGATATGACCACTGTAGTTAAAGGCGGGCTATAAATGTAATAATAATAATAATAATAATAATAATAATAATAATAATAATTATAATAATAATAACAACAACAACAGCAACAAATATGTTACAGCGTCGTATGCAGACAAGAGTAAAGCAAATTGATTGGTTTGCTTTACTCCACACTCATAGAAGTACAAAAAACTGAGATAAAATATTATACGTCATTCTAAGCCCATTCTATAGGGTAATACTTTAATTTGTTGATTTCCAGAAAATTACAGCTTAGTAATGACAATTAAAATAAAGCAATGTAAGTAAGCTGAAGTTGTTGTTATTGTTATTATTGTTATTATATTATAGTTATATTATTATTATTATTATTATTTAGCAACGTTTTAGTCATCGGAGATTAACCCACTTCCTATGTGCTTGTGTAACTCTCGTAGATCAATATGGTTCCGCCCCTGGACGTAAAGTGGATTTTTCACCTTACAAAAGCATATTAAAAAAAGATGACGCAAAATGTTGTAATCAAGTATTGTAACACTAACTGCAACTTAGTCATACCAAATTAATCAGTTATTCATTTTGTTATCTCATAGTAATGGTGTTGAAAGTTTATAAAATAGTTTTAGTTTATTTTGCCACATTTAGAACAAAGTTTTTTTTTGTTTTTTTTTTTAATATAATGCGAAAGAAAAATAATGTGAATGATTTAGAGGCAAATACTTTTTGTCATACAATTTTTCATATTTTGGAAAATTATATGTTCATAGTTTGGAAAAATGCATGTAAAATGTTGTGACATTTTTTTTCTTTATATAGTGAGTAAGTACCCTGTCTCTACTCATGAAATGCATACATAAATGGAAACTAACGTTTGAAATTTGAGCTTATATTCGTACAAGTTACTATCTTGTGTTATAAAATAGCACTTAGAGAAAAAACAATTATTATGTTCTTTTTGATTAGTGCTTTTATAATGTATATGAACTTCTTGTTTATCTTCCGTATGTTTTTTTTTTCCAAAATGGTATCAGTGTTGTCTATTGCTTATTATACTTGTTTTACTTATGTCATCATTATATTTTGGTGGTGTTCACCACCATTTATCTTCTGCAAGGTAATGGGATGGAGTAGTATGAAGGTTACATTTATAATTCAAATGTGAAATATTTTTACTTATTTATTAACAAATATAAAAACCAAATGGAATAACTTACAACAAAAAGTCGATTGGACACAAATAAATATTTTGCAACGTAGTAAAAACTTTTTTTACAATATAGTATCACAGCCTAATAGCTTTTACATCATTCCTTATAGGAAACTTTGCATTAAATTAGAAAATAAATAATTTATTTTGCCTAGTGAGCTCTATGAAACAATGAAAATATATTTCGATTTTTCTTGATTTTAGCCCCACCCCCCGTGAAATACTTATTTTGTGATTAATACTGGCAAGGCACATTTTAATATTAATGGGTTTTATGAAATAATACAATTACTCACGTGTGATTTGGGCTAGACAATGAACAGCAACAATAACCATTAGGAGATGTGTGCCTAATTTTCACGTTTACGTATTTACAAATTACACATAAATATCGTATTGCTGAGTAGTGAATAAGAAACATAAGCTGTATTCACTATCTATGTCAAGCATAACTTAAAAACAAGCGGAAGAACAAAACACTGGCTGAACAGTAACTGAACCGTGAAGACACATACAAGATGTAAATGGTACAAATAAATTATATCGCGCTTTATCTTGTTAGAGTGTCAGGAGATAGGTCGCTTGCTTGAGCCATGCAAAACCGTTTTTCTCCAAGTTTATCATTCAGAAACATTCAAAACGTTTTTGCTATTACTGTAACTGCTGAGATTCAAAACAGAAAGTCTTGTGGTGTCTTTGAAGACGATGCACAGAATGTTAATAGCAATTAGCACACGTTACTTGCACCGAACTGTTTAAACACAATGTTAAGATTTGAGTATTCTTTGGTTGATGTGAGCCTTCTCAGTTCTGGAATGCACAGAGATGGTCTACTGACGTAGACAGTTTGCAGTGCTAATGACTAGAGGTAGCAGCAAGGTGCACATGTGTGCTCTCACTTTATGATGTTGACATTTGGAGCTTGACAGCCGCATCTGATGTGCTGCGTGACGTTGATCCTCTTGAAGTGGAGGTGCCTGTTGCAGTTGTGTAGACTACCCACCGAGCAAACTTTGAAGACCAGCTCCACCTCCTCTGTCTCGACGGGAGCGCAGATATGATGGCCTGACTCACAGTAGCCGGTGTCGGAGCCGCACTGCCACAGCACCGTAGAGAGTGGGTAGTAGAGCGTCCTGGTGGAGACGCTCTCGTCGAAGAGCTTGTGGGCGGGTATGGCTCGCCTCTGAGGTTCTTGGCAGCTGAAGTTTCTCACCCTCATCATGTGCTCGCGGTACATATCCTGGAGCCTCTGTCTGGAGATGCTCGCAGTGTCCACGCAAGCTATCGCGGCTATCGCTGCAAGGACCACAACCGCGAACGCCATCACCATCATCTCGACTGATAGCCCAACCGGCATGCTGTCCGCTTTTATGCAGCGTACTGACGTCACGCCTTCCTCCCGCTACTGCTGCTGTTTCCTCGTCTCGCCCACTTCCAGTCGGCACAATCCTCTTCTTCTTTTCCTTATTTCTGAACTTTGTTGTCATTTTCTTTTACATTCTTTTATCATCTTTCATATTTTCGCGTTCTTTCTCTTTCGTACACTCATTTTCTTCATCGGCTGTTCATTCATCTTTATTTTCTTTTAAATTATTTCTTTTACCAATTTTTTCCCTTACACGTTTCCCTTTATCACATTTTATTATTTCTTCTTATGTTACTTTTCTATTTTACAATTGTCTTCATCTGTTTTCCTTTCTCATCTTTATTCTCTTCCTCCTATCCTTAGCTTCGTCTTTTTCTTTTATTCAAAACTAGCAGTACCAATAGATATAATCGCGTTATTGAATTAGCTTCCCCATTAGAAAATAATGTGGAAATATATAAGCATATATATGTGTGTGTGTTTTGGAGGGGGGAGATAGTAATGGGAATTAATTTCTAAACCTACCCCTGCTAATATTTATGAATTAGCATACAATTGAATTAATACACATTGAATTAATGTTTCTAAAAAGGATTTTGGTCAAATTATTGGGTATTAGAAAAGAAATATCAACTCTATATGTGAGGTAAAATCTCTCTCTCTCTCTCTCTCTCTCTCTCTCTCTCTAGCTTAGAAGTCCATGTGATTGTTTTAAAAACTAGCAATTAAAACTAGTTTTTTTCTCAGTTGATATTGGTAGTCAAATTTCCAATAATATCGGCGCATTCAATATTGCGCAATCTTAAAACAAAATGGAAAAATAAGAATCCAGTGCTTCAAGCGTCAGTGTATCAAGCTTATACTCGCGAATAATAATCATGGCAATTTTATTTAACTCTAATAGAAAATTTGAAATAACAAACATTGTTACGAAATAATGTTCGTAAACTTTTTCAGAAAACTCGATAATAAACTAAATACTTCGATTTTGACTCTTGCGGAAGCTTAATATAGTAACCATACAATATCTTATCTATGCGATATCAACGCATTTTGTATAGAAAGTTTCATAGTAATAAGTTCAATCATTTTTTAATAAAAAGATAATGCGCACATATATGTACATGTTAAAAACAGGATTTAAAATTTTACTATCGATTCAGGGTAAATGTTAAGTAATTAAAGTATAACATTATTCACAAATATTGTATGTTATGTATTTTCTAAGTGTTTTCTTCCTATTCATCTTTATTCTATTTTTGATCTTCGTACTTTTCTCGTTTTTGTATAATGTTTAATATTTCATTAAACGGCATTTCTTCCCTTTACTGCTTCTATTTTTTCCTTTGTAGCCTTTATTCAAAAATATTTACAAAACTTAGTCTTTTATCAATATAATGACCACTAAAATAATTAGAGGAATTTCCTGGAAAGTATAGTAGGTACGATAAACGTATTTTGTAAAAGCATTATGAGAAAAGCAATATTTCATTTATAAGAAAATTTAGCATTCGTTTGTTGCCTTATTGTATTTCACAAAAATACTTCTGAGTATCAGAAATGTATTATTTGCACAGATATTAATGCATAATAGGTTATGCACAATAACGGCATAATAAGATAACCTATTTAAACTAGTGCAGATGAGCCATTCATTCAAGAAAATGTTTAACTACCCTCACAAATATTGACAGATGTGTATAAAAATAAATAAATAATTAGAATTTTCTGCGTGTATGATGCAGGAAGTGTTATTAAATTTTACTCTTCTGCCGTACGCCGAGTTATGTCAGGCTTGTGTTTGCAACATCTGATATGACCTACTCCATTAAAGGGCATTAAACTTACAGGGGAAAAACACGAGAGAAAGAAACATAGGAAGAAAGATAAAAGAATAAAGTCAAAAATGAATCAGTATTAATTCATGATTGAATATCTGTTTCCTGTAGTTGAAAATATTTGATTTATGTAATACACTCTTCTTTAACTGGAATATGTTCCGTTTTGCACCTGTTCTATAACAAATCAGATATTCACATTCATAAGAGTTACGCTATCTATTCTGCAATCCAATTTTACAAAAACATTAATTATCTATCTATAGGCACTTAAGAATAATCGACATAAACTTTTGCAGAAATGATTTCACTGAAAATGTTGTTGTAAGCAAGCGCAAAGAGAATAAAGGAAACTCGATTTTCAAATATCTTAAAGTGGATCGGTATATTGGAATTTAATTCTATGGTGTCTCAAGAAAACAACAAAATGGCCTCCGCTCCTTAAAAATGGCAAAGTATTAGAAAATTTAAACTAATAATGACGAGAATTCAGAATATGGCTTATTCCACAATACATTTATTTGAGATAAATAAACTGTTTGTGTGTGTTTTTGAGTAATAAGTTTTTGTATATTTCTTCTAGTTTATTCATTATACTAAATTGCATAACATTCCTTCCGAAAGCCGCGCCGGGTTCGACCCCAAGCAAGCAGATGACTGGTGGACAAAGTGGCGCAGGGGCGGGTTTTCTCCGGATTCTTCGATTTCCCCAGCCATCACATTCACATTCCAGTTTTAAGAAAAAAAGCTTCCATTTTCCATGTAAAGGGTAGTTAGAAGTGGCGAAAATTTGCTGAAAACCCTCGTGTTACATCTTTGTAAGTTATTGAACATCAATACAAACTTTTATATTTATTGGATGCTACGTGTTTCAGTGTGAGAGAGAGAGAGAGAGAGAGAGAGAAACTCAGGTAAACTCAATACATGTATTCCGGTGAAATATTAACATATTAACAACTATTACTTCTACTAGGTGCTTAGTCGAGAATGGTAACGTGTCTAAAAATGTTCTTTTGACAGGAAATATAAATGGTTAACATCTAGAATTTCAGGATGTTTTTAGATCTTTTGTTTGGTTTACGACTGGCGAAAATATATCGCTTTGAACCCAAAACTTCCTCGTGTTGGGATTACATTGCATTTGCCAGCCACTTCTTACGCCATCAAGCTCAAGGTGGTTGCACAAAAGAACTACAATTATGACGTCTGGAGCAGGTTCTTCACCTCAAGCGACCTTAACTCAGTGAGTAATTCACCGCATCAAACAATTCACCTGTTTTGGCAAATAAAGGTCGGAGCGTTTCGCTTGCACCATGTCCCACTGATCTTGAACTGGCAATCCACCGCCGCCATACTTGCGCGAATCAACGCAAGAGTTCGTTGGTATCCAGAATATGCTCTACGGCTCATGCGCCGGAAAACGCAACTTATCAATGGCAATGTACTCGCTCGAATGAGCGGAGAGGATGCTGTAGAGGGGAGAGGGGATGCTGGCAAAGCGCGGGAACAGACCTGCTAATGTTTCCACTGAATTGTAGCTCCAGCTGACTCAGGTTTTATTTTATAGTTTGGGCACGTCAAAGCATGTTGTAGAATTTCGTAATAAATAAATATTACAAACCTCTCTTGAACAAATAAAACAAATCTTTATGTATTTTTGAAGAAGTTAAAAATACAAGTGTTGAAGAATATCAATTATAAATTACAATGTTTAAATACATATTAAAGTGACTTTCAGTTATTTTAAGTATATATTGTAACCGAAGTATGTAAATAGAAATCAATACGTTAAATATTGAGCAATTAGTATTTTTAATGCAGCATAAATATATAGGCAGAAGTAATTACAGTAAGTATGAATATAAAGAGCAAAATCGATATAGAGAATCGATTTATTGCATGAGTATGTGCAATAAAACAGCTGAAAAAAGGAGAGAGTTTAATTTGGAGAGCCATATTTTATTTATTGACTATGCAAAAACGTTGATATGATTTAAAGTTCAGTAATGAAATTCAATTGTAAACACTTAATAGAAGTTATAAAATAAGTGCAATTATGTCAGAGAAGAATGTTAAATATCTTGTTTTCCGATAACTAGCAATGCTATTACTAAGGAAAATATACAGTGTGTTTCAAAAGTCTCGCGTATATTCTGCTAAAGCTAAATGTGAATGTGTTTTAAGGAACGCCAGGATACGTCAAACAGTATATTTTAAATGCCATTTTTTCACAGAAACAAACTATTCTTAATGCCATTATTCTGCAGGTTGTGATATCATCGGACACATTTTAAAATGACACCCTATGTACAGGTTTCACAAGCCGAGTATTTTGGTGTAAAGGACCTATGGTCTTCGGCGATTCATTACAGAGTACTTGCATTTTGTTAGGTTTCTTGTTCCAATTAGCTTTATATTTGTATTGCATTGAAACTACTGCACAGCAGTTCCTCTTTGTCAACGGTAATGCACTCTTTAATTCATTGCCTCAAGTTTACATTCAGTACTACTCGGTTCTGTCTAGGGTAGGCTGTTCCAACTCTGCTCGTCTGATTCGGAGTATTCGTGCGTGCTCGACCATAAACCTCTCAGCCCGACTAGAGAGGAAGGGGATATCCATACTTCAGGGGGCAAAGGCCATGCATGCGTTTGCATTCCAACACTTGATCCAGACGTGACCATAGATGTCCTTCAATAATGAAGCTTGTTTCGTACTGTAAGCATACCCCTGTGAGTAGGAGAGAAATTTGGTGCTCTTTGGCACGCAGCCAAGGTGGGACAGACTAGTCTAGGCTTTTGTTTTTCCGGCAATGCGATTGTGATAAGGATAAGTTTTCTGAGGAAGAGTTGGTCAATATGTATTTCGTGTATGGGTTCACTGAATGCAATGGAAGATCAGACAACGCTATACTGAGTTGTTTCCATACGACGGTAACTACGTCACAGCGCTTTTGCATCAGTACATAGGCCACTATGAGAAACTGGACCCTTCCGAGTTAGAACGGAAGATAGTAGTCGTGCGAAGTATGCCAGAACACCTGATCTGGAAGTTACACTGAATTGGTGATAAATCTGCCACTAATACTGTAGGCCTCTGAGGATAAAACGTCTTCGGGGTGTTCTGATCTCTGGAGGAATGAGGGGAGACAATACTTAATGGCAGCTCAAGATGATGTCACAGATCTATCTAAATTAAATACGTCGCTCAGCGTCAGTATCCCAGCGTATATGTAGCATTGCTAACAAAAGAATATTTGAGTTATAAGAGCCTAGTAAGCCTTGTCGAAATATTGAAAATAGAAGCGTAATCTTTCTCAGGTATCACTAGAGTTGTTGATGTCAGTACTTTCTATGGAATACCGTTGCACGAATTCTGAACATAAGCCAACCAGCTGTTTTGCGAGTTTCTAACACTTGCACCGGTATCATCTAGAGAATGTTCACGTCATTGCAACCAGCAGAATTTCCCATTTCGAGTGAAGTTGGAAAACTGGTTCCTTCAACAATGTGTAGAAAGTTTCCTAATCTAATGGTTTTCAGACGAGTCAGGGCGTGCTCAACAGTATGAATATGGGATTACGAAAATACCCACGCAACTGCTCGATCCTATGGACAGCAATTCGCTGTGAATGTATGGGCTGGTATTGTCAACGATATTGTGATTGGACATTACATTGATACATTGAACAAGTCGTGTACAAAAGTTACTTCAACAATGCTCTTCCACAATTCCTAGACTATGTGCCGCTGATTAGTCAGCTTACGTGATTTCAACATGATGGGGTGTCGGAAGACTTTGCACTCGATGTTAGAAAACCCATTTATAAATAGTTTTGAGGAAAATGGATGGTCGCTGAGGTCCGTTTCAGTGGCCAATTCGATTGCAAGATATGACACTATCGAATCTTCTTCTGGGGACATGTGAACAGCCTGGTTTGCGAAACTCCGGTACTCACATGGATCTGGTTGGCATGGACCGTCGTTGATCATCAAGTACAACTTATGGCAATAAATCTTGTGAATAAATTATTTTACAAATTAAAATACAAGTAAATATACTCCACTAACGTAGCGTATTGGTAATAGATACTCAAGACCTCGTCATTAAAAGTACAATTAAGTTACACCTATAATAAACATATTACGAAACAAAACACAATAGCAACACACAATAAAATGCTAAAATCCACAATTAAAATTTATCATAAGCAATATAACGAGAGTTTCAATTTATCTAGAGAAAAGCTGTAGTTCAAGTTGTATTTAATAAGACTATTTCGTGAATAAAATAACAATGATTAGCCTATATGGACACGAAGATGAATATCCCAAAGCGTTTTGGAACTTCCGCCATTATGTACGGGAATATCACTGCACACTATTATTATGAGACGAACATTAGTTCAGAAAGAAAACAAATGCCGTGGTGCGATAAATTTAGAAAAACAATTGCACGTAGGTGTGATAAACGATTAAAATGCAGAGATAACGAGTTCCTATTGGTTGGAATTTTACGCGCCAATGTAATGGGTTGGCTACTTCCATGACATGAACGAAATAGTCATTTAATAAGCACACTTAAAATATCAAATCAGCATTGCTATTACTTACAAATTCTTCTATGCTATAAAATGCTTTCTGTTTTATCCAATACTATAACACTGATTTAAATCTTGTATTAGGGGCAACTACAGCAGCTGATGGTAATTTGTTAAAATATTTTATACCAGGATACCTAAAATTCTTTTGTGAGTTACTTGGTCTAACATTGCCATTGTTTAGAAAATGTCTTTGTCTAGTATTTTAAGAATGAATGTCGTTTCTCAAATTAAGATTCTGATAAATCTAACTAGGTACAACAAAATAGTAAAATATAAAGCGAAGGTATAGTGATGTTATTAAAAATTTTAAAATGTAATCTGCATGTTTGAGTTTTTGATAGACCCTGCATAATTCTTATAACTTTTTTTGTCACTGAAATACTTGTTTGGCACCAGCAGAATTTCCCCAAACAGACATACTCGGGAGAATGTTCTAAAAATATAATTCACACTAACTAAAACCTCTCAGCATGTTGTTAACACAAATGGAAATCATATTTGAGGTTCGATTCGTTTAATTATGTTTATTCTTCATTTTATTTAGCAGTTTATACACTCAGGCAAAATGTTGAACATTGGACTAACAGAAAAAATCAATAGTTAATTCTATAAACAAGAATAATTTAGAGTAAAACATTTCTTCGGCACGAATTCAGACAGTGAGGTAATACAATATTGCGCAATTTTCACACAACTTGCTGGAAACCAGTTCCCATGCACTTACGTATTTAAGTATTACATTTGCAGTGTTTGCGAATGTCAAGGACATTAAAACAAAGTTATAAACATTAAAGAGTTCTGAGAACAAATAAATTTTACGGTTTTTAATTCTTCTATTTAGTACATAGGTAGAGAAGGTATTGCACTCCTCCCAAAAATTGATACCGAATTTTTGTAGAATATGTTTTAAGATCCTCTGTATAATAAACAAACTTTTAGAAAAAGGTTCATGTGTGTATGTGTGCGTTCGTGTGGCTGTAAACATTACTCAAAAACGAAAAGGGGGTAAAGTACCAAACTTGATTCGAAAATACCAAGGAAGGACACGGAGATGTTGAAGAATATCCCTCATCCCAAACTACCCTATACATGGAAAGAATTTCAAAATGTTTATTTTCTGAAAAATGGGTCTAACGATTTTGATTAAAAACGGTATATTAAAGTAATTTATATGGCACATAAAATGTACATCTTGAATTTTCTGGGAGTAGTCTCTGAAGACATGGTCATTCTGAATGACATTTTGTATAACTGATAAGAGATACACAAAACTTACTACCCACAAAATATTTATCTCGTTAAAACACATATCTCATATACATTTTTTGGTGGAGTTGACCCTTTGCGAGATTTCTGTTTTAAACTACTTAAATTTTTCCCCAGCAGGAAGTTAACTTTCGTTTCGGCTCATTTGTTTTACTTCCGGGAATGCAAAAGCGAACCAAACTTCAAATGTTTCACATAGCGACCAGCTTTTAAACTTTTGACTATCTCTTTACTTTAGAATGTTCCCTTATTTCCCTCTGCAAGTACTAAGTCCATTTTACTAATGTGTATCTCGATTACCATGATGTAGATAAAAGAATAATCTTTTGTAAAAACAGCTTGAATTTGGAACAGCAGGAGAAAGTCATGTGAATGGAACACATCAGATGTTTTTCTTTCTTTCTCTACTACTTTTGTAAAACGCACACCGAACAGGTGGCGCCAGCGTAACGCATTTGGGACAATCATTCACTTACTCGTGCTTTTTTCGTGGTTTCCCTGGGTCGGCAGGCGAATATTGAGGCAACTCATCTTTTAACATCACTTTCTGTCCATCATTTCCTGTTCCCATAATGTCCTTGTCATCTGTTTCTTGTAGGGCCAGGCGAAGGTGTTCAGTGGGTTACAGCTGGTCGGTGGATTGGTGGCTTCTCCTGGAAGAACCCGCTCTCGTGGGAGAGCCCATTCCGGGAAACCCTTGTGGCTATGGGTTTGTGGGTGCAGCCCGGGTGGCATCATGCGCATCTGAATCGTTAAGGACCCTCTTCATGCTTCGTCTGTAATCATCCCGATGTGGTCGCCTTTTGGGTCATCCCTCTTAGAAATAACGGTAGAGGAGAGCCTGAAAGGATAATTGGAGGTGGGAGATTTTCTTTAAAAATGATCTTGTCATTTCCTTGGAAGATACTGAACTTTAAAACCAATTATGATATGTAACAGACTTTTGTTTCAGAGCTACACACACACCCACACACAACAAACATGGACATTTTTCTAAAATACTTTTTTTTTATTTAGTTTCAAAACATGTATTTCTGGTAAATCTCGGTATCGAGTTTTTCTATCTTCTATCTACTATGTAAGTACACTATACATACGTGCTAGGGAAAATGATGAAAAGTTTCTTATAGTGTGCGTGCGTGTATGTTTGTTTGTGAATAATACAACTCAAAAATACCAAGTCGGATAAATGCTTCAATATCTTCCGAAAGAATGTAACACTAAGGCTTTTAAGAAAACACCCTCACCTAGAACTGTCTTTAGTTGGACATTTTTTCTTATTTTTTATTTTCTATAAATGTCTGTAGCATTTTGGTTTAAAATACCATATTTAAGATATGTGCATTTAAATAAAATACATGTATTTAATGTATTGCTAATAGCCTGTGCAGATTTCCTGATTATTAATTTTCCCATTGTGTCGTACAACGAAATATCTATTAAAGGTTTATCTGGATTAAGAATAAAATAACTATAATAATAATAATAATATTTATAAGAATAATTTATGGAAGAGTAGGTAGAGAAAGTCATTTGAATGTAACACACAATATTTTGTTTTAATCTGAAAGGTATTTATAACGCTTATTGGTATGCCGGCGTTTAGAAGAAAGCCTTAAACAAATAAGCAACATAATTTATTTTTATTGTGTTTAACGTTCACTTTTACCACTTGTGGCACCGTAGATGATGACACGGTAATACATGGAACACCGGTGGAATGCGATGGCGGAGAAACCGAAGAAAACCCACTTTGCCCCGTGTAAGTGAGATGCGAGTGGTCTAACCACTCGGCCACGGCGCGGCCATGCTTCGTTAGCATGGTAATTGAAGTTATTGCGCAGTAATTAGTGAGACAATGGGTGCAGTGGCGTGTTCGCGGAATGCCTTCGGGGCATCCCAACGGCATGCAGAAACTGGCGCGGCCGAGGTAGGTGTCCTCGTTTCCTTCACCTTGTGGGAGATTGCCTAGCGCGGCGTGATTTCCGCTGTAGCTACACCTTATGCCACCAAGTACAACTAACGCAATTGAAAGTTGAACTGCAGAACTTGAACTATAAATCTACAAATAAGACAAAGATAATGGCTTTTAAAGGGAAGATTCTAGTCATCATACCTGAACAACTAAAATTTTAGAACAAGTATTCCAATCCAGTTGTCTAGGTCGTAATATTAGTTTTGTGTATGACATAAACATTGAGAAGAAAGTTAATAGATTTCAAGAACTTTGAAAAGAAAAGAAGGCAAGAAACATGCATAAAATTGTATAAGGTTATGGTTTTTTTTTTTGGTAATGTTTAACGCCCGCTTTTACTGCTCTGGCACCGCAGGCGATGACACTGATGATACATGAAGATGGAGCTCCGGTGGAATATGATGGCGGGGGAAACCAGAGAACCCGGAGAAAACCCGCCCCTGCGCCACTTTGACCACCACAAATCTCACATACGGTCGCTTGGGATCAAACCCGGGCCGTCTAGGTGAGAGGCGAATGGTCTGACCACTCGGCCACGGTTATGGTTGTGCCTACTCTTGTATATGATCCCGAATCATTGATAATAACAGAGAAATATCACTACAGGCAGCAGAGATGAAGTTCATAAGATGTGTAACGGAATTCATTAAAATGGATAAAATAAAGAATGAAACAATAAGGTCAAGAGGTAGTATGGGGTTAGCGTGTCTGCGTCACATTCAAGAGGTCGCGAGTTTGAATCTCACCTAGGGTGAGTTACCTGGATAAGGGATTTTCGTGGTTTTTCTATATCCTGTGAAGACGAATGTCGAGTAACTTTAAGCTGCATAGACCCCGAGATTATTTCAATATCATTTCACAGATTTCAATAAAAAATAAAGTATTCCAAAAGGAATATCTTGTAGGCCTCATAAGATGCTGATGAATGACAGGAAGATTATAACACCTAATCCTTAAAACGGAAAGAAAAAGTGCTTTAACCGAAAATCTGATGTTCTCATTCACATGACTACTGTAAACTTTTTTTTATTTTATTTATTTATTTTTAAGTTTAACGTCCTTTAACCTGGTTGGTTATATCGGACGATGAATGAATTTGGTAAAATGATGCTCAAATGATCTCGGAATCCATGAAGCTTAAAGCTACTTGAGATTTGTCTTCTCGGGATAAGGGAAAACCTCGAAAAAGCCTTATCCGGGTAACTCACCTTGGGCGAGATTCGAGCTCGCGACCTGTTGAATGTGAGGCAGACACTTTTGAGCCCCACACTAACAGGTGGGGTTGCAAACTATTGTTACGAAAGCTTATTTCCACCTACTTAATGCTAGTCGACATAAACTTTTGCAGAAATAGATTCTTTGCAAACCCTGTCAAGAAACACGAGGAATAGGGGAAATTAAATTGATAGGGTACACAACGGAGAAGAAAACTTTATGCACTACGAATTAGAGGAGATATATACTGCAGTTACCTGGAGGAAGGGATGAAGTGAAGGAAACACAACAGGTTACAAGCCGCAGGCAGATAGGCCTCAAATATGCGATTAGCGACCTGTTCAACCAAGCAGCCCTGTAAATTACTCTTTCCTTTGAGCAAACTTCCAACACCACAAAATCTAAGGCATGAAACATAGGAATAAAGCAACATGAAAAGGAGATTATGTATTTAATATAGTTGAGAAAAAAAAAAACGACAGTATTTGACGAAGATAAACCAGGAAAACCCCAAAGCCAAAGTGGGTGACGGAAGTCAAACCCGGGATGTCCCGAATGCAAGCTTCACCATCACCGCGGAGCCATGTCGCCCTGTAACCTAATCGATATTCAGTTGCTAAATCCTGGCCTAGAAATTACGTATTCTTTCCATACCGTGGCATTCAAGAAAACATAGTATTAAACAGAAAACAATAAAGGACATTTGAAATAAGTTTTTTATGATCAGTGGCTGGACATCATATTAAAAATATTTAACAGAAAGGGCTTTGGGGCTTTGTATGTTTAAATTCGTAAATCTAATAATTTTAAAAATCATCTAGAAAAAGCCTTACTAAACTGAATTAAAATAATGGACCTAAGATACACCGCTATCCCTTAATATTTTGCATTGATTCTGAAAATTTTCGGAGCAAATGATTTGACTAGACACCATATTATTGGCCATCAATGTATGATTAACAGATACTTATTTATATTTTCTAACACTTAATGGTTTAACAACATTGATTATATATGTAAGCAACTAGATATATATTTAAAATATATTTCAGATAGGTATTTTGCATAATTAACTTTTGGCGCTAGTCAAATCGTTGTTTGTCGTCAATGACTAAAGAGAGAAACATGTTAAGTCGATTATCTCATTAATATACCACTAATAGTGTACCTGGATGCACCGGTCTCTGAATTTACTTTGGTAATTATCAAGTATTAAATGAATACTGGTAGTTCAAAATTTGCAGTTATTATGGTGAATAAATTCGTAAAATATAAGTTATACTTTTAAGAATGCTATCATTTGTAGGATAAAAATAGTCCAACTAATCATAATATGAGAAATAGCAGAGTTATAATGCTTTGCCGTATTTTCGACCTTCGGCCGGACGCTTGAATTTAACACCTCCGGTAAGCCGCTTGCAGGCGGTCCCCGGCCAAGGGTCGAAAATAAGGCACATTAACTGATGAAAAGGGGTCATAAATTAAATAATAATATGTTTCTAGAAAGATTTTCTTCTCTTTTTGCTTCATCATCTTTTTTTTCTACCTTTTTAAGGTATGGGAGTTTAGTCCGTTCCGCTCGAGTTTTATTATTATCATCATCATCATCATCATCATCATCATCATCATCATCATCTTTTCCCTCACAATCTAAGTTTCACAAATATAATGTAGCATTGAATTTGATACACACCCGACAGAGGGCGACTAGTATAACTTCCTTCGGAAGGGAAGGGAATCCATGGTCCCGTGTTGTAGACTTGCAGCGCATAAAAGAACCTAAAGCTTGAGAAAGAGGCCTCTAAGCAAAATTAAGCAGACTTTCAGCCCATTATAGAATTGGGACGCTTAGAACCATATAAGTTAATCAGGTCCATAAAATAAACTGAATTTAAAATTTTAATCTATCATTAGGTAATGGCCAAATATTATTCTTTGATATATAGTTAAACTTTTCTGCTTAAAACAAATCATTCCTGTGGTATAAAATATACAGTATGAGAAAGTTTATGAATAAAATGTTTCTTCCTTGTCATACTTTTTAGATTTGTATGTTAATCTTTATAAATCATTATTTTCTGTTTGAATTGAGAAAGAACAGAAAAATGCACTTAAAAAAATATTAAGTTTAAAAAAAAGCCACGGCATAAACGCATTATAAAGGGACCAATAAGTAAAACACACATCAACATGCAAAAATGAAAAAATAAAATCAAAATGAAACATTAAGTTGGATTTTGTATTAGGGCACTCGAAAAGGAGAGGACTTTTCAACTTGCGAACTTAAGTGATGAACGTAGAAGCAAAAACAAATTTCTTTTTTCTTATAAATAATACAATTATAATGGTTTAATTAGCTTTGAGGTAACATAGATCTTCTTTACAACACAGATGCGATAGCTTTTAAAGTTAATTGAAGCGTTCATTAATGTGTAGATAAGCATTGTAATTCATTAATTGTCCCAGGATAAAATGTGTTAGTCTGCAAGAATGTATGTGTAATGTTACAGTGGGAACACAAAGTCCATGTCATGACATTCTGGAACTGTTCCAAAGAGTGACATACAAGATTTGATTTATTTTAGAAAGATACGGACACTGAGTCAGTCGCTCCAAATGTTTAATGTAAAGCAGAAACATTAAGTTGTTGAGAGTAACTTATGTTCGTACGATAGCTTCTACACAATCCAGTAAAAACGCATTCCTATACCAGATCTAAGGAAATAAGATACTCGGACTATTCCTGATTGGTAAACCATAATGCCACCAATTCACTAATATAAACAGTTGACATGCAAGGATAGGTAATAAAAAGTTCAAGATTGGACTTTACATATTAGAGAAAATAGGTTCTAATATCTACTCATCTACTCTATGATGATCTGTTATAAAGCATAAAGTATGCAATTTTTACTTTCTCTACACGTACTAGGCACATAGTGTATAGAGAAGATGTTGTGTTCCACCCAAAAATTCGATACCGAGATTTCACCGGAAATACATGTTTTGGGTCCCCCTGAATCCCAAAAAAAAGTCCATGTGGTGGACAACATAGCTCAAAAACGAAAAGACCATTAAATACCATACTCAATACTTAAGTTTGCTATCTTCCAAGTATGCGACACAAAGATTTTCAAGAAAATCCCTCCACCCCCTACTACCGTTTATATGGAGCTATTTTAGAAAACTTTGATTTTCTCAAAAATTGCTCCTACGATTTTGATTAAAATCTCTTATATCTAAGATCATTACATGCCAAATAAAATGTATATCTTTAATTTTCTGGGAACAGTCTCTAAAGACCTCTCGATTTTACTACATATGACAATGATGATACATGGAATGAAGATGGAGCACCGGTGGAATGCGGGGAAACCCGGAAAAAATCCGCACATGCGCCGCTTTGTCCACCACAAACCCCACATGCGGTCACTTGAGATCGAATGCGGGTCGCCTAGGTGAGAAGCGGGTGGTGTTACCATTTGGCCACGGTGGTATGCAAATGTATGCTATGTCATTTAATTTTACACTCTTATTTATAATGTTATCATCACAAAACACTCACATTTATCTTTTTAATACTAAATACAGGGCTATTCAAAAAGAAAGAGCAGATTTCAAACTTTTATTGCTTCCAAACTACAAAAGATAGAAGCATGAATCCAACGTTCATGGAGAGAGAAAAGTTTACAATTGAAATAGCGCGAGGAGTAGAAGTTCCAATCACGGCCACATTGGCGCTGTTGTTTGTTTTTTTATGTCTGTAGAGTGGCATCGAAAATTCATAGATGATTGCATGTGTAAAAGGAAAAGAACGTGACGTCCTCGCACATCGGACGCGAATGTCGAGCATATTCGTACACTCTACGAAAGCATCCCAAAGAAATCCACATCACGAGCAAGCAACCAACGGTATGGCGAGTTCTAAAACATCGTCTGCACCTGAAGCCATACAAACTGCAGTTATTGCAAGCATTGAATCCTGACGACCACAACAAAAGGTACGAATTGTACATTGGCATGTTAGAAGATGTGGAAGAAGACAATTTTACTCAACGATTAATGTTTTCCAATGACATTTTTCATGCAAGATGGTGCCCCGCCTCATTTCTCTTGCCACGTCCGACGTTACTTGAATAACACATTTGTAGGACATTGGATTGTGAGAGGAGGAGCAGATCAACTTTATCGCCGGTGGCCTCCCAGGTCTCCAGATCTCACTCCATGTGATTTTTATCTATGGGTTACGTAAAAGACCGTGTTTTTATCCCTCCTATGCCTTGCACTCTTGAAGAATTACAACATTGAATTGTTGAAGTTGTAAATTCGATAACTGGAGACCAGCTGATTCGTGTGTGGCAAGAAATGTGCCACCGTTTTTATATATGTCGTGTAACACACGGTGCTCATATTGAATGCATATTATAAAAATCTGATGTGTTCCATTCACATGACTTTCTCTGTATCTCTGTAAATTATTATTGTTAATAAGCTTATCTTTTATTTATTTCATGCTAATCGAGAAAAATTAACAGAAATAGTCTTATTTCTTGCTTTATTGTAAGTAGAAGCGAAATAAGGGAGTACTATATGTTAAAGAGAAAGCCAAAAGCTGGTTGCTATGCGACTGATGTTCCTTTGTTTGTATGGACAGGAGTTGACGAATTCATGTATGAGAAAAGTATAAGTTTTTCAAAGCTGAAACCAAGAAAAAGGAATATCTCAAAAACGATCAACTCTACGATAAAAAGGTATATAACATAAATTGTGTGATTTAACGTGCTCTACATTTTTTGTGGTTTGAGTTTTTGTCCATCTCTTACATTTTAGTAGTTATGAAAATTTCATCCAGAATAAAGTAGTCTTGAGAAGTTATTCCCAGAAAATTCAAGATATACATTTTATTTGTCAGGTAAATATATTTAATATACGGAATTTTAATATAAATCATTACAGCCATTTTTGAGAAAATCAACATTTTCGAAAATATTCCAACGGTTACAGTTGGGGGTGGGGGATTTTCTCAAAATCTTCGTGTCGCATCCCTGGAAGATGCTAAAATTAAATAACAAGTTTGGTATTTTACCGACTTTTCGTTTTTGAGTTATCGTGTTCACAGACACACGGACACACACGGACCTTTTTCTGAAAATACTTTTTTTGGATACAGGGGACCCTAAAACATACATTGACGGTGAAATCTCGGTATCGAATTTTTTGGTGGAGTGCAATACATTCTCTATACACTATGTACATAGTGAGTATAATGAAAGTAAAAATGTACATTTTTCTATCTCCATGAACGTTGGAATCATCGTTCTATCTTTTGTAGTTTGGATCAATAAATATTTGAAATCTGTTCTTTCTTTTTGAATAACCCTGTATAATAAGTTTTTTTTTATAATATGTGTGGTATGTAAAGTGCATAATTCCCTGCATATCAAAGAAAGAAGGTCAAATAGAATACTGTTTTAATTGACTCTGAATTCATGCAACGTACACGGACGGCTCTTTCTCTCATAATGTCTGACGCTCCTAGTAAACCGGTTTTTTTGCAAGCCTTGTAGAGATCCAGGAAGCGATTATATGATAATAACAGTTTACGTTAAAAAGACTGTTAAATTGCTGTTTTGACTTGTTAATCATATGCACGCTTCGTGATTAAATTATGTAATATCTGAATCCTTTCCCAAAAGGGATAAACAGGTACTTTAGGGTTTTAAAGGTTGTAATCTACTGCTTGTGAGTTTAATTTGTAATTTCATTGCAGTAAGTAAATAATCACTAAAGTCAGACATTCACGAAGACAGAGAAAAGTGGAGGAAGTTGGGTTGCAGTAATGGAACAAGGATGAGCAGCATAATCTTTAATTGATTGAGAATGAGAAAGGTAATGCGTTATATCCTAATCCAAGGGAAATTTGCAGAAAAAGAGGATGTAATATATCAAATTATGTATAGCTTAAAAATTTTTTGACAGACATTTAATTTGGAGTTTTTTACTTTCTCTATATAAGTATGTCCATAACAGGCAGAGAAAGTATTATATTTAACCCAAAAAAACCGATGTTGAGATTTCACCAGAAATACGTATTTTGAGGTCTTCGGAGTCAAAAGTCATCTATAGAAAATGGTCCGTGTTTGTGTTTTTTGTTTTTGTTTTTTTTAGTGAATATTATTTAACAGCATGTTCCATTACATTTATTAGTAATTAATAATACTACATGTCCTGTGATATACTAATTTATATTAACAATATTTTAATACTTATATGTAATAACATTATCGTTTGACGTTTATGGGTATTACTAGGCAAATTCTAAGTAAATACATTTATATACACATATTATATTATTGGTAATCTTTAAATGAGTTTGGTCTATTAATTGATACTACACTGTAGTTGATCCCAAGCAACCGCATGGGGGATTTTTTTTTTTTTTTACTAAAAATACAGTTCCGGAGGCTTGTCAGGACTCCGGCGCTGTATTCCTTTTTTCTCCAGTTTCCTATATTTCCTTAGTAGACATTATTCTTAACGTTTTCCTTTTACATACACAAACATAGACACATTTACAAACACAGAAACACCCATGCCCAAGGCGGGACTCGAACCCACGATCCTGTGCACCACGAAATGCCAAAGCGAGACACTTTAGCGAGCGCGGCCACCGGGATCGGCCGGTTGTTTGTGGTATACACAGCAGCGCAGGGTTTTCTCCAGGTTCTCCGGTTTCCCCCGCCATTGCATTCCAGCGGTGCTCCATCTTTATTCCATGTATCAACAGTGTCATCGCCTGCGGCACCGCAAGTAGTAAAAGCGGGCGTTAAACACTAAAAGAAGAAAAATAAAAGCTATACGTTTTGTAACAAAATCCTTTTATTTTTTCTTTTGCGCTGGTTTTGAGTTTCCTTTCTTTAAAACTGATGTTCGAAGTATGTTTCTTTCTTTTTCCAATAAACTGGAGTCATATAACAGCTGACCAACTGCTTGTTCTCTTCTGCATGGGCACTCCGGGCTCTACTGTGTTTCAAAACGGTAATAGTACTTGCTGAATTTTCCATGACCGGTGATAAAAAAGGTGAAGTTGGAGTCACTCTGTGTAAATTTGGGAAGGATGTTTTTGTTGTGCTTCCTTTTGTAGTTATCTGCTACTCTTGCATTTCATTCTACTCTCTTCTTATACTTGTCTAGTTATCTAACTTTTGGGCATTTTCTCACAGGATATTTATAAAGTTTTGTTTATCTTCCTTGTTTCGCTAGATGATCATCTATTTCATTTCCGTAGGGTCCGGCGTGGGGTTTGATTCAAATCATCTCTGTCCATTTGTCATTTTGAAGAGATCTAATGATATCCCTTACCTCTTTTATCAGTACTTTACGCTTTCTGGGGTTTCGGAGTGTCTATCCCCTCTCTTGGGCGACATTCATGCCATCCCAGATCACCAATTTGGTTTTCGTCCTGGGCATTCTACACCCCAGCAACTACTGAGAGTGGTGGAGGCCGCTGCCCTGGGCTTCCAGGACAGAGCCTACACTGCGGCGGTGTCGCTGGACGTGGAGAAAGCCTTCTCTACGACATGGCACGCGGGTCTGCTCCTCAAACTCATCCGACTGGAGCTCCCGACACACATCATACACCTACTACACTCATATCTTAAACACAGATTTTTTGTAGTTTCAGTTGCGGGACACAAATCAACACCTAGGCCAGTAAGAGGCGGAGTCCCCGAAGGCTCTGTACTTTCCCCTACGCTCTTTAGCGTCTACATGGCCGACCTACCAACAGTGCAGCAAGTCAACATAGCTCAGTATGCTGATGACGTGCTGTTATACTGTACAAACAAACACCCACGCAGAGCCTTCAACCCTATCCAGAGACACCTCTGCCTCATCCAAGAGTGGTGCGAGCGTTGGCGATTGTCCATAAATCCGGAGAAAAGCCACGCTATTCTCTTCACCAAGCGCCGCTTTCCCGCAAACTTCCACACATTCACGTACCTCAGACGAAGGATACAATGGACCAACACCATCACCTACTTGGGGGTGAAGCTTGACAGGGGCGTCACTTTTAGGGAGCACGTCCGGGGGCTGTGGTGCCGGGGCAATGGGGCTGCGGCCTCACTGTACCCGATGCTGAGGTCCTCGATGACGGTTCCTCTTAAGTTGCGCCTTTTGAGGGCTCTCATTATCCCCTTATTAATCTACGCCTGCGAGATCTGGGGCATGGCGGCAGACTCCAGTCTGCTGTTGCTTCAGCGGGTACAGAATAGGTGTCTCCGGGCTATCTATTCTGTGCCTCGAGGCTTTCCAACGAGACTCCTGCACGAAGCCTCTGGTCTACCATACCTGGAGGACGAGATTAGGCGTCGGGCAACAAAATTCAACGAAGGGTTACCATTCCATCGGAGCGCCCTCGTTAGGTCTCTTGGGGATTACGATCCCACAAACCGCCGCTTCAGGCGATACCGGCTTCCCCGCATGGCTTGCGGGCATCCCCGGTAACGAAGGAGCACCACCAACAGCTGCTACGGCTAAGCTCCTTACTATCCTTCAAGAGTTGCTTGGATTCAAAATTTAATCTCAAGAAACATTTTGATAAAAACACACCAGCGGTGCACAAGGGCCGTTGCACCATCAAGGCAACCGTCGAGGAGCAATATTCGCCTCCTCCTGTCACTCCACAACCCCAATACACACCCGCCATCCTACAAAACCCACAATCCCGTCAGAACGTGGTTAAGTTCTCTCTGAGAACAGGGACACGTCTAACACACCTCGGGCTGCCCTCAGCCTGCCAATCACACTGGACTGGACTGGAGAGTGTCTAAGGTTATCGGACTATCAGTAACCACTGTTCCGTTTTCATTCTAAGATATATTTGTTTCTTTTATTATCTCCAGAGCCTTGACAATTGCTAATTGCTCAGCTTGGATATTAGAGCATGTCTCATAGAGCCATATTTTAGCTGATGCGTTAGAAGTTTATAAGCGAATATGACGATTCCAGATCCCACTCCGTTTTCTCCTTTGCTACCGTCAATGAATGCTTGCATTCTGTGTTTCAGGTTCTTACTGACTTGACGAATGTTTATAATGTCAGCAACATGAGGCCAATGTAGTGATGGTACTGGCCCTTCCCCGTTGGTAATTCTGTGATTGTATTTCTACGTGCATGACATGTGTCTACTATTTCTTCTATTTTATCATTATTGGAGTTAGACTGTTATTATATTTAACGCTTCGTGTGATATAGTGCGGATAACCTTAGTGATAATTATGTTAATTAATCTCTGCATTCGCTTGCATTGTTTCTTTATTGCTTCTATCAATATGGGGGATCCATAGTACATTAAAGATAGAATAGCTCCTTAGTATATAGATTTTAATGACCCATGTTCAAGTCCCCAACTGATTTTGGCTATTCTAGAAAGGGCAAGTGTTAGTTTAGTGCATTTATTCGTTGCATATTTGATGTGTGAGTTGAAGGTGAACTTTTCGTCGATGCTTATTCCGAGATATTTTATCTCGGTGACTTGTTTCACCTGACTGTCGCTCATTTGATCACACATGCACAGTTCATGATCACCTCTTTCTCGAGCTTAACAACACTTTCTATTTTACTTTATTGAATCTTATTTTGTTATTCTTTGATCAGAGTTCTACCTTGCTTAATTCTATATTAGGATAGGTTTCTACTTCTTTTTGTTGACCTTCTGTGAGGATAATTAGATCATCTGCAAAAGCAATTACTTTTGTGTGTTTCTTTTAGGTTAAGTTAAGGAGTGTATGCATTTCAGGTTCCAAAATAAAGAGCCACAGCAGGATCCTTGTGGATAACCATTTGTTAAATTTCTTTCTGCTCGTAAATTGTTTAGTTTAAGGGCTGCTGTCCTTTCCTTGAAATAATTTTACAAATTATAGATTTCTGGAATAGTGTATTTGTTTAGCTCATTTGATAGCACCTGATAGAAGGCCACCAGCAACATCAATTGATCAAGACTGCAATGCGCATCTTGTTTTTTAAATTTGTGTGTGTGTGTGTGTGTGTGTATGTGTGTGTGTGTGAACACCATAATTCAAAAACGAAAAGTTGGTTAAATACCAAACTTGATCATTAAGTTCAACGTGCTTTAAGATGCGACACGAAAATTTTCAAGAAAATCCCCCACACCAAATTACCCTTTACATGGAATTGCCATTTTAAAACATTTTGATTTTCTCAAAAATAGTACTAACGTTTTTTTATTGAAATGCCCTATATTAAAGATACTTAGATGACAAAAAGTAATTTCTGAAGTTTCTGGGAATAGATGCTGAAGACTTTTTCATTCTGACTGAATAGTCGATCACAATTATTAAATCATAAGAGATAGACAAAAACGTAATACACACAAACTGTATATCTCGCCAAAACCAAAATGTAAGTCATATACATTTTTGTGTGGATTTATCCATTTCCGAGATATTCCTTCTTATTGGTTTAAATTTTAAAATACTGAAGCTTTTCTCAAATGGGAAGGTTTCATTAGTTTCATGCCTCTTTTGTTTTACTTCTGGTCATGCAAACGAAACTGCACAGCAACAGTTTACATGGTAACATGTTTATGAGAAACACGGAAGAATAAACGCAAAACTCAAAAGCAATAAGTGCTTGGGAAGGAAAACAAAAGGAACCGAAGCTTTCTAGCACCATGCGCGGCACTGCGTATTTCTATTTGGGAAATGAGTTGAAACAGCATAACGTTTGTTTAAAAAATGGCTAACGGTCAGCTTTCACATGGGTCTTAGGGGTTTCTAGTTTCAAAAATCTGATGTGTTCCATTCACATGACTTTCTCTACATCACTCTAACATATTATTCTTAAAAAGCATATTCTGCTATATACTATATGATAATACAAATTAACATTAGCAGAAATGGTCTTAATTACTTGTTTCCTTGTAAGTAGAAGGAAAATAAGGGAATACACTAGGCCAAAGTGATAGTCAAATCTTTTAAAAGGTGGTTGTCATGTGGTTGAAATCCGTTTCTATGCATGACCCAGAGAAAAGTGAGAGATAAGTTTAAGTATTTTAAATGTGAAACAAATAACTTGAAATATCTCAGAATTGGTCAATTCTACGAAACAAAGTTTATGACATAAATTGTGTATTTTAACGAGATTTACAATATTTATGCAGGAGGTTTTTGTGAATCTCTTACGGCTTACCAGTTATGCAACGTTCAGCAAAATGCATCCAGAATAAAGAGATCTTTAGAGGATATTCACAGAAAATTTAGAATATACATTTTAATTTTCACGTAAATATCTTGAATATACGGTATTTTAATTAAAATCGTTAGAGTCCTTTTTGAGAAAATCTAAATTTTCGAAATATTTTTCATGTAAAGGGTAATTTAGGGTGGGGGGATTTTTCTCAAAAGCTTCGTGTCGTATCCCTGGAAGTTACTAAACTTAAATACCAAGTTTGGTATTTTACAGACTTTTCGTTTTTGAACTATTATGTTCATAGACACACAGATACACACGGACCTTTTTATAAAAAAATTGGATACAGGGGACCCTAAAACGTATATTTCCGGTAAAATCTCGATATCGAATTTTTGGGTGGAATGCAATACTTCTCTATGTACTATGTACATAGTGCGTGTAGAGAAAGTCAAAAACTGCCTTATGCTGCTGCTATGCAGGGATGGCTTTTTAATCTAGATGATGTAATTCATTTTATTTACCTATTCGCAATTGTTTCTGAAGTTCTTATACACTGACTTAGAGTTTTTTTTTTGACTCAGTGGATTTCAAAAATGTTATTTAGATGATATCTTGATACTGAATTTTTGGTGAAATGCAATAATTGTTCTTTTACTACCGAAGGTAAGCGGTAGAGAAAGTAAATACACTTCTACCACTCGATATGTTGCGCAACATTTGTTTTGCTCATTCAGTCCCTTTGTTCATAAACAAACATCAAAAGCATTGCACTCCATAAAGTTGTCAAGGTGATAAGGATAATTAAGGAATTGTGGTTCAACTGTGCAGGTTTTGTTACTATGCTGCATCTCACTAAGTTTATGAAACGCAACACTACACAGCATTGCAGGAAGGAAGGTCAACATGATCCAGGTATTCTCTGTCTGATTTCATGCTAGGCAATTATTTTTAACACGAAATTAAAAGATATGATGTGTTCAATTCACATGACTTTCTCTACATCTCTGTAACAAATTATTACTAAAAAGCTTATTCTTCTATCTACATCATGCTAATCAAGATAAACATAAGCAGAATTAGTCTTGTGTATTACTTAGCTTCCTTCTAAGTACAAGGGAAATAATAAAATGCAGAAGCTAGGAGTAAACAAACGAGAAGAAAAATGTTGTTCCGTTTGAGAAAATGTAAGTGGCCAAAATTGAAACCAATAATCCGGAATATCTCGAAAAAGGTTAACTCTACAGAAAAAAGGTATATCATATAAATTTAAGTGTTTTAATGAGATCCGCATTTTTTGTTTAGTAGGTTTTTATGTGTCTCTTACGGTTTACCAGTTATACAAAAGACATCCAGGATGAATAGGTCTTCATAGGCTATTCCCAGAAAATTTAAGTTTTGCATTTCGTTTGTCATAAAAATATCTTAAATATAAGGTGCTTTAATAAAAACTTTGGAGCCATTTTTGAGAAAATCAAAAGTTTCGCAAAATGTTCCATGTAAAGAGTAGTTTTGGGTGGGGGGAGTTTCTTGAAAATCTTTGTGTTGCATCCTTGGAAAATACTCAACTTAAGTACCAAGTTTGATATTTAACCAACTTTTCCCTTTTTGGCCTATACTGACCACACAAACACACGCCGACCTTTTTCTAAACATGTTTTTTACCTCAGGTGACCTCAAAACATATATTTCCGGTGAAATTTCGGTATCGAATTTTTGTAAATTGTGCACATAGTACGTGTAGAGAAAGTAAAAAAACGTATGTGTTCCATTCACGTGACTTTCTCTAAATCTCGTAATAAATTATTGTTAAAAGTTTGTTCTTCTATCTACTTCTTGCTAATCGATGAGCAAACATTGTTTTATTACTTCTTTCCTTGTAAATAGAAGGGAAATAAAGTCAGTACCCTACGCTATAGCGATAATCAAATCTTTTAAAAGCAGATTGCCGTGTGATTGAAATCCTTTTCTTTGCATGATTAGGAGTTAACAAATTCCCGTATGAGATACGTTTAAGTATTTTAAAACTTAAACCGATAACAAGGAATATCTCGAAAATGATCAACTTTACAAGAAAAACGTATAGGTATAACATAAATGATATGCATTAACGAGATCTGCAGTTTTTGTGCATTAAACTTTTTCTGTCCGTTACGGTTTAACTGCTATTCAAAAGTCTGCAAAACTCATCCAGAATAAAGAGCACTTCAGAGGTTATTCCAAGAAGTGGAAGCAGGTGAAAGTTGTATGACACGCGGTTAAAACAATAGTCAAATCTTTTAAAAGCAGTTGCTAGGTGATTGAAATTCGGCTTTATACGTTGAAAAGTCTTTTAAGTCCTCTTCACTCTGAATGACTTGCATTAAACCGTATGAGATAAATAAAATGTCACTACATAAAAATGTAGGTCACGTTGAAGCTCATAATTTATACCAAATTCAGCGATAACCATTTTCTATGTATTCTTTGTTACTGATCTGAATTTTCAAATACCTTTTACTTTTTTAGATTCAAAATACTATTTATTGTTTTTGTTTCCTGCTTTTGTTTTTGTCTTCATGCAATGAGAACATACTTTCAAAGCCATCATATAACAATCTACTTTGAAAGGATTTAATTATCCTTTGAATTTACCGTATTCTTCCTATAACTAAAACGAAAATGAGTCTAACAAAAAGTTATCTGTATTAAAAGCAGTATGGGTTCTTCAAGAGTAATCCGACTCAGACGAGTAGAGTTAGAATATCCTGCTTAGAATATGTGGGAAATTATGGCATTGTGAGCTTAATACGTACATCGGTGTGAGTACTTAGATATTTGATATTCTGCCTAATGTATGAAGGAAATCCAGAGTAAAAATTTCAAACAGGCAGTGACATACCTTCACATTCAAAAGAGTGAAACGCAGAATTATTTCGCCTGTATCATCCTGTTAGCTATTTATATTTGCTTTATATTTTCTGCGAAAGCATTGCATTCTTGTATATTATTCAAAGGTTTCGGTCTACTTTATAATCCAAACATGTGATTTTGCAGTCCTGGCAGTCCATTGCTCTTACCAGTCAAAACATTGAGATATTTGCATCGTATCCAACAAACCTTGCATGTTACGCAACTTTCCCACATTCCATGGAGTAAGAGACAATTCCACGTCACAAGAACGACCTTGTACAATTTGCTCAGGAAGTGAAACCAGGCAGTACACGTTACTATGATATTTTTAAACCTATGAATAGCTGGTAGACTTGACGTCATGAAGGACACGGTCTCATTTCGGGGAACTCCCGTAGAGACAAGTGTGAGTGAACTCCTCGTCCCTCAGTAAGTGATGACGTATTATGGCGAATTATTGTCCTAGTTAAACTCTCTCCCTCCTATGGTATTGTTTTTTCCCCTCTCTGTTGTACAGCACATGACTGACTCCCACAGAATACACTCTGCTTCTTTCACTGGATGCGCGATTGTAATGTCCCCATGTCCTGAGATTACCAAATTACAAAATGAAAAATATCGGACTTGCTGCATTCACACGACTTTCCATACTCATTCTTCCGCAAACTTTTGTTAAAAATTGTTCAATGAACACTAACATGGGAAAGAGAAATGTATGTGGATCAATTAAATAAAGAATAAAAGGAAAATATTGCTTGGGTATGAACGGGTGTGTGGAGACTAAAGGGTATGAGAAAAGGACTCCAGCAGAATCAATGTCCAATATGTGGTGAAAAGGAAGATATTGGAACATATAGTTAGTTTATCACTGTAAAGGGAAGGAGAAAACAGTGTATAAATGGTAAATGGTTGAAAATAGATAGAAAGATAGCCTTAATCAAACTTTTTAGCAAGGATAGCCAAAAGGTAGATGAGTATTTGGCTAAAGTAAAAAAGAAATGGATATGGTCAGCAAAAAGAGAAGTAGATGAAACATAAGTTTATAGGTTGTTTTAATAAATGTAGAGCATGACTATTGTACACTTTTTTATTATTACTAGCAGCAGCAGTAGCAGTAGCAGTAGCAGTAGCATTAGTATCATCATTATTATCATCATCAACATATAAATGATTTAAAAAATGTAAATGGCGTGTTATTTATGGACGCTCTTTAAATGCTGTGGTTCTCAGCGTCCCATTCTAATTGGGTGTGAAAGACCTCTTAATTTTGCTCTCTATCGGGCTTGAAGTTCTTTTAGGTGCCGTAAAAGAACGGGACCAACGGTTTTACTTCCCTTCCGAAGGAAGCCATGCTAAGGATTTTTACACCCCAAAAAATCCATCGTCCTCCGCCGGATTTGAACCCGCGAAGTCAGCATGGTAACCATTCATTATACCACGTAGGGCGACATTTAAATGATTAAAATAAATGTGCTAGACTATAAGGAAAATTTGGTTAGGAATATGGCAAGATAACAGCCTTTGCTGATGTATAGCCACATTCCTTGTGTGGGTGTTTAGTACAAATAAATAAAAAAATAAACACTAGCAGCGTTCAAATCTAATAAAATAAATATATGAAATATATGTAAGACTTGAAACTACCACAACGAATAAAACTGACTATAGCTTCATGGGTGATCAGATGCATTATTATATATTTATAGTATTTTCAACAACTATATAAGTAGCTCCTCAAAATGATATTTATCCTCAATATAATACATAACCTGCAAATGCCTTAGCCGCGTTGTGAACCATGGAACTCCTGGTCTCCGTCTACTTGCCCTACCGCTAAGCTACCATGGCAAAATCCCGACACGGCATTAAATTCCCCAGCTTACTCACAATTTCCCCGGTAAATCACAAAGTGATCTTAAATTATTTTGAGATGACTTACCACAATGGCAACTTACATTATCGTAAGTATTTTAAGTCCTACGCTCATAGTTTAACAAATTATTAGCTAAGTCTTTGAGTTTATTGTTTCTTTTACACTAGCCGTATATAGGACAGGATTTGGAGCAGCAGAGTCAAACCGAAAAATTCAATGGCATAGCCTGGTTTGCACCACGGATCTCCTGGTATCCATCCAGTTGCTCTACCAGATATCACATCTTTTTAAGAAGATATCAACCTCCAAAGGAATGTACATATTCTTTTTCTGAAGAAAATTAGAATATTCTTAGGTTAGAGCCTTTTGAGGCACTGGCCAGCGCAAAGGAAGGCTACAGGTAGCTGGTTTCTTGTGTCGGCATTAAATAATAGCGGTCGGTGCAGGCACGTGGTATCCTTATCTCCCTTCACCACTGTCTCAAAAGACTCTACCCAAAGCATACTAGTTGTATGAACTGAGTTCAAGAGCAGGCAAGATTTACAACTGATTATTAAATAAAATATTTTAAAATAAACAGAAAATACGGGACAAATAGTATGATATGTCCATGGGAAAATGTGGGAACCACGTCATGCATAATAGGCCTCAGAATTAAATGATGTAGTTTTTGAAATCTTCAAACAAGCAACGCCTCGAGACAAGAGCGGCACTAATACTAGATAAGCTATATTCTCTTCTTATATTAATACTGTTTCTGCTGCTACTACTACTTTCACTGCAAGTTTGGAATAAAAATAGGCTGTTCCGGCAAACAAAATATCTTCCTATCTGACCCTTGGTCATCTAATCAAATGTTAACCCTCTGATTTGTATCGGGATGGTTGTGTGATAATCCTATTGTCATCTATTCCTTCTATATTGTGGAAAATTGCTGTTTCATATTGTTAATCTTACCTTCTAGTTTATTCTCCTTTAGTTCTACTCGTATTTCTACATTTGCTGTGCAATCCTTCCATGTATATCCTGATACACGTCTGGGAAATTGCTTCTGTTGCTTCTGGTTTTTTTTCTTTCTCTACACGTACTCTACATACTGTATGGAGAAGATATTGTATTACACCCCAAAATTTGATGTCGAGATTTCGCCTGAAATACATGTTTTGGGATCCCCTGAATCTAAAAAAAGATGCTACGTAACAGCTAGAGGACATCTTGTGAATGGAACACATTAAAAGTTTTCTAGTTACAAATAAAAAAGTAATACTCACATTTTCTGCCTAAGTTTATAACGATTATCATGAAGTAGAGGAATTTTTTAACAATAATTTGTGTCAGAGATGTAGAGAAAGTCATATGAATAGAACACATCAGATTTTTACTTTCTCTAGCCCCGTGTGTACAATGTAAGTACATATTAGATAGAGAAGGTTTTCTACTCTTCCCAAAAATTCGATACCGAAGATTTCACCGGAAATAAGTGTTTTAGGACCCCCTAAATCCCAGAAAAAGCATTTTCAGAAAAAGCTCCGTGTGTGTGTGTGTCTGTGTGTTGGTATTTAACATCAGTATCTTCCAAGGATGCGACACGAAGATTTTCAAGAAAATCCCCCCCCCCCATAAATATCGTTTACATGGCAAAATTTTCGAAAATGTTGTTTTCTTCAAAAATGACTAACGATTTTGATTAAAATGTCATATATTAAAGCCATTTCCATCCCAAATAAAACGTATAGCTTGAGTTTTCTGGGAATAACTTCTGAAGACCTGTTTATTATGGATGAATTTTGCATAACTAGTAAACCGTAAGAGATAGACAAAATCTTACTACACAGAAAGTGTAGATCTTGTTAAAATACACAATTTATGTCATATACATTTTTTTTCATGGAGTTTAATGTTCTCGATATATTCCTTGTTATTAGTTTCATTTGTAAAGCACTTATACTTTTCTCAGACAGGAAGTGTCCTTTTTTTTTTTTCTTTTTTTTTATTGTTTTTTTTTTCTACTCCTGGCCAAGCAAAGAAGCGATTTGCAATGACAATCGCATAACACATATTTTAAAACATTTAACTATCACTTTAGCATAGCGTATTCCTTTAGTTCTCTTCTACTTATAAGGAACTATATAATAACATTCTATTAATGTTTATCTCGATCAGCATTGTGTAGAAAGCAGAATAAACTTTTGTAAGAAGTGTGTTTGTAGAACAGCCAGAGAAAGTCATGCGAGTGTAACACATCAATTTTTAGAAAAAGGTTCGCGCGTGTCTGTGGACAGCATAGCTCAAAAATGAAAAAGTCGTTAAATATCAAACTTGGTATTTAAGTTTCGTATATTCCAAGGATTTTAAGAAAATCTCCCCACCCCTAACTACCCTTTACATGGAACATTTTTCGAAAATTTTGATTTTCTCAAAAATGGCTCCGACAATTTTGATTAAAATATCTTATACTTAATATATGTTTATGACAAACGAAATGTATGTCTTGAATTTTCTGGGAAGACCTTTTCATTCTGGATGACTTTTGTATAACTGATAAACAATAAGAGATATACAAAAACTTACTTATTAAAACACACAACTTTGTCACATACATTTTGTTGTAGAGTTAATCGTTTTTGAGATATTCCAGATTATTTGTTTCAACTTTTCTTAAACAGGAAGGCATCTTTTTTCTCGTTTCTGGTTTGACTCCTGGCAAGCAAGGAGATTGGAATTTCAATTGTTTCACATAGTGACCGGCTTTTATAGGACGAAACAATCGCTTTAGCATGTGCATTGTCCTATTTTACTTCTATTTACAAGGAAGCTGGTAATAAGACTAAATCCTCTTATGTTTGTTTTGATTAGCATGGTGTAGATAACAGATTAATGTTTTGAATAAAATGTTTGTTTACTGCACAGCTAGAGGTCACCAAGTGAATGGAACACATTAGATTTCTGTCCTTCTACTTACAAGGAACGTAGTAATAAGGAGAATTCCCGCTAATGTTTATCTCAATTATAATGAAGTATATAGAAAAATAAGCTTTTTAACAATAATTTGTTACAGAATGGAACGTATTAGATGTTTTGAGAACACTATTGAGGATCTAATTTTCACTGTCATATAACAGAAGAAATGCCAACTATAAAACAGAATGCCCGCTTCTTTTTTGTTTCTCTCTTTAGTGATCTCTGCACACATGTTTAAACTGATCCAGATTTTGATAAGGGTCTTCCTCTTGATCATAGGAAGTTCAGCAAATAGAATCTTAAAAATGTTTTTAACTGAACGAATTGATACTTTCTTTACACTACTATGTACACGATTTTGATTAAACTCTCTTATATTTAAGATATTTACATGACAAATAAAATGTATATCTTCAATTTTCTGGGAATAGTCTCGGCATGTTTATTCTGGATGAATTTTACGGAATTTTGCATAACTGGTAAACCGTAAGAGATAGGCAAAAACGTAAAATACACAGAATGTAGATCTCCTTAAAACACACAATTTATGTTATATACATTTTTAGTGGGTTTATTAGTTTCAAATTAAAAATTCATATACTTCTCTCACACGGAAATTTGTCAACTCCTACCCATAAAAACAAAGGTATTTCAATCACATAGCAACCAGCTTTTAAAAGATTTGACTATCGATTTAGCCAATGGTACTCCTTTATTTCCCTTCTGCTTACAAGGAACAGGTGATAAGACTCTTTCTGCTAATTTTTTCTCGATTAGCATCAAGTAAATAGAAGAATAAACTTTTTAGCAATAACTTATTGTAGAGATGTAGAGAAAATCATGTGAATGGATCACATTCTTTTTATCATGCTGAAGCATATAAAGCCGTGATGTTGGGCACCGTACCACTTTGCGTTATAAAGTAAGATTTTGTTGCCTCATTGCAAAGGCTAGCTTTTCAGAAGCAACATTGTGCCACGTGTGGCTCACGTTGCGTCATCAGTGTTGCTCTATTGTGAATGGGGCATTAGTATTTGAAAATAATTTAAACCAATAATAATAATAATAATAAATATCTCGGAAACAATTAACTAAACAAATTTTATGACAAAGTGTATGATTCAACAGACCTACAATTTGGGTGTAGTTAAACCTTTGTTTATCTCTTACTATTTACCATATAATTCCAAATGAAGGGGATTGCAGAGTATTTTACCAAAACTGTCGAAATGTGCACAGTATTTGTCATGAAAATATCTTAAACATGCGTTTTTTCCCTTAATTGAAACTTTTTATGATAAAATAACTGATTTTTTTTAAAGAATTCTTCTGGTTGTGGGATTTTCTTGAAAATCTTTATGGCGTATCCTTGAAAGCTGCTGAACTTAAATACCACGTTTGGTTTTTCACCGAATTTTCATTCTTGAATTATCGTCTTTTCTTGAAATACTTTTTGGGATTCAATGGGCCTCAAAACATAGGTATATTTCGGGGGAGATCTAAAATCGAGCTTTGGGATGCAATACAATACTTCCCCTACATACTGTACGTTAAACAGAGAATAAAAATCACTTCCACAGCTACGTTAACGATCGGTATTGAAACTACAAAAAAAAAAATCTGTGTTCCATTCACATAACTTTCACTACATCTCTGTAACAAAGTATTTGTTAATAAGCTTATTCTATCTACCTCATGCTAATCGAGATAAACATAAACAGAAACTGCCTTATTACTTAGTTCCTTATCAATAGAAGAGAAATAAGGGAATAAACTAGACTAAACCGACAGTCAAATGTTTTAAAATGTGGTTGCTATGGGAGTGAGCTCCGTTTCTTTGAGTGGCCAAGCGTTGACAAGTTCCCGTATGAGAAAAGTTTAAGTATTTTAAAACTGAAATCAATAACAAGGAATATCTCGAAAATGGCCAACTCTACGAAAAAAATGTATGTGACATTAACTGTGTGTTTTATTGAGATCTATACTTTTTGTTTGGTAAGTTTTTGTTTATCTCTTACGGTTTACCAGTTATGCAAAATGCAATAAAAATCAACCCAAATAAAGAGGTTTAGTTCGATAAAAATCAGCATCTAGTCAAACAGAATTTATGTGATTTTTACGTTAAGTGTAATTTTAGTAATATTAAAACAATTATTCTGGAGTAGAATAAATAAGAATACGCTTGTAATCTCTCAATAAACGTATTTCCATTTTACTTTAATGAACCAGAATGGTTTTTATTATTTTGTTTTATTTTATTTGTATACTGTGCCTCAGCTCTGCGAGAAAAATTAAACACCGCCTTTCAGAAATTTAGATTAGCAGATTAGATCCTCAGACGTGATATAAACTTAAATATAGTTAGTAAATGGGTATTTATTTAAGACATTTATGAAAAATAAATTTTATAAAGATAAATCTAAATCAAACATATCTTATTATAGATAAATGTTAAGTTGAGCCTTTTGCTAAAATTTTATTGACAAAATATGAAATACCCTATGTAAGCAATACAGATCAGCAGGTTGTCAATGTGTGGCCACGCCGTAGGCGAGAGTGGTTAGACCATTCGCATGCGATCCCAAGCATGTGGGATTTGTGATGGACAAAGCGGCGTAGGGGTGGGTTTTATTCGGTTTCTCCCGCCATCACATTCCACCGGTGCTCCATCTTCATTCCGTGCATCAAAGGCGTAATTGCCTGCGGTGCCATAGTACTAAAAGCGGGCATTAAACACTATCCAAAAAAAAGGGTTGTCAATGTGTCGGTCTGGGTATCTCAGAAGGTTAGACTGTGATCTTCTGAACACAAGGTCGCGGGTTCAATGCTTATAAATGTGCTTAAAAGGAAAAACCCAATTTAGATTTACTGTCATGTTAAAGAACTCCCATTGAACAAAATTCCGACCGCGCTGTTATGATTCTGATAATTGACAATGTCGTTAACAAACAAAATAATTTTATTTTAAAGATTGAAATGTGCGTATAATGTTAAAATTCTTATGCATTCCGCAGCATTTTGCGTTCTACGTCTGGTATTTAGTAGATGTTGGGGCCGATATATCAGACCGACTAAAAAGAAATAATAATAATAATAATAATAATAATAGTAATAAAGCACTATTTAATGAAAAACCATCATTCAAATTAATATAAATAGGTAATTTTTGGAAGAGAAACAATGTAAACATACAATAAGAAAGCCAGTAAAATATTGAATATATGTTTTAAGTTTGAGCTACATCGACAATTAAATAGCGCCATAATTTAAGATCTGTTTCTCGTAAAACTGTATAGATAGGCAAAATAAAATTTTCTCTGAGGGTGTAACTTTTGAACACCTGGTGTAGCGACCGTAAGGCGCCTCTGCATCCTCCTAAGCAGGGGAGAAGGCTTCCTGGTGCTACTCTTCGGCCTATGATAAAATAAGATTTAAGTTTAAACTTAAGTGTCCGCCAATCGTCTCCCAGCATCAGTTTTTCTAACTGGAGAGGTTAGCGTGGGTTGCTGCCCATATAAATAGAAGTTTCGTCCAAGTTCGGGGACAAACAAACAGAATAGACTGGGGCTCCTAATAATGTGATACTTATATTAAAGTCAAGCGCGAATAAGTGTAACTATAAATAAGTTAAAGATTAAGCAAATGCAAATTGAAACAGATTTTAAAGTAATCATCGATGCGAATCCGACAACTCTATATTATTTGATTTTCAGCTTACAACATCCACAAGTTCCTGTATACAGTTAGCTAGCCGGAGGGCAAGACATCAGCGACGAGATTTGACCCTGAGATCGCCCAATCCTGAATCTCCAATGATCTTCAACTCGACAAAGTGTCGAAAACCAAAAAAACCAACCGTTAATCATACACCACAGACGTGTCACCTCGATGTTTTAGAGCCAAAAAGAACCAAAAATCTTATTGTTACATTTACATGAATTGATCTACCTATTCTGTAAGAAACAATTCTTATAAAAGCTTATTCTTCTATCTGCTTCATGCAAATCAAGATAAGCATTTGCAGAGATGGCTTCTTTATAGTTTCTTATAAGTAAGGGGAATAAGAGAGTACACTAGGCTAAAGCTATAGTAAAATACTTTTAAATTTGTTATATAAAACTGATATTCGCTTCGCTTTGCACGATCAAAGAGAAATGTGACGAGAGATGTCCTCTTCATGCTGGATGACGTTTGGGTAACTGGTAAACCGTAATTGATATACAAAAACTACAAAAAAATGTTGAGCTCATTAAAGCACGCTTTAAGTGAAATACATTTATTGCATATGTTTTCGAGATATTACTCGTTATTAGTTTTAATTTTTAAATTCTTATCCTTTTCTGAAATGTGCTGTTTTCGTATTTCTTGCTCCTGGTCAAGCAAAGAAAATGAAATTTAAAAGCCATTATATAACAATCAACTCTTAAACGATTTAACTATATCTTAAGCATACTGTATCCCCTTATTCTTTTAAGAAATATATAATAAAAGCATTTTTGCAAACATCTGGATGGTGAAATTGATACTAAAACAAGTTTTTTTTAATATAGTTTGTTGAATTACGGGTAGACAAAGTATGTGAATGTTTTATTTTCAGTTTTTATAATTATAACTCGTGTGTTCCTGACACACATCTGAACTTGAAGTTCTATTTTTCTCAATTCTATTCTGTCCATTTATTTTTTTTTTTTTAGAGATTTTAATTATTAAATTGTTTATTGTTACAAATGTTATATGCTATTAGCTTTAAATTTTCAGGAACGTCAGGAATTATTGATTTATAATTGTTGTGTATGAGTTATAAATATTAAATACCCCGGTTGAAAATGTTTTCCATATCTCGCATTGAAAAAGTTGTATTATTTTATAACGTATTCATATTTTCTTCTAAACTAATTAAAAATAAGAATGACCTGTACAACAATTCCTTATATTTGTATACTTAGCTCAAATTAACTATTTTGAAGAAAGATCTTAAGGCTCAAGGAACATTTCATATAACAAGTTATTGTAAATAACGCTTATATAACTTGTTAAAATGTTTTGAGATTTATACGCTGTGCGTTATCGGCATGTGGTAAAAAAGTCAAAGAAAGTAGAAGAAAACTCTGGATTTTGAATACCCATAGATATAGGCATTGTCTTGAAACTACTGGTGAAGAAAATACTCAGGATATTTCGATGATCAAGGTAGAAAACATCCTCCAGCAATATGCTCTTTGCAAAGACAAAGTTTTCTTATTTATTATAGATAAGAGGAATCAAGATCCTAGATCGCTTTTGCATTAACTTAAGACGTCTCGTGACCCTGGGTGCACGTGGACTCCCTTCTCCCCTCGCTCACTAGTATTCTCTCACAACACCAATTCTTGTTATGTTAGGTTAATGTTATGTGCACTTTCACGTTCAAGAAGAACGGGTTTTAAACTACAGAGTTTTATTATTAGCCTTGGCCTTAAGTTCGTATATGTCTGCGGGTTCCTTCTAACTTCATCAAATGAACTGATCTTCTTGTATATCCCATCTGGATTAAGGACTATAATTTTCCCGAAATAGAAAGATTCTTGAGATAAACAGCCGCCCCTTGTCCGCAATATACAACCTAAGTATAAAATAGCTCTCATATTGTCTCTATTCTAGGTATTGATCTTAGAATGCGCTAATTGATACGTTAAGATTTCGTTGCAATATACTTATATTTCACTGTTATTTGCAAATTAAAACCAAACATTTTACCAAAACTGATCGGTTATACCAATATCGGCTGATAAGCCCCGGGACTCTCAATCAAAAACAGAATTTAAAAACAATTTTGTTTGCTTTATTTCTCAACATAATCTCCAGAAAGGCTAATGCATTTGTCACATCGGTGTTCCAATTTAGTTAAACCATCTCTGTAGTGCGATTTATCAAGGTCCTCAAAATGGTTGTTTACCGCATCAATGACCTCCTCGTTGCTGTGAAATTTTCGTCCTCTAAGAATTTTTTTGAGATTTGGGAACAGGTGGTAGTCACTGGGTGCTAGATCTGGCGAATAGGGTGGATGTTCAAGCAATTCGAAATTTAATTCGCACATTTTTCCCATTGCATTGTCGTGATGAAACAATATTTTGTTTTTGCTTCATGAGGTCTTTTTCTTTTAACCTCATCACTCAAACGTTGCAGTGAGCTTGCGAAATAGCCACCACTGATACTTTACTCTTTTTCAAGTAATCAGTAAAAATAACTCCGTGTGCAAATTTTGATAATTTTCGTGAAAATTCTAAAGTTGTTTTGTTTAAAATGCCGTCATTCGAAAACTAAACAAGCTATTGGCCTGTAACTATGGATACAAGCTAGTCTAGAGTTAAACTTTATGCTGCTACCGTTTAACTGGCCTAGTGGCGCCATATCTGTGTGAGGCCCGGGACTTATCAGCCGACCCACGTATGTGAACAGTTGAACATTAATAAAGATAAGCAAGATTAAACAAAGAAATAGGCTTAGTGATCAAAACCTAAAATTTGCCTTAGGACTAATGAAGCTGCAAGTAATTGTATCAAATATTGATAAAATAGTAAAAGTTAAAAGAACGTATAGGTCTAATGAAAACGATGGAAATAAATGTGAATTTAATTAGCATAAAACTGTTAATCTGTTACTTTTAAATGAAATTAGTTTGATAAATGCATCGTGTAGATATATTTTGTTTTCATTACAGTCAAAAATATATGACAGTTGTGACAGTACGTTTATTGTTTAAAAGTTTATAAAATTATTTAAAGAAATAATTGTCTCATTATATATTTTCGTTCGTCCATCACACTGTCCTCGTAATACTAGTCAGTATTTGAAGATCTATGTGAATTATTATCTATTATAGTTTTATTAAATAATTTATTATTCATGAATTGTATAATCCATCCAACAATGCACAATTTAGCATTATAAATTTAATAATAATGATAATAATAATAATAATAATAATAACAATAATAATAATAATAATAATAATAATAAAAGTGTACTTGACTACCTCAGTACTGCCTAACATTCAAGAGGTCGCAAATATGAAATGGAGTTTTTTTTAATTTATGGACGCTCTTTAACTACAGTGTTGTCAGCGTCCCATTCTACGAGTGGGCGTGAAATACCACTTAATTTTGCTCAGAGGCCTTTTTATCAGACTTCAGATTCTTTTACGTGCCATAAATCTATGTGATACGGGACCAACAGCTTTACTTCCCTTTCGAAGGAAGCCATACTAAGGTTTCTTACGCCCGAAAAAATCCATCGTCCTCCGCCGGGTTTGAACCCGGTGACCTTGACTGTAGGAGACTAGCATGATAAGCACTGCACCACGAATCTCGCTTAGCGTGAGTTACCCGGATAAGGTTTTTTCGGAGGTTTTCCTTATCCTGAGGATAAAACATCTATTTAGTATAACAAATTACTTTTTATTTTTAATCAAAAAGTCTATAGTATGTTAGAATAAATAGTTCAAACTATAACTTTTATATCCACAATTGTATTAACAATTTCCTTTACTGTCATAATACTAATTTCCTATCAAAAAAAATTATTGAAGATAGCGAAAAAACTCTCCTTTTGAATGTGGATTTGATCCAATTGGATCATCACGTCTACCTTTTTCCTGAGAAGATTAATGTCGACTAACTCTAAGCTGCATGGACCCCGGGATTATTTGAGCATCATTTCACCGATTTCATTCATCGTCCGATATGGCCCACCAGGTTACAGAACAACACTTTACAAAACAAAAAACAAACAAACACAAAATATTATCATGTAAGTATTACAAATATAATTCATAACACAATATGGTTACAACACGTCAACTCAAGTTGTATGGCTAAATTACTGCCATGCATTTACAGGAAACTCCAATGAACTCAGGTTTCCTTGTGTAAAACTAACGGGAGCACAGCGTACGTATTGATGGTGCCTACCCTATCACATATTTTTGCACCGCGCGAACAGAATTGTTTTTCTAAAAATCTGATGTGTTCCATTCACCTGACTTTCTCTATATCTCTGAACAAATTATGGTTAAAAAGCTCTTGCTTCTAATTACTTGATACTAATCGAGAAAAAATCAGTAGAAATGGTCCCATTACTTGCTTCCTTGTAAGTAGAAGTGAAATAAGGGAGTTCTATTGGTTAAAGTGATAGTCAAAAGTTGGCTGCTATGTGACTGAAGTTCCTTTGTTTGTATGGACTGGAATTTTTAAATTCCTGTATGAGAAAAGTATATATTTTAAAGCTGAAACCAAAAAGCCAGAAGTATCTCAAAAACGATCAACTGCACGAAAAAATGTATACAATATAAATTGTGTGTTTTAAGGTGCTCTACATGTTTTGTATTGTAAGTTTTCGTCCATCTCTTACGGTTTAGCAGTTATGCAAAATTCCGTGAAATTCATCCAGAATAAAGTAGGCTTCAGAGGCTATTCCCAGAAAATTCAAGATATACATTTTATTTGTCGTGTAAATATCTTTAATATATGAAATTTTAATCAAAATCGTTAGAGCCATTTTTGATAAAATCGGAATTTTCGAAAAAAGTTCAATGTAACGGGTAGTTGCCAGTGGGGGGATTTTTCTCAAAATCTTCGTATCGCATCCCTGGAAGATACTAAACTTAAATACCAAGTTTGGTATTTTACCGACTTTTCGTTTTTGAGTTATCGTGTTCACAGACACACGGACACACAAACGGACCTGTTTCTGAAAATGCCTTTTTTTGGATTCAGAGGGTCCTAAAACATGTATTTCCGGTGAAATCTCTACATCGAATTTTTGGGTGGTGTACAATACTTCTCTATCCCTATGTACAATGTACATACGGAGCTAGAGAAAGTAAAAATGAGATGTTTTACATTCCTAGACTTTCTCTACTTACTCTGCAGCAAATTATTTTACAAACACTTTTTACTTTCTCTTCACGTACTATGTGCATGTACAGAGAATGTATTGTATTGCACTAAAAAATTCGATACCGCGATTTCACCGGAAATACATGTTTTGGGACACCCTGAATAAAAAAAAAAAGTATTTTAAAAATGCCCGTGTGTGTGTGCGTGTGTGTGTGTGTGTGTGTGTGGAGGGGGGCAGCTTAGCTCAAACGAAAAGGCGGTTAAATACCAAACTTGATATTTAAGTTCAGTATCTTCCAAGGATGCGACACGAAGTTTTTCAAGAAAATCCCCCACCCCCAACTACCATTTATTTGGAAAAACATTCGTAACTTTAATTTTCTCAAAAATATCTAATGATTTTGATTAAAATCTCTTATGATTAAGATATTTACATGAAAATAAAATGTATATCGTAAATTTTCAAGGAATAGCCTCTGAAAACGTCTTTATTCTGGATTCTTTTTTTTTAAAGTTTACATAACAAGTAAACCGTAAGGAAAGTCAAAAATTTACTACACAAAAAATGTAGACCTTGTTAAAACACACAATATATGTCATATAAATGTGAGTTGGCGTTATCGAAATATTCGCTGTTATTGGTTTCAGAAGTTCTTATACATTTTTCATTCGGGAACTTATCAATTCCTGGCCACGCTAAGAAACGGACTTCAATTCCATAGCAGCCACGTTTTGAAACATTGGACTGTCGGTTTAGTCTAGCGTATTCCCTACTTAGAAATATGGCCATTTCTGCTAATGTTTATCTCAATTAAAATGAAGTAGATAGAATAATTAACAATAATTTGTTACAGAGAGATAGAGAAAGTCATGCGAATGGAACGCATCAGACTTTTTATCTACTTCAGTTATCGATATAAATATTTGCAGAAATATACATACCTTCTTGTAGATAGACGGAAATAAGGGAATACACTAGGCTAAAGTGATAGTCAAATCTTTAAAGAGCTGGTCTCTATGTGATTTATTGACATTCCGTTCTCCTTGCTTCACCTGCAAAAAGAAAAATGAATAACTACTTTTCAATTTTTGAAAGCTATAAGTATTTTACAATTAAAATCAATAACTAGCAATATCTCGGAAGTAATAACTAAAAAAAGTTGTGTTCCATTCACATGACTTTCTCTACATCGCTGTAAGAAATCATTGTTATACAGCATATTCTTCTATCTAATTTATGATAATCGAGTTAAACATTAGCAGAAAATGTCTCAATTACTTGCTTCCTTGAAAGTAGGAGGAAAATAAGGGAATACACTAGGATAAAACAATAGTCAAATCTTTTAAAAGCTGGTTACCATGTGGTTGAAATCCCTTTCAATGCAGGGCCACGAGTTTATAGCTTTCAGTGTGAAAAAAGTTTTAAGTATTTTAAATCTGAAACAAATAACATGGAATATCTCAGATATGGTCAATTCCACGGAAAAACGTAACCGCCATAAATTGTATATTTCAACGTAATCTATATTTTTTGTACAGTAGGATTTTGTATATCTCTTGCGGTTTACCAGTTACGCACGATTCAGCAAAATTCATTCAGAATAAAGTAGTCTTTAGGGGCTATTCCCAGAAAATTCAAGATATAAATGCTATTTCCAATATAAGTATCTTTAATACACGGGATTTTAATCAAAATCGTTAGAGCTATTTTTAAGAAAATCAAAATTTTCGAATTTTTTTCCATGTAAAGGGTAGTTTGGGGTTAAGGATTTTTTTTTTCAAACTCTTCGTGTCGCATTCCTGGAAGATACTAAACTTATATAACTAGTTTGGTATTTTACCGACTTTTTCTTTTTTGAGTTATGCATTCACTACCGGACACACGAATACGCACACCGACCTTTTTCTAAAAGTGCTTTTTTTGAGGGTACAAGGAGCCTTAAAACGTGTATTTCTGGTTAAATCTTAGTATTGAATTTTTGGGTGGTATGCAATACCTTCTCTATGCACTATGTACGTAGTACGTGTAGAGAAAGTACCAATTTGACATTAACTGTATGTTTTAACGATATCTACATTTTTAAGTAGTGAGGTTTTCTTTATCTCTTATGGCTTATCAGTTATACACAAGTTTTCCAGATTGAAAAGGGCTTTAGAGGCAATTTCCAGAAAATTCTAAATTACATTTTATTATTTGTAATCGAAATGTGTTAAACATATGGTGTTTTAATTCAAAATCGAGTCATATTGATAAAAAAAAAATGTTTAAAAAATCTCCTATATAAAGAGTAGTTTGGGGTGGATGGTGGCGTTTCTGAAAATCTTCGTGTCGCATTCTTGGAAAATGCTGAACTCAAATATCGTTTGATATTTAAAAGGCTTTCTTTTTTTTTTGCTATGCTGGTGTACTTTTCTAAAAAAATGTTTTTCAAAACACTCAAAAATGTGTAATTACCGTGTTATTCTGAAACAAATCGTGTAAATGTTATGCATTTTAAAATAATTTTATTAAATATTAATTCTAGTACTTAATGAACTATTTCGCGATAATCCACATTGAACCTTACTTACGTTATTTCTTGTAGACTGCTGTTTAAGGATACACTTTTAAGTTTTTTTCTTAGCCTAACTCAATTCAAATAATAACAATACAATTTAAATTTATTCCAATGACTTAAAATTTTCTTGAAGCAAACAAACAAACAAAACTACAGAAAATACTTTAAAAATGTAAACATTTACTGGTGACGATATGATTAGAATATTTCTTTTTGAATTTATTTATTATTTTTGTGAAACTAAATGGGAAAATATATGCTTAGTGTTATTAATTCATTAAAAATTATAAATCTTAATCATAAGATGAAGTACCTATTTTAAATATTTTCAATCAATTTTCCAATCAAAAGATATAATAATTTAGAAGAGACAATTCTAAATTTATTTGTAAAGTTCAAACAGACTTTTACAATTTAAATATAAAGTTTACGACTAACAAGCTTGTAAATATTTGGAAACAGGGCCTTGGAATGAAATAAATACACTCGACATACAATAAATACACAAGTTCGGAATATATCATGTACACAGCAGATCTAAGAACTTCACTTCATAGGGCTTCCCAATGAGTTTGATTGCTCTTCTTTGATTACTAATCAGGTCATACATATGCCGTTCTTCTAAGACTTACATCATTTCTGTAAACCGATGTCGCTTGAACCGTTAGATAACTCATTTTTACAAACGTCATATTTGCTTAAACTGAGGTTCTTGGAATGTTGGAAATAGTTTCAATGATACTAGCGTTCGAGGAACCAGTTCACGTGTCCGCCATGCCATACAACTTTCTCTTGATTATCGCCAACGGCCAATTCAGCAGTCTTCGAGGTCGGCGGAGCTTCTGCCGTCAGATTTGCGAATGTCTAACTGGAAGCATGTCTTCTGCGTACGAACCACGAGTTTATGCAGACTGACTGTGTAACATCTGGGCATACAATCACAATCTTTAAATGAGGCCATAAAATTCCTAGAGAGAAATCAACTTTTGTATTGAAACTGCGATGTTCTTTTTAAACCGAGGTAATAAGAACTCAGCAGATTCTGAGACTTTACCTCAAAGAAAGTCTATATGCACTTCTATCATAAAAATGAAACTTCATTTTCTAGAAAAGTTACGTATAAGAAAGTTTTGAAACGGTGCATTGAAGTAAAAATACAGGTGCCAAATAATTAATATGTAACTTCACTTTAATTTCTCCACACGTAATCTTTATTTGTGTGGCTATTCTACAAGTGATTCGTATGAGAGCTCTAACTTTCTCTATCACATAAATTATAGGTTAGAAGATATTACATTCCAACCGAAAGTTCAAAATCGAGATTTCACTACATACATGTTTTGGGTAATAAAAAAGAACATGTTATAAACAAGCCCGAGCACACGCGTGTATATCCGTCTCTGAGAACAGCATAGCTCAAAACCGAAAACTATCATGTTTTGGGTAATAAAAAGAAACATGTTATAAACAAGCCCGAGCACACGCGTGTATATCCGTCTCTGAGAACAGCATAGCTCAAAACCGAAAACTATCATGTTTTGGGTACTAAAAAAAAACATGTTATAAACAAGCCCGAGCACACGCGTGTATATCCGTCTCTGAGAACAGCATAGCTCAAAACCGAAAACTATCATGTTTTGGGTAATAAAAAAAAACATGTTATAAACAAGCCCGAGCACACGCGTGTATGTCTGTCTATCCGTCTCTGAGAACAGCATAGCTCAAAACCGAAACTATCATGTTTTAAGGATGCGGCATGAAGATTTTCAAGTAAGATCCCCGCTCTAAACTGCTCTTTACGTGGAATATTTTTCGAACATTTTTATTTTCTTAAAAACGGTTCTAACGCTTTTTATTAAACCGCAACGTACTAAATAAACTTTCATGAAAAGTAGAATTTATGTCTTGAATTTTCTGGAAATAGCCTCCGAAGACCTTCTCATTTTTAAAGAGTTTACATAACTGATAAACCATAACACATAGATAAAAACTTGTCGAATAGGTATTTTAGTGAAGTAATCAATTTCCGAAATATTCCTTGTTATTGGTTTTCGTTTCTCAAACGGGAAGTCACAATTCGTTTTTCTTTCTTCTTGTAAAATAAAGGGAACAGAATTTCAAAGTTATTACGTAGACACCAACTCCTAAAATATTTGACTGTCCGTTGAGGTAGATCATTTCCCTATTTCCAGTTATCTACATAGAAATATGCAATAAAAATTCTGCAAATGTTTATCTCAATATACGAGAAGTAGATGCATAGAAGAAAAAATATGTTGTTGAAGAATTGGCCAGAGAAAGTATATGTAACATATCAGTGCTGTTCTAAATAACCAAATAATATTCACTAGAAATGCTATTAGATAAGAGTACGACAACATGCATGATGTAGATCGAGTCAGTATTATATGTTGATTGTTGTGTGACAATAATCCTTTTCGTCAACTCATTAGAGAAAAATCTGATGTGTACCATTCACATGACTTTCTCCATATCCCTGCAACAAATAATTCTTAAAAAGCTTATACTTCTATTTACTTTATGCTAATCAGAAAAAATTAGCAGAAATAGTCTAATTACTCGCTTCCTTGTAAGTAGAAGCGAAATAAGGGGCAACCCTAGGTTAAAGTTATAGTCAAAAGCTGGTTGCTATGTCAATGAAGTTCCTTTGTTTATATGGATAGGAGTTGACAAGTTCCTGTATGAGAAAAGTATACGTTTTTCATAGCAGAAACCAAAAATAAGGAATGTCACAAAAACGACGAACTCCACGAAAAAAATGTACATAATAAATTGTGTGTTTTAATGTGCTCTACATTTTTGTGTAGTAAATTTTTGTCCATCTCTTACGGTTTAGCAGTTATTCAAAATTTAGTAAAATTCATCCAGAATAAACTACTCTTCAGAAGCTATTCCCAGAAAAGTCAAGATATACATTTTATTTGTCAGGTAAATATGTTTAATATACGAAATTTTAATCAAAATCGTTAGAGCCATTTTTGAGAAAATCAAAATTTTCGAAACAAGTTCCATGTAAAGGGTAGTTGGGGGTGGGAGGATTTTTCTCAAAATCTTCGTGTCGCATCCCTGGAAGATACTAAACTTAAATACCAAGTTTGGTATTTTACCGACTTTTCGTTTTTGACGAAACACGGACACACGGACACACACACACACAGGGACCTTTTTGTGAAAATGCTTTTTTTGGATATTGGGGACCCTAAAACATATATTTCCGGTGAAATCTCGGTATCGAATTTTTGGGTGGAGTGCAATACTTTCTCTATACACTATGTACATAGTGCGTATGGAGAAAGTAAAAATATGATCATCTAATGCTTTAAAGTATACTGATTAACATATTGGAAGGCAATAGAGCACATTTCGAAAACGGTTAATGACACAAAGATTATTTTTAACTTTAACATTAACTTAATAGTTTAATAAAAGTCATTAGGGAAGACAAGAAAACGAAAACATCTGAATGTAAAGGGTTTCTTATTTTATGGTAAATTTTTTTAAAAGTCTTCACAGCCTTAATATATATATATATATATATATATATATATATATATATATATATATATGGTATATAATTACGATATGTGTAATATTCTTTTTATTCAGTCCTTACAAAGATATGCAGATGTGTAAAGATTTTCATTTAGAAGACTTCAAAATAATTACGTTTGATGAAAACTCAATAACGAGTGTTGGATTGAAATGTGATAATACTTCTACCCCCTCCCCCAAGAGTTAGAGGCTATCATTTCCAGAAGAAGCACTCATTAGACACTTGGTTAATTTATTTAATTTATAGCTGTAAATTTATTCCTGTAATAAGCTAATTCTCTAGGACATATTCCAGGACATCATTGGTTGGCACTTCACTGCTAGAAATGGGGGTTGAGCTTACGGAAGAGTAACTTGTAAAACGAGTCGGAGAAATGTTTATGGCGGAATTTTTCCTTGTCCCAGAAAGGGAAAGCGTCGAGCGCAGCTGATATCCGAACTTGCCCCCATTCAAAATGACGAATTGATGTGGATGAGATGGTAAATTATCATAAGTAATACCATGAATGTTTTCATCTTGTCGATATTCACGACCGGAGCGAAGCCACTAAGAGATGAAAACATGAATTGTATTTGATAAGACAATTCAGCGAAATATTATTAATACTTTTTATATATAGGAAGGGAGATTTTATCAGGTTATGATTGTAATGCTTACATTAGTTCTCAAATGATAGATGACACATTCGACCATGTTATTTTTTTCTTTCTTTACTGCCTTCTCAACTATGATATGGTCGACCGTGTTTATACCTAATGTACGAATATCGATAGCAACAATAGAAATAATGCTTATGTATTTTAGCTTTTAATACGCAATACATGAAATGGAAACAAATGCTATTTATTTGAGGTTATTACATTTATCTCATACTAAAGAAATACAAATAATGATAATTTTCACTCCCTTTTTGAACTAAATACATTATGAACTACGAGTAAATACAACATGAACACTGTAACTGAATTAATTGAAAGAACAAGTGGAACTGGCAATTATTAAAAGTGAAGGTTGGCAGCCTGGATAGTCATCTTGTTACCAATAACCAAGACAGGAGATTAAACATATGAACGTTAGGTGCGACAAGATTTCAAAGAAATGAACATCAGCTGCGACAAGATGTTTCGACAGTATCGCTTCAGTTAGATGACCGGGATTGTTTGAAATTGCCTAATATCGGCCATTCTATTGGCGCTTTAATAGTGGAGCTGAGTTGTCAAAAATGTTGTCTAGACAAAATCTGATGTGTTACATTCACTGCTTTTTCTACCCGCTATATTTATGAATAGGCATAAGAAATATCCTTACGAAACATTAATTTCTCTAGCACGTATGCACAATGCACATTGTAGACTGAGAAGGTAGTGTATTGCACCTGAAAATTCGATTCATCTCAAATGCATGTTTTGAGATTCTCTGGATCAAAAAAGCATATTTAAAGAAATGTCCTATGTGTCTGTGTCTTTGTGGGCAGCAAGACTCAAAACCGAAAAATCTGATGTGTACCATTCACATGACTTTCTCCATATCCCTGCAACAAATAATTCTTAAAAAGCATATACTTCTATTTACCTTATGCTAATCAGAAAAAATTAGCAGAAATAGTCTTATTACTCGCTTCCTTGTAAGTAGAAGCGAAATAAGGGACAACCGTAGGTTAAAGTGATAGTCAAAAACTGGTTGCTATGTCAATGAAGTTCCTTTGTTTATATGGATAGGAGTTGACAAGTTCCTGTATGAGAAAAGTATACGTTTTTCATAGCAGAAACCAAAAATAAGAAATGTCACAAAAACGACGAACTCCACGAAAAAAAATGTATATGACATAAATTGTGTGTTTTAAAGTGCTCTACATTTTTTGTGGAGTAAGTTTTTGTCCATCTCTTACGGTTTAGCAGTTATTCAAAATTTAGTAAAAGTCATCCAGAATAAACTACTCTTCAGAGGCTATTCCCAGAAAATTCAAGATATACATTTCATTTGTCAGGTAAATATGTTTAATATACGAAATTTTAATCAAAATCTTTAGAAAAAAGTTACAAGTAAAGGGTTGTTGGGGGTGGGGGGATTTTTCTCAAAATCTTCTTGTCGCATCCCTGGAAGATACTAAACTTAAATACCAAGTTTGGTATTTTACCGACTTTTCGTTTTTGAGTTATCGTGTTCACAGACACACGGACACACACACACACACACACACACACACACACACACACACACACGGACCTTTTTGTGAAAATGTTTTTTTTTGGATATTGGACATATATTTCCGGTAAAATCTCGGTATCGAATTTTAGGTGGAGTGCAATACTTTCTCTATACACTATGTACATAGTGCGTATGGAGAAAGTAAAAATACGAGTTAAATTCAAGGGTGTGACACGAAGATTTTCAAGAAAATTCCCACTCCCTCGACTACCCTTTTTCTAAAATTTGGATGTTCTTAAAATATCCAACGATTTTTATTAAAATACCATATATTTGAGACATTTTTATGACAAACGAAATGTATATCTTGTTTTTTCTAGTAACAGTCTCTGAAGACCTCTTGACTTTTGTATAAATGGAGAACTGTAAAAGTAGATCTCGTTAATACATACAACTTATGTCATAAAATATACATTGTTTTCGTAATGTTAACCGTTTTCAAGTTATACTTTGTTATAGGTTTCGAATTTAAACTACTTAAACTGTTCTTAAACGGGATCATTTTCTTTTAATCTCTCCATTGTTTTACTAGTGGCCTTGTAAAGATAACCAAATTTCAATTGTTTCCCATGCGACCGCTTTTAAAATACTTGACTGTCGCTTTAGTCTAGTGTATTCCTTTATTTCTCTTCTAATTACAAGGAAGCAAGTAATAAGTTCAATTCTGCTAATGCTAATCGAGATTAGCATTATGGAGATAAAAGAATAACCTTTTGTAAAGATTTTATATGTAAAACAACTAGGGAAAGTTATTTGAATGGTATACATCAGCTTTTTTCTACCTGCTTGAACTTACTTAGCATAAACCTACATTACATATATCGTTATAAATGCAAAGGAAATAGCGACCGTAAAATGTGTGAGATATAGACACAGTTTCCTATTCTTACTTTCAATCGCGCGAAACAACTAAATGACGTCAGAACTTAGAGGATGAAGACAGAAGTATTCAACAGTTCGAACCATTAATAGTTATATCTCGGAAATGATTCATGCTTCAAAAAGTTATTGAAAAACAAATGTGTTTTAAAGATATATTCAGTTTCTGTGCAGAGTTTTCGCCTATCGCTTTCGTTTACAGTTTATACACCTTCAAATGAGGATTTCACTGGCTATTCTCAGAAATTCAAAATAAGCATAAGGTAGGTATTTTAATCAAAATAATTAAAGCCATTTTTGAGAAAATGAAATTTTTCGAAAATTTTTCATGTAAATAATAGCTGCAATGGGGGATTTTCTTCAAAATTTTCGAGTCGCATCTTTGAACGGAACCCAAATACCAAGTTCGATATACATCCGACTTTTCGCTTTTGAATTTTACTGTTCACAGGCATATGCGCGCGCACAAGGGATTTTTTTTTAAACTATTTTCTTTGGATTCAAAGATGAATCAAAACGAGTGAAATCTCGGTATCGAATTTTTGGGTATACTACGTATAAGTAGTAGAGACAGTAAAAAGAAAAATGAATGGCGACTTCACATTTGGAAAGAATATACCTTATTTGGTTCCCGTCGACCTTGGATTTTTCGTCAATCACTTCTATTTAAAAAAAACTGGTCTGCTCTTCATGTTCTTGGGAAAGCAAACCTGGGTCGGTAGGCGAATGCTGAGCTGGTTTCTTATCTACCCGATTCCATTCCTTAATTTCTGTTTCATTCGCATCTATAAGATAATGCCGTCATGCCCTACATATTAATCTCTATTCGAAGAGTAGGAGGAGCCTTTTTCATTTTGTAATAATTTACATTCTTAGTCTGGAAATGATTTTTCACATGGCAAAGTAACACATTTCCGTGCTCATTCATCCGTATAATGCGCACAAGAAAGGAATTATTTTAATATTATTACTTTCTCTAGAGAAATGTACAATATACATTATAAGGATTACGTTGTTTAAAAACGCAAAATGTTGCATACTGTCACTGAAGGAATTATTTGTCGTTTTCCGCGCAGTTGATCGGCGAGTGCACAGAAGGCGATTCGCAGGAGCATCAGGCAAACTTACACTCTTTCCTTTATTCAAAGGACAACCAGTTAGTGACCCCTCTTCTAGTCTATAGTTTGTTTTAGACCAATATACCTTGAATTTAGATGGTACTCCAGTTCACGACAATATATTGTACCCAGTTTCGAGACCACCATGCGGATTTTACTTTCTCTACATAGTACATGGTACTTAGGTAGGGAAGATAATGCACTCCACCCAAAAATTTGATACCGGGGAGATAAGTTTTGGGGTCCGCTGTAAAAAAAAAAAGTATTTTTAGAAAAAGGTCCGTGTGTGTCCGTGTGCCTGCAAACAAGATAACTTAAAAACGAAAGGTCGGCAAAATTTCAAACCTGTTATTTAAATTTAATATCCTCAAAGTTGCGACACAAAGATTTGAGGAAAATCCCCCACTCCAAACTATCCTCTACATGGGAAAATGTTCGAAAACATTTTACTTTCTCAAACATGGCTCTAGCAATTTTGATTAAAATACCATGTATTTAAGATATTTACATCTCAAATAAAATGTGTTTTGAAATTTAACCTCTGAAGAGCTCTTCATTCTGGATGAATTGTGCTCAATTTGTCATAACTGGTAAGCCGTAGGAGATAGGCAAATGTTTACTGTACATAAAATTTAGATCTCGCTAAAACATACAGTATGTCATATGCATTTTATCGTAGAGTTGTCCATTTTTAGACATTCCCTGTTATTGGTTTGAGATTTAAAATACTTAACTCTTCTCAAAACGGGAGTTTGTTAACTTCTGGCATGCAAAGAAACGGATTTCAACCACATGGCAACCACCTTTTAAAAGATTTGACTATCGCTTCAGCGATAGAGTGTTACCTTATTTCCTTCTACCTATAAGAAAACAAGTAACAAGACCATTTCTACTAATGCTTATCTCGATCAGTATAAGGTAGTTAGAAGAATAAGAGTTTTAACCTTAATTTGTTATAGAGATTTGAATGGAACTTTAGATTTTTAGGTCATTGTCCACCGAATCAGATGAGCTGCTATTATTATTGTTATTATTAACAACAACAATAACAACAACAACAACAACAACAACAACAATAATAATAATAATAATAATAATAATAATAATAATAATAATAATAATAATAATAATATCAGGGTGAGCGTTTGTCGAGGAAGTTCCGAACTCGGCCCACAGACGTTATCGGCTGAGATCGGTCAGATGGCATTGTTAACCACCTGTCATGTGCTAATAGAGGGAGGGCATGCAGCGCCAATGCGGTAGGTCGTGGCCCTTTAGAGTTATTACTTCAAATATTTATGTCTTAAATTCCGGAAAAAATTAACGCTGGTAAAGAATATCTTGTATCCATTTATATGCTAAACGTATGTATGAAATAATCATAGAATTTCAAAAAAATTGGAGAGGTACTATGTGCAGAGCAGTAAGAAGAACAAATACATTTGCAGGTTGGTAGATGCTAAAACAGTTTGTAACCTTACTTTTAAGAGAATGAGCAATGGTAAGTATTTGCCGCATACTGAAGAAAAAAAAATCTGATGTGTTCCATTCACATGACTTTCTCTACTTCTGTGTAACAAATTATTATTAATAAGCTTATTCTTATATTTTCTTCATGCTATGAGAAAAAATTAGCAGAAATAATATTTTTAGTTGCTTCCTTTTAAGTAGAAGCGAAATATGGGAGTATCATAGGTTAAAGTGAAGTCAAAAGCTGATTACTAGGTGACGGAAGTTGCTTTGTTTGTATGTACACGAGTTGACAAATTCCTGTATGAGAAAAGTACAAGTTTTTCAAAGCTGAAACCAAAAACAAGGAATATCTCAAAAATAATCAACTCCTCGAAAATAATTTATATAATATAAATTGTGTGGTTTAATGTGCCTTACATTTTTTGTGTGGTAAGTTTTTATCCCGTTCTTATGGTTTAGCAGTTATGTAAAATTTATCCAGAATAAAATAGTCTTCAGAGGCTATTCCCAGAAAATTTAAGATGTACATACTATTTGTCAGGTAAATGTCTTTAATATAGGATATTTTAATCAAAATCGTTAGGACCATTTTTGAGAAGATCGACATTTTCGAAAAAAGTTCCATGTAAAGGGTAGTTGGGGGTGCGGGAATTTTCTTGAAAATCTTCGTGTCGCATCCTTGGAAGATACCAAACTTAAATACCAAGTTTGGTATTTAACGGCCTTTTCGTTTTTGAGCTATGCTGTCCATAGACACACAGACACACACACGGACCTTTTTCCAAAAATGCTTTTTTTGGTTTCAGGAGGACCCAAAACATGTATTTCCGGTGAAATCTCGGTATAGAATTTTTGGATGCATTACAATACCTTCTCTATACACTATGTACATAGTACGTGTAGAGAAAGTAAAAATATCTCAGAAAATGTTAGCGCCACATTATATTTTATTTGATATATATTGTGTACTTTAACAAGAATTACATTTTTGTTTAGTAACATTTAATCTGTCTCTTACGTTTTACCAATTATATAAGATGCATTAAAATTAAAAGCACTTCACAGGGTATTCCCAAAAAGTTCAACACATACATTTTTTCTTGTAAATATCTTAAGTATACATTTATTTTAATCAAAATTTTAATTTTTATTTCTGAAAAATAAAAAATGCCAAAAGTTTACGAAATAATATTTAATAATTATTTAATTGACTTAATACATTTATTTAATAAAATATAAATAAAGATCGAGATAAACATGTAAATAGTAGTCTGGTGTGTGGAGATTTTTTTGAGAGACTTCGTGTCGCTTTCTTTGAAGATGGTGAACTTAAATACCAATTATGGCATTTAAATCACATCTCACAAACATAGAAACGCACACACAGTCAGAAACATACACACGCGCGCACACAAGCGTTTTACTTTTCTTCTCCTTGGAAAGCTGTGTTTACGGCAAAACCTGGATGTAGTTTTTTTTTTTTAATAAAAAAAAGAAAGGAATAAGTGTTTAGTCCACTAAGTAGTCTCAAGTAGGTTTATATTTACAAAGCAGAGATTTCCATTGAATAATGACGTATCAAACAAAGTTGCAGTAAGTTTTCCTTTTTTTGCGCCGGAAGTAGGATGTGGTAAGTACATAAAGAATTCTGTACTTTTCATGACGTAGCATTCTACATTTCCTAACGCCGTATTTAGAAAATCCGGAGGTGGCAATGACATTTTAGCCTATAACTGAGTAAATGTTAAAATAGCAAGTACATAAGAAACAAGCTGAGTCATTTGTGACAGAAAAGCATTTCATAGAAGTAGCAAAAGTAACCTTTCTAGGCCGTTATCGAATGTCATCATCATTTCATCTGTTGGACACACACTAATTTATCCCTCCTGTATATTTAGACTTCAAAAAGTCCTGGGTGTTATACCATTACTCAAAATATTAAGAAAATCTGAAGGAAAACCAAACAATAATTAGGAACTGTAGATCGTGAATGTTTCCAAAATTAGCTTTTTGCACGATGGAACGAATTTGTGGTTCTTAACGATATTGTTACTATGCATCGGAAGTTGATATTACCACATGCAATGCGGATGCTATGAAAGCAAAGAAAAATATCAATGAAAGAAATGATCAAAAGTACTAATGCGGTAAGCACTGTCTCCATGGCAATACATGTAGGTGAATCACCTTGTAAAATGTAATATCTGTCTATAACAAACCTGGGGCGCTTGCTCTCATCCGTGCGCAAAATTGCCTCTTCCTTACCCACTCCACTGTGCCTGCTTAGCTGTGTACATGACGAATAACAACTGACAGCGGTCAGTCAGTGACGCCTCATTGACAAGTTATCAGAATGGAAAAATACACGCAACTAGTTTGTAAGTCGTGTTTTGAATGTAATAAATGCCCCATTGCAGTTAAAATTGCACCTAATTATAATGAGACAAACTAGGCTAAAGTAACAGGGAACACAGTTTGCAACTTTAACGCGTGCTGGCAGCCGATACAAATTGAGAAATTTTGCAGGTACTGTTTTTGCAATGTTGGGTTCCACATATACGTGTGAAGAATAATAACAGTGATTAGCCTGTATGGACAGGAATAATATTCCTAAAATCCCATTTGTCTTGACATATATTTGCACCGAAATCACAGCAACTTGATGTCCATATCATAAATTTCAGATCTCTTTATATAGCTAAATTATATTATTGTGGCGTAAAATAAACACAGGTCTCTTTGTATTGCAACATTCTATTATTTTGGCTTACTAAAGCTTGATTGCAATTAATGTCTATTGGAACTCCCACCATTATGTACAGGAATATCACTGCACACTGATATTCAGAGAGAAAACAAATGCATGTGGGTGTGATACATTTAGAAAAAGAATTGCACATGGGCGTGATAAAAAAGATTAAAATGCAGAGATAATGAATTCCAATTGGTTGGAATTTTACGCGCCAAAGTACTGGATTGGCCATTTCCTATGATCACGTGTCATGAACGAAATAGTTCCGTTAATTACTGTTGAATTTATGTCAATAGACATTCCAATATGTTCATAAGTGCTGCGTTTGAATGAGGTTACAGTGAAGGAGGCGTTTTGGGAGCAGTCAGGTGAAACGTTGGAAGTACTTCAAAAAGAACTACTTCCATGAATGGACAGAACTGCTTCATAGTGTGAAACTGGAACTACTCCCTTGAAACAACACAAAATGCTCAGTGAAGTGGCAGAAGTAATTCCGACGAATGAAACGACTCACCCATCAATAATTAAATGAGTAAACTCCATTTGCTTGCATCTCCAAATACAATTACAAAATTAAATTTAGTTTTGGACTTTAATTGCTGTGCCATTCTATATCGGGGTTGAAGGACAGGTTACATTTGCTCAGAGCCTGTTTTATTAGATTCAAGGTTTTTTTTTATGTAGATACTGTATATCTATGACGGGAACCACCGGCTTTACTTCCCTTCCGAAGGAAGTCATGCTAAGGATTTATATGTTGGATAAAATCAAAAGCCAGTAGACTGAGGACGATTATAATGATCGTGTCATTATTTAGCATGGCTTCCTGCTGGATTTTGTTTTTCTCTCATCACATAAGAAGTTTTACATTACTGTAAGAAAATATTATATTATAAATAATATTTATCATAAGTAATATAATAAGAGCTCCAAATTTTATCGATGAATTCGCGAGCAAATTTACCTAGTGAACAGTTGTAGCTCGCGTTGTATTTAATAAGACTATTTCGTGAATAAAATAACAATGGTTAGCCTATATGGACACAAAGAATAATACTAAAAACCCATTTGTCTTGACGTATATTTGCACCGAAATCACTGCAACTTGATGTTCATATCATAAATTTCAGTTCTCTTTGTATTGCTATATTATATTATTGAGGCGTAAAATAAACACAGGTCTCTTTGTATTGAAACATTCTATTATTTTGGCTTAGTAAAGCATGATTGCAATCAATATGTTTATTAGAACTCCCACCATTATGGAAGGGAATATCACTGCACACTGATATTCAGAGAGAAAACAAATGTTCGTGGGTGTGATAAATTTAGATGAACAATTGCAAGGCGAGTAATAAAAAAACGATTAAAATGCAGAGATAATGAGTTCCGATTGGTTGGAATTTTACGCGCCAATGTACTGGATTGGCCACTTCCTACGATCACGTGTCAAACGAAATAGTCATAGAAAAACAGCCGCGAGTGGCGCAAGGATTTGTTCTAGATATAATAAACTAACAACGCATTATCATTTTATTTGGCTGTAAGAGATTCCTTCCCTTGCTCCATGGGTTCATACTCTCTAGCTTAAATGGTATAATTGCCAAGTATAAATAGGCATTATTAACAGGAGGGAGCGAGAAAAAAAAAACGATTGTTTTCTGCTACAAACCAACCAAGGGACTGTCCCGTTTTCACAGGAAAAATGGCGAGCTTGATGTCACAACTAAGTAGTGACTATCCACAACATAATCATAGGGTTGCTGTTAGATGGAGTTAGTGGCGACGCAGTTCTTCCTCACTTTTAAGCAATTTTTGAATAAAGGAATTCTCAAGAAAGTCTGAAGGACGCTTGACGGAGCAGTGGTGCCAGAGAAAAGAGGAAAATTACTTAGCCCATAACCACTGAATGTCTCTCATTTATTCCGTCTGCAGCAATGCTGATGTCTACCAGTGGCGTTGATTTCAGTGTGTGATTCCCAACAAAAACAATAGTCACCATTATTAATATTTATTATTAAAATAATCATAAGTATTATTTCCAAATGATTACAATAACTAATTACTGAAAGTTATTCGATATAACTAGAATACGCACAAACGGAACTCGTACACTTAAAAATAGCTAAGTTCAATTGCAGAATAATTTCTGCAAAAACTCGCTTGTGAACAGTTTATAAATAAATAAAAGTGTTTGTATTTTTCACTAAAAATGGTGTAAGACGTTAAATGCAATGGTGAGTAAAAACATGTTAAATACCCAAAACATTGAAATAGATTAAACGCAGACAATTGCTATTTCAGCATAAAAATTGGCAGCTTTTTAAATATCTTATTACATGTTCAAATATTGGACAATAATAATAATATTAATACATATCAACAAGTAATTAACCTCAAAAGGATTAATCCCAATAAATCTCCTTAGATTCTAACTCTCATTTCTTACATTATTTTGCTCCTTATTTTATGAATCACTGACCAATTGCTATAAGATAATCAGGAATATCAACCAAACTGAGTACCAAATTGCTGCAGTTTACATCTTCATCTGTCGCTAAGTACAAAAGGAAACATTCTGACAGGTTGGTATCTAAGAAAACGTTACTGGGTAGCAAGATAAACCGTATGTCCGCACGTTGGTTAGACCACTCGCCTCGATCCCAGGTGACCGAATGTAGGATTTGTGGTGGGCCATACGGCGCAAGGGCGGGTTTTCTCCGGGTTCCACCGGTGCGCCATCCTCAGAACATGTATGATCGCGATCATCGCTGCGGTGTCTTTTTAGTAAAAGCGGGCCTTAAACACTATAAAAAAAAGAAGAAAAGAAAAAGAAATCAGCTTTCGTCTTTCCCAAAACAAAGTCACTGTGACGTATTTGGGAAGGCGTGTCGCTCAGCAAGTTGAAAACTTTGTTCCTTCTATACCCGAAGATTTTACCGCAATTCACCAATTAAATCTTAGTCGTTTAGTAATACATTAAACTGAACATAATTATATTTTCAGCCTCAAAGTATTATGTGCATAGTAGATGTGCCCCTGAATAAAAAAGCATTTTTAGAAAAAGATCCGCGCGAGCGGATATGTGTATGTGTATTTGAGGAGCATAACGCGAATACGAAAAGTCCATTAATTACCAAACGTGTTATTTTAGTATCCAAAGATACGAATTCAAGGTTTTCAGGAAAATCCCCCACCCCAAATTACCTTTACATGAAATTCTGAAAATATCTTTGAAATACACTTCATTTCGGATGGGTTTTACATAACTGATAAACTCTTAAGAGATAGATAATAATTGACCACACAAAAATGTAGATCTCGTCAAAAGACACAAGTTGCGTCAAATATAATTTATTTTCTATATCCTACTTCTTATCAGTTTCAAATTTGAAATACTTAAACTTTTCTAAAATGGGAATTCCTTCGTTTTTCTTTCTCCTGGGCAAGCAAAATTTAAAAATCATCGGATAGGACTAACTTTCTAAAACTATCTCTTAAACCTAAGATACTTTCTTATTCACATTATATATGCAATAAAAGCATGTAAACGTGAATCTCGATTAACGTGAGGTACATAGAATAATACGTTTTTTTAAGAATGCGTAATTTATTGAAGAATGGGTAGACAAAGTCGTGTGAATGTAATGCGTACTTTTTTTTTTTTTGCGCTGTCCTGCAAAGAGAGCGGAATTTCAAAGGACTCACTTAGCAACCAATTCTTAGAAGCCTACTGTCCCGTTTTACAAGTTTCCTACTCACAATATTAAACTTCATTTTTATCACTTGTATCATAAATAACTGTTTCAACGCCAATAAAGGTATAGCAACAAAACCCTCAAAAGTCAGTTACCGAGGAACAAACTCGCGTACCTGGCCCACCCTATCGGAAGTAACAGGGTTGTTGGAAAGCACCGCGTCCTTTGCAAGTGTTTCCGTAAGCACACCGACATGCCACACAGTGGTTAGTTAACATTAAGGAACCCAAGTTTGCGGGTTCAAACCCGGTGGAGGACGGTGGATTTTTTCGGGCGCAAAAATCCTTAGCATGGCTTCCTTCGAAAGGGAAGTAAAGCCATTGGTTCCGAATCGTAGAACCTCAAGCCTTGTAATAGAGGCCTCTGAGCAAAATTAATCGATCTTTCACGCCCAGGATAGAAAGGTTCGCTGAGAACCACAACAGTTAAAGAGTGACAATAAATAAAACTCCATTTCCATTTAACATTAAGGATTTGTTGTCTTGCGAATCCCCCCACTGAAGAACTTATCCCTCAGCTATAAGTGTTCTTCCATCATGCAATTTCATCATAACAGATCATGTGTAGAAGACCATGTTAAATTAACATATCAATTTTTTTCTTATACTAGAAATGTACAATATTTGAAACATTTTATGTGTTCAATTCACATGACATTCTCTACATCACTGCAACCAATTATTGTTAAATGCATATTCTTCTATCTACTTGATGATAGTCAAGATAAACATTAGCAGAAATTTTCTTAATTACTTGCTTCCTTGTAAGTAGGAGGAAAATAAGGTAATTCACTAGGCTAAAACGAATGTAAAAATCTCTTATACGCTGGCTCACATATGGTTGAAAGCCGTTTCTATGCAGGACCAGAAGTTGACGACTTTCCATGTGAAAAAAATTTTAAGTATTTTAAATCTGAAACAAATAACAAGGAATATCTCAGAAATAATCATCTTCACGAAAACAAACGTACCAATATTACATAAATTGTGTATGTTTTAACGTAATCTACTTTTTTACTTCCTCTACGCGTACTATGTACATATGTATAGAGAAGGTATTACTTTCCACCTAAAAGTTCGATACCGAGAATCACATAAGGTTTAGCAGAGAGCCCCAAAGCCGTGCTCGTTTGCAATGGTTGAGCTCTTGCTATGGTTGAAATATTTGGTGCAAGTTTTCCCAGGATATTTGTACCTACTGTGCTTGAATTCAAAACCTGTGTCTCATAAAAAGTAAAGCAGTTCCCAATATATAATTAACAAGTTCCGCTTGAACCAGCGTGATGTGGTAGCAACAAGATGTAAATAACAGGTACACACCCATACGTTAAGTGCACACTGAGTCATAAGGATTAGCCTGAATCACAATGTGACCCGGGGTTGTGTCCAGGAAATCTTCGTCCTTTTATTGCCCTAGTGACTCACTGTGGAGAACAACCTGCAGAATCTCGTAGCAACGTGTTTCTCCTTGGGCTAAAGCGTCCATTCATGCATTGTCATTGAATGCATTTGATGAATTTTCGTCATTCATATGTTTATGCACTGGTTAATGCGTAACAACCAGTACTGTATTTTCTGTTTGTATGCATAAAATAGCTAATCAAATGTTGTAAATATGGGTTTGAACTTTTGTACTTGACTGAAATCATTAGAACATTAATGCTAATTTATATAGAGACCCTCCTAAACATTTAGTTACAGAGTTAACATTTGGCATGTAGTGGATAAAGAAATCTATGGACATAAATACTATTCAGTGTATAGCGTGAAATATGGAGAGTATGCACCTCGAAGTCTAATACTTAAAAAATCTTATGTGTTCCATTCACATGACTTTCTCTACATCTCTGCAAAGCGTATGCTTCTATTTATCTCATGTTAATCGAGAAAAACTAACAGAAATAGTTTTATTACGTCATGCTTCCTTGTAATTATAAGCGAAATAAAGGAGTACCATAGGTTGAAGTCATTGTCAAAAGCTGGTTGCTATGTGACTGAAGTTCCTTTGTATGTATGGACAGGAGTTGACAGATTCCTGTATGACAAAAGTATAAGTTTTTTTAAAGCTGAAATCAAAAACAAGGAATAACTCAATAACGATCAACTCCACGAAAAAAAATGTATATCAAATAAAGTGTGTGTTTTAACGTGCTCTACATTTTTTGTGTGGTAAGAGTTTGTCCATCTCTTAAGGATTAGCTATTATGTAAAATTCCGTAAAATTCATCCAGAATAAAGTAGTCTTCAGAGACTATTCCCAGAAAATTCAAGACATACTCTTTATTTGTCAGGTAATATCCTTAATACGATATTTTAATCATAATCCTTAGAGCCATTTTTGTTAAAATCAAAATTTTCGAGAAAAAAAATTCCATGTGAAGGGTAGTTTGGGTTGGTGGGATTTTTCTTAAAATCTTCATGTCGCATCCCTGGAAGATACTAAACTTAAATACCAAGTTTGGTATTTTACCAACTTTTCGTTTGAGTTATCGTGTTCACAGACACACGGACACACATGGACGTTTTTTTGAACATGCTTTTTTTTTTTTTTTGATACAGGGAACCCTAAAACATATATTTGCGGTGAAATCTTGGTATCGAATTTTTGGGTGGAGTGTAATACCTTCCTTATACACAATGTACATAGTACGTGTAGAGAAAGAAAAAATAAGGGAGTAGGAGTGCGAGTGAAAGAAAACGGGAGAAAATGCTTTATTTCAAACAACCAAAGTATTCAAAGCATGTTGCATTAGCTTTTCTAGCTGCGTAACGTCAGTAAAACCAACGAATCGTTCTTCAATGCTTGTACATTGCAGAGGTAGTTTTGACATTTGCTACTTTTGCCCTAATGTCAGAGGAACAAAATATGTGTCTGAAACCCCTTTTCTGATTTTGTTAGTCGTGACTGTACTGATGTGGTAGTTAGTATTTCTATAAACTGCGAGGTAGCAGGTGGGTTTTAGATACACATCATATTTTGTTATTTACGACAGCTCACAAGGAACCTTGACCTATCACCCGGCCGCTGCGTCCCCCCTCTCAGTCATGACAGACGTCATGGATGGGATGCATTATTGGAGGGTAACACGTGGTCAGCGCCTCAATCTTAGCGCTGGTTAATGCGGGGCTCTCGACCTGGGGTCGCTACGTCTTCTCCTTCAAGTAGCTCCTCAATTAGCCCCGCCCCCCCGTAGGGACCTCACGAGGCTGAGAAAAATCCCCACGCCGATATCGGGAATCGAACCCAGCTCTCCCGCTTGGCAAGCAGCTGCGCTACCACCGCGCTAAGGAGCTGACCATTCAATGTAATTCCCGCTTTTAAATGAGTCAGCACTTGCAAATTGGCTATGAAATGCAAGCCCTTGGTTTCCTGCCAAAAACTGAGAGCTTGTATGAAATGTGCCGGTTTTACTCAGTTGTTTTTCTACCTTATCTACATATTACGCTGTTCAATGGTTACTTTGATTCAAAGTTTATATACACAATTAAATTCCGCAGTGTTCACCAATCATTTTAGGCATTTTTCACAAAGAATATTTCTTCTTTTACAGTTTATATCTACCAAAACGATATATTTAGCCACTTCTCTTTATAAACAGACTTTCCAATGTTATATTTGGAGAATGATTCAGCTCATACTTTAATTAAGTAAAACTAAAACTTCTCTCACTTGGTGTATTTTTCCTCAAGCATTTATCACAATTATCGTCCAAACTGCTACATATTGTAATCTAATAAATCTTTTGGTTTCCAATTATTTGTTTTAATTTTCACCTGCACTTTATTTATCTTTCCTCGTTGATTTGATTGCCCCTATCAGATTAATGCAATTAAATTTTATAATGGTTATGTGTAAAATAAATAAAATCAATAATATAATAAAAGCATAAAATTATTCTTTAAATTGTTTATATTTTTTCTGAAATATTTCCCATTTGCATGCTATTGACTTATATATCGCACTAATAATAATGTAAGCAAGCAGCAAACAGAGATTTGTATTTTTGTTTTTTACAGACGATTTAAATTTTAATTTCAATAGTAGGTATACAGGGTGTTTGAAAAATACGGGGCATAATTTCAGATATGTATTTCCCACATGAAGACAATCAAATAGTTCATTATAACACGTGTCCGGAAATGCTTCATTTCCGAGTTATGGCTTTTACAACATTGAAAGTCCCACCTGTAGACAATCAAAATAGTTCAGGTCCGGAAATGCTTCATTTCCGAGTTATGGCCTTCACAACATTGGAATTCACTGGAACGTTTTTCTTTTCGCAGGTCTTTGCCGTCAAAGGAGACATTAGGAGCGCGCTCTGATAGTTCATTCGGAGGAAGGTTACATTCAGTGTTCTTTAGGCGTTAAGACTGTACGACATGTATTCAAATCAAGAGCTGGCAGAGATACACTTCATGTACGGTAAGGCGGACGGCAATGCTGCGCTGGCTCGTCGTTTGTACCAGGAGAGGTACCCACAGCGACAACGTCCAGATCGGAAGACATTTGTACGTCTCCATTCCCGTCTGTGCGAGTATGGAACATTCACATCTCCTGGTTTGGGAAGGGGATGACTAAGATCTACAACTCCAGAAGTGCAGGAGGAGATTCTGGAGGCTGTGGATAGGACTCCTTCTATCAGCACACGACGGTTAGCGTTGCAAGTCAATGTTCCTCATACGACTGTCTGGAGACTGTTGAACGAGTATCAATTGTATCCTTATCATTTGCAACGTGTACAGGCCCTGTCACCAGCAGATTACCCTGCACGAGTTAGGTTCTGTCAGTGGTTCTTGCAGCAGTGTAGTGTAAATCCGAACTTTTCTGCCGTCGTATTATTTACAGATGAAGCACAGTTCACAAGAGATGACATAACAAATTTCCACAATCAGCATGTATGGTCGCATGAAAACCCACGTGCAACTGTTGTATCTCATCACCAGGTGCGGTTCTCCCTCAACATGTGGGCCGGTATCATTGGTGATCGATTAGTTGGACCCCATGTACTTATAAACAGACTTACGGGGCAGGCGTACACAAACTTCCTGGAAAACACCATACCTGACGTTTTCGAAGACACTCCACTGATCAATCATCAATACATTCACTTCTTGCATGATGGCGCTCCTGCAGACTTCAGTCTTACGGCTCGCCGGTACTTGGATCAAAGGTTTCCTGATCGATGGATAGGTAGAGGTGGCCCAATTGCTTGGCCTCCACGCTCACCTGATCTGAACTCTCTCGATTTCTATTTGTGGGGCCATTTAAAATCATTGGTTTATTCGTCTCCGGTGCCGGATTTGAAATCCCTTCGGAATCGAAATGTGGCAAGTTGTGAGGACATACGCAATACTCCTGGAGTTTGGGATTGTGTTCGCAGGTCAATGAGACATCGATGTGAGGTCTGTATTCAAGCAGGTGGTGGATATTTTGAACATCTTCTGTAATAACAATCTGCGGAAAGAAACACGCTCCAGTGAATTTCAATGTTGTGTAGGCCATAAATCGGAAATGAAGCATTTCCGGACACATGTTATAATGAACTAATTTGATTGTCTACATGTGGGAAATACATACCTGAAATTATGCCCCGTATTTTTGAAACACCCGTAATTTATTTCCAAGCAAATGTCCTGGAACTGCTGTCTTATGGATTTCTCTTATAAAGGCAAAGGTAAAATAATGCAACCAACCACAACCAGAAACCGGACAATGTTATACTCGTAAATATTAAAAATCTGATGTGTTACACACACGTGACTTTCTCTAGCTGGTCTACAAACAAACCTCTTACAAAAGATTATTCCTCTTTCTGCGCCATGCTAATCGATAAACATTAGCAAAATGTTATTACTCAGCTCCTTGTAAGTAGAAATTCCCTTTACTATAATGATCGTCAAATGTTTTAAAAGCTGTCGTTATGCGATTGTCATTGCAAATAGCTTCTTTGCTTTGCCAGGAATAGAACAAAATGAAAAATAAACACTTCTTGCCTGAGAAAAGTATAAGTACTGCACAATTGAAACCAATAACAAGGCATATCTCAAAAACGGTTACCTCCACAACAAAAATGTAAAGGACATAAATTGTGTGTTTTGACGAGATCTACAGTTTTTGTATTGCAAGTTTCTGTCTATCGCTTACGGTTTAACAGTTAAGTAAAATTCGGCAAAATACATCCAGAATAAAGAGGTCTTCAGAGGCTATTCCCAGAAAATTCAAGATATACATTTTATTCGGATCTAAATAGCTTTAATATACGTTATTTTAATTAAAATCGTTAGAGCAATTTTTAAGAAAATCAAAATGTTCGAAAATGTTTCCATGTAAAGAGTAGTTTGCCGTTTAGAGGGGAATTTTCTTGAAAATCTTCGTGTCCATCCTTGGAAGATACTAAACCTAAATATCAAGTTTGGTATTTAATGTTGTCCACAGACACACACAGACACATACGGACCTTTTTCTAAAAATGCTGAATCAATCAGGGGGTCCTAAAACACGTATTTCCGGTGAAATATCGGTATCGAATTTTTGGATGGAATACAATACTGCTTCTTCTATTCACTATGTATATAGTACGTGTAGAGAAAGTAAAACTGTAAATTACGAGAGTTAATTAGTTGCCAGTTTAGGAGAATGTTGTGAAAATAAAAATATAGCCTTCCTGCACGTTCTAAATAGCGAAAAAGGAGCCCAATTGTGGGTAGATACATGTTTTCTCCATTTTTGGGGCGTGTGCTAATCTTCCACTGGTGGTACAATATACTTCATTTGACCAGAAATTAAAATTAAATATTTCCAATATTGCCGCAATATTTGAAAAAGAGAGGAAAAAAGGAAAGCTTCTAAAAACATAATAAGTGCTCTATTCATAAAAAAAATCTATTTTCTGCTACAAAATAATTTTTACAAAACCTTATTCTACTATGTGTTTCATGTTAATCGGGAAAAACATTAGCAGAAATTGCCCTTATTACTTAGTTGCTTGTAAATGGAAGTGAAATATAAGAATACCTAGGCTAAAGCGATAATCAAATATTTTAAAAGCAGTCCCTATAAGACAAAGTCTTTGTTCTTTGCATGACCAGAACAAAAAAACAAAAGAAAGATGAAACGAATGACTGCTTCACGTTTGAGAAAGGCTTCATATTTTAAAATTGAAACCAATAACGAGAAATAACTCGGAAATGGTTAAGCCCTACAAGAAAAGGTGTATAACATAAATGTTTTACAAAGTTCTTTTGTATTCTATGTTTTGTCTTTACTCCTTATCAGTTATGAAAAAGTCATCCAGAATGAGAAATTTAGGGGCTACTCCCAAGAAATCCGGATATAAATTTTATTCGATATTCTTTAATATATGATATTTTAATTAAAATCTATCTACCCAAAAACTAGATACCAAAATTTCGCTAGAAATACACATTTTGACACTCCCCCAAAAAATCAGGCTTTGAAGAGGGTGCGTGTGTATCTCTGCTTTAGAAAATCATAACTAAAAACGGAAATTCGGTTAACACCAAACTTGCTATTCATGTTCAGTGTCTTTCAAGGAGGTAACACGAAGATTTTTCAAAGAAATCCCCCTTACCAAACTACCCTTTACATGGACCATTTTTCGAAACTTTTGCTATTCTCAAAAATGGCTCTAACGATGTTTATTGACATATATGTTTAAGATATGTTCAATATAAATGAAATGTATATAGTGAATATATATTTGTTTTGGTAAATATTCTCTGAGGTTCTCTTCATTCTGGATGAATTTTGCATAACTGGTAAACCGTAACAGGTAAACAAAATGTAAATCTCGTTAAAGCAATTTTAACCGACCATTTTGCAAGTTAAGTATTTACGAGATATTCCTATTTTAATTTTAATTTTCCAATATTTATACTTATCTTAAATGGAAAACCTTATTCTTTTTTCATCCTAGTCATCAAAGAGAACGGAATTTCACGCCGTCACGGGGTGACCAGCTCTTAAAAGATTTTATTTTCATTGTAGCCTAGTATATTCATTTACTCTGCTTGTACCTGCAATTATATAAAATCATTCCTGCCAATGTTTACTCCAGCAGTATGAAATCAATAGAAGAAAAACCTTTCATAAAATAATTTGTTGCAGAATACTAATTTATTGCAGAATACTAATTTATTGCAGAATACTAATTTATTGCAGAATAATAATTTATTGCAGAATACTAATTTATTGCAGAATACTAATTTATTGCAGAATAATAATTTATTGCAGAATAATAATTTATTGCAGAATAATAATTTGTTGCAGAATAATAATTTATTGCAGAATACTAATTTGTTGCAGAATAATAATTTATTGCAGAATAATAATTTGTTGCAGAATAATAATTTATTGCAGAATACTAATTTGTTACAGAATACTAATTTGTTGCAGAATACTAATTTGTTGCAGAATAATAATTTGTTGCAGAATAATAATTTATTGCAGAATACTAATTTGTTACAGAATACTAATTTATTGCAGAATACTAATTTGTTGCAGAATACTAATTTGTTGCAGCGAAAATCATGCGAATATAACACATGATATTTTTAGTTTCTCTGCTTAGTACATAATACATTTTCACTATTACTATTAAGTCTTTATTAACCATAATACTATATATATTGTTGCAGTTTTCTTATATCTTACTTATTCTTGCTGTTTTTATTTCTCCCTTAGTCCATCATACACCTTAACACCACGGTACATTTGTAGAGTGGACTCTGCGCTCATCATTCAACTATTCTTTTCCCCCTTTTCCTGTTTTATAATCTCTTTCCTCTCCCATCTTCTTATTGCACATCCTTATCCATTTCTCTCTGACCTTATCCAAGAAGTTAATTTTACTCCTTTTTGAGGACAGAACCTCCTGATTGCTATTTCCCTATCCAATTCAACACATATTCGTTGCCAAATTTGATCTCTCCATATCTTCGTTTCAATACAATATAGTATACGACGAAAATTTGTGTCAATTTCTTCGCACATTGGACATTGTACTGTTTTTACTCCTCTCTGCCTGCCTACTTAGAGATATGTTCTCTCTTATACTGCTAAACATCTCTTGTCTATCAATATTCTTTACCTTGATCCTACTACTTTCCAAAAACCTCGTTTGTTATATTTTGCATTTAACCATGAGCTTCCCATACCTATTTTCTCCATAATTTCCTGCAATTTTAATGGCTATGACCATTCCCATTTACCTTTTTCCTGAATGCAAAAGCATTGTTTAGTAATATCCCTATCATGTAGATTGGAAATACTGTACAGATATTTCATAGCTCTTGTAATCATTTTGACCTTGTAGGAGTGTCTCCCCAGTTCTAACAGAGCTGCCCCATTTGGTGATGTTATTGGTAGAGCTAATACATATTTACAAAAAAGATCTATTCATTTTATCAACCTCTCTCCAACCTCTCTCTCCCCATACGTCTCCTCCATATAGCACTTTGTTTTCCACTACAGCCGTAGAAATTCTTTCAAGCCATTTAATATGCATGTCCAACAGGTTTCTGATACATGACCTTATAATACTCATGGCCATTTTTCCTTTTGCTATACTCATGATTTTTTGCTCACTCCAGCTTCCATTGGAACCAGCTTCCCAGGTCAAATCTCCTTACAGTCTATTTTTCTTCCAATAATTTACTATTTCTCATGCTTACGTAATTTGTACCTCTTTTTTTTTAAAAAAAAAGAAAAAAAAAACAAACAAGATCTTGGTTTTATTTTCGTTTACTTTCAGCCCCATTTTCCACAAAAAATAGTTATCGCTTCGATTGCTTTCCAGACCCAACTACCAAGTCATCAGCAAACAATAATTTAAGTGTATGACTTGTATTCTGAGTGTAGCGCGGAATTTTTCATAACCGGTGAATGTAAGAGACACACAAAATCTTACTGCACAATAAATGCAGCTCTCGTTAAAACATACAATTCCTATCCAGTTGGTGTGTATGTGTCTATATATACATATACGGTTTTTTTGTAGAGCAACTATTTTGAAGGTATTCCTATTACTGATATAGTTTTTACAATGACTATACTTTCCTCAAATGTGAAGTTCTCATTCTTTATTCTCTATTTTTACTTTTGTTCTTGTAATGATGACAGAATTTCAAAGCTACCACTTAGTGTCCAGCTTTCAAAAGATTTGACTATAAGTTTGTACTCCCTTATTTCTTTGTACTACAAGGAAATAAGTATTAAGACTATTTTTGTTTATATTTATCTTGGTTAGCATGCAATAGATAGAATAATGAGCTTATGTAAGAATAATTTGTTACAGAACTGGTAGGAAAGTAATGTGCATGGTACACATCAGAAATGCTTTGTACCTATCTTAGATGTTAAAATGATTTACTCTCAGTATTAGTTATTAGCGACAGTTAAAGCATTTGGAATATGAAAACTGTTTAAAGCACATGCTAAAGGAAATGGAATGTTTGTTTTCCTTATCCAAGAAATTAAATCATCGTCTAGAATGTAATATTTGTTTTGTGAGTAGATTATTCAAAGGACGGAAGGCCACCTCACAACCAGGAAAATAGGCTCTTCCTGCGCTGTATAGTTGAGAATCTTCAAACAAAACAGGAGTTTAATTTCCTCCAAAATTATTTAAACCTGTTATATACCATACCGGGTTTACATCAGGAAACGGATTATTATTTTCAATAAAAGTCAACGCATAATATAATTCAGAATATGCATGCAAAGTTTTCAAAGATAGAGGTGCTGTGCAAATATATCAAGTACTCTGAATCCAAGAAATACTAACGAATAGATATAACTTTCCTGTATGAACATATAGTGGCCGTCATTTGTCCGTTACCTTCTAGTACCTGTATGTGCACTGTGTGTGTGTGTGTGTGTGTATGTGTGTGTGGGAGAGAGAGAAAAAGAAAAAGAGAGGGACAGAGTGAGCGTGTATACGCGTAGGTGTAAACATCAAAAATCGAAAGGAAAAGTCATATAGATACTAAACTTCGTATTGACATACTTTTCTATAACCTATCCATAACACAGAAATATCTCGGTTATTTTTTATTTTTTCAAAAAGCTATAATAATTCATATTATGTGTTTCTGACTATGACTAATATACTTCATAAGTTTCACAAATTTACATTAAAATGTATTGTATTATACGCATGACTTTCGCTTCCTATTCATTTTCTAAATTTTTTCCATGTAAAGGGTAGTTGGGGGTAGGGGGATTTACTTGAAAATCTTTGTGTCGCATCCTTGGAATATACCAAACTTAAATACTTTGGTATTCAAAGGAATTTTCGTTTTTGAGCTATGCTATTCAGAGACACACACACACACACAGACCTTTTTCTGAAAATGCTTTTTTTGGATTCAGGGTGACCCAAAACATATATTTCCTGTGAAATCTCGGTATCGAATTTTTGGATGGAATGCAATACTTTCTCTACACACTATGTACATAGTACATGTAGAGAAAGTAAAGTATTCTTTTTTAAGAGTAAATTATTTGCAGAACACACAGAGAAAGCCAGTGAATGAAACGCTTCAGAATTTTTTTAACAAAGTGTAAGACACGTGGTAACTGAACCACATTCCTAGATATTTCCTTGTTGACGGAATAACATCACCTCTGATTCAGTTCCGTTATTTGACAAGTGACTGCACAACACAGGAATAGAGCTCCACAGAGCGATTAAACGCGATAACCATGCGAACTATCTTCCTGTAATGTTTGTAGTAAGGGATTCCCATTGTTTTGTCCGTTAAAGATTTCTTATTCGCATTTATTTATATAGGTGAATAACTTATGAAAAATGGAAGAACAGCACTACATAAGAGCATTTCCGTGCTTTGGAGCTAAAACCGGAATTACGATGCGCGTTACGTAACGTGATGTGAAATGACGCCACTAACGTTGAGAGTATCACATCGTATTAAATGATGATATTATTTAGTGCTACCTTAACCAGAACTGCTTAAATTGTCCATTATCTAATGAGTACTCTGAATATTTTGTCCGCATAAACAAGTGCAGTTTCAGAGTTTGGTATATTTTAAAACCCAAATTTAGGCAATTTTATAAAAAAACCCTCCTTACGATTAATACTTGACGCAAACCACCCAGAAATATGATAAGTAATAAATAAACAATTACAATTTTTATCTTTCTATAATTTTTTTTAAAAATTAGAGTTAAAAATCTGATTTGCTCCATTTGCATAATTTTCTCTACCTCTCTGTAACAAACTATTGTTAATAAGCTTAAACTAAAAGAGATAAACTTTAACTGAAACGGTCTTATTACTTAGTTCCTTATAGGTAGAAGGGAAATAAGGGGATACATTAGGCTAAACCGTCAGTCAAATGTTTTAAAATATGGTTGCTATGGTATAGAAATCCGATTCTTTGCGTGATCGGATGTTGACAAGTTCCCGTATAAGAAAAAAATATTTTAAAACCGAAATCGATAACAAGGAGTATCTTAAAAACAGTCAACCACAGGGAAAAAATGCATATAACATAAATTGTGTGTTTTAACGAGCTCCACGTGTTTTGTGCAGTAAGTTTTTGTCTATCGCTTATGAAAAATTCCGCAAAATTCATTCAAAATAAAGAGGTCTTCAGAGGTTATTCCCAGAAAATTCAAGATATGCATTTTATTTGAGATGTAAATATCTTTAATTTGCGGGATTTTAATCAAAATCGTTAGAGCCATTTTTTGGAAATTCAAACATTTCGAAAATTTTTCTATATAAAGGGCATTTTGTGCTGGGGGGGTTTTCATGAAAATCTTCATGTCGCATTCTTGGAGGATACAAAACCTAAATACCAAGTTTGGTATTTAACGGTCTTTTCGTTTTTGAGCTATGCTGTCCACAGAAACACCGCAGACATAGACATACACGGATCTTTTTCTAAAAATGCTTTTCTCGGACTCAGGGGGCCACAAAGCATAAATTTCCGGGGAAATCTCGACTTCAAATTTTTGGGTGGAATACAATACCTTCTCTATCCACTATGTACATTTGTACATGTGGGCTAGACAAAGTAAAAACTATTGTAAAAAGATTCAGTATAAACTTATGGGAGAAGAAGAGGAAGGAGAAAAGTCTATAATAAAATATATTTATTTAGTATCAATTTTGATTACAGAAACCAAGAAAGGCAGTTGTTATAAATAAATTTACACCATAACCGATTTGTAGTGGAAAGCCAAATTAAATATAAATAGAGGATGGAGAAACATTAGTATTGTTGGAAAATGCTTCAGAGAGGAATAGCTGACAGAAGGTACTATGCCACTAGGTGAGCAATGAGGCGGGAATTTCTTTCCGTCCATTTAATTTATTTATCAGTTTTTGCAATGTAAGTATGTGAATTTATTTTTATTTGTAGTAATATAGAAGAATTTTAGATATTTCATTACTAATATCTAAAACTCAATATATGTAACGATTGTATACGTGAACCTGGGGTATTCTTTTGAGAGGAAAAAGCAGTTTCTCGCAGGCCATTTCGAAGCTAGGAATTTTACCGTTGTGTTGCTATTGTATTCCAAAAGACGAGTTCAGCGCGCGAGGTCAAGGGAGGTCACAGAAATGCTCAATATTTGCCACGTTTACGGGGGTAAATGAGTTTCGGCCAATGGTAAGCCGACAGGTTACAAACTGTCGGGAAATTAAAAAACCAACGCGAAAACGTTCGGCCAATAAGCAGGTGATTTTAAGGCGCAAAGCCAGGTTTGAAAACCACATAAAGATGGTTGTGTGTCCAGAAGACACAAGATCTTATTGCTTGTTTGCCCGTTGCTTGTTTCATTCAGTTAGTAAAGTATGCTCTAGTGCCCAAAACAGGCAAAACAGGAAAGCGCGGTAAAGAAGATGAAGTAATCGAAGGCGAGTTTAGATCGCCCAAAATAGTGCTCGCGTCTGGGTAAAATAAAAAAAATAAAAAATAAAAAAAATAACCGCGAAGTGAGACAATCTTACAGCACCGCGCGAGGTCTCGAGCCACGAGAACCGCAACATTTTAAAATCAAAAGAACGCGCCAGGTCGACTTCTCATCAGCAAATAAATACGAGTCGGCAAAAATGTCTCGTGTCCTTTCTGCTCTCCACTCCCTGAGAAAGAGACGAGTCTCATGATATTTCAGCCGCCGGTAGGGAGACACCGCAGCGCCCGGAAGAGAGGGAGAGACAGCCCAAAGGGAGGAGGTGACGGAGGACTTACCTGAGCAGGTACGTGGTGACAGACGAGGAGGACCGGTCACAGCAACAAAAACCAATCGAAAAACGGATGGTAACAATGAGGCATTAACAACGCCAGGATAAGAGAAGAAACGCTATTAAGTTAGCGAAGAAAACGGCTGTGATTAGGGAGTGCTTCGAGATCAAGAAAGACCGAATTCTGTTTAAATTTTAGAAATGAGCAAGCAGATTTTTTTCTGCTTTTAGTAGTTTATCAATGTGGGATAAGTACCGAGGACACAGCTTTTACAACCGTTAAAGTTACGAGTTGTCAAGAGTTTTGTATTCCCCAGTTTGGTATGGATTGGATTACTGTTCTTCATGAAATAGTATTGTGGCAATTTACAGCGAGTGAGGTGGTGCCCCATGCGATTAGCGGTCCCATGTTTGAATCCCGACGACTGCCCACTCCGATCCAATAGATTTTTTCTGGAATTTTCCGGGTTTACTAGGCGTCCTGAAGCGATTTATTTCCTCCCCGATTTTCCTGGCCCTCCAAGTCGTTTCATTCAACCTTCACCCCGTTTATCTCTTTCAGGGTTGGTGATAATACTTCGGTGCGGCGTAGCAGGGGGGAAAGGATGCTCTATGTAGCTCTCATCGTCGGCCTTCACTGGCCCTTTAGCAGCGTTCGGCCTGTGCGGAGGGGAGTTCCCTATCTGCCTGTCAAACTGTCTCTCAATTTGGTAACTGTAGGGATCTTGTCATCAGCTGTGTCGTTGAGTGTGCTCCTCCGTGGTATTGAGGTAAAATGCTAGCCTCTAGTTCTAGTCTCAAGCCCTGAGGAGGACGATGGATTTTTTTTTCGGGCGTAAAAATCCTTATCATGGATTCCTTCGGATGAGAAGTAAAGCCGTTGGTCCCATGTCATAGATTTACGTCACATAAAACAACCACAAACCTGTTAAAGAGGCATATGAACAAAATTGAGCTGCCTTTCCCGCCCAGCATAGAGTGGGTCGCTGACAACCGCAGCAGTTAAACAGTGCCCATAAATAAAGCGCCGTGCGTCGATTCCTCTGATTTTATCCCTCCCTACCTCGCTGTAAAATACAGGTACAATAAGAAGAGCACTGGTTTGAGACAGAGTTCCTTCCATCTTCTTTATTCGTCCTATCCATGCTAAAATTGGGAACGTTGCAATATAGTAAGAAAGGTAATTTCGTGCCAGGAGATAGTATTTAAAAAGACATACACGTCGTAAATGACAAGACAAGTTGTGGCGGAATAGACCAAAGAGAAAACCATAATAAACCATAAAATGTGCCTAGAGACATGACACAACAGAGCTTTATGTTCAAGTTTATAAAACAAATATTCCATAATTGTATATTTTCATTACCATCATCGGATTACACACTTCTAGACCACGTTAGAAATTAAGAAAATTAACATTTTAAGCGTAATTGAAATTATTAAACAGAACAGAGAGAAATAGAAACTCATATCTTAAAAAGTTACAATAAACAATAATTTTAACTATAAGCCAAAGGAGAAAAAATATGGAAAGACCATTTAGGAGACAGAATGAGAAATTTCTAGAAACTAAAACAGTCTAAAATGTCTAATTGTTGCGGTTGATGATGATTAATTTCTGTTACCTTCTTATTCTTATTCTTCTTCACCATCAAAGATTAAGCCTGCAGCCTGTTCCGTCTTCAATCCAGCCATATTTTTCTAGCTTTTCTATTTCTTGTTTTCGCTGGCTGTGTGTGAAATTCTCAGTAATGTAAAATTCGTTCCACCGATAGATTAGCCATATATCAGCCTATCGAATTACAGTCTTTGTTTGGGGTAGACTCTCTTAGATCAGTTACTTTGATTGCTGTTAACATAATTCTAAATGTTTCAGTCGCAACTATGTTAAACATAATCCCAAACAATCATCCATTGCGCCCCAGTGATTGCATCGCGAAGCTGGAAAAGTAGGGGTTGGCTTTAAGCGTTCCTGCAGAAATGTGATCTGCACTTCTGTAACAGTAGACAGGCGGGGAGCAAAGTTTCTCTAACGCACAAATTTCGTGGTGTTTATAGACTTATCGTATTATTTTCTCCAAAGCATGATAGACCTTAAACTGAACCTTCCCTCCCTGCACACAGAGTCTGCCAACCATAGGCAAACCATTAGCAAACAAAAGGCGACCCTCTATTGGGCGAGAGGCAACGTAGTAAAATCACTGTTTCCTGTAGACTCTGTATGCAGTTCAGTTCCATATTTCGTGTTAGTACGTATCCAAAGTAGTGAGTTACTGCGCAGGTTGGTTTTCAGCCGCACACCTCGTAATTTTCAACATTAAAGTCACATGGGTTAGGATTAACATGTTCTGAAAAATACTGTAATTTCAGATGATATTTGCCTCTTTGAAGAGTCCACTAAGGTATTGACAGTTTTTATCGAAATTGACATATAAAGCTTTTCTTCACAGAAGATGCAAGTGACTACAAATGATGACAATACAGAAATACTGAAGGTCTTTCACGAAAGTTACGAGGATATGAGGTAATTTGGGTGTATGACCGCGCTTGGGGCGCGGGGTGGGGGAAGATACTTCTGCATTGTACCTTCTATTAACGCAGTCAGTGGAACCACAAGACTAATGAGGATATTCCTAGTATAGCTATTCTGCGACTTATTTCCTACTTGTACGTGCTTCTATCCCCTAATTTCTTGGTCGGTACTTCCCCCTTGGATGTGAGATGTAATCTAACAAAGAAGATATGAAAGGAGGGGGACTTCGTACAAAAATAAAATCTTGCGTAGGAGTGCACTTGTAAAGACAATTGCTACACTTTGTAAGCCAAAAGTAGTTCCAACGAAGTCGTAGCAGCGAAAAGGAAAAAGAAGTCTGGTTGTTACATAAAATTAAATTAAATTAATATATAACATTAATAAAATATATTACTTTAATCGTTAAAAAGGCTATAAAATAATTTAACATAACCATCCTGTAACAAAGTATGGCTTTTAAGGGCACCACCAAATAAATATTTTAAATCTTGCAGTTGTTACCTAAATATGCTTTCAACGTTTCTGCTCCGGCTGATCTGCCGTAATTATTCACTTTAAATCGCCTTAAATACTCACTGAGAAACAATTTACTGAGAATTTTACTTTTATAATCCTAAATAGTCAGGTGTTTCACCCAATGCGGGTGTTGTAACATTAAGAAAATAAAAACACTTCCACATTATTTAAATACAAAGCTACGATGTAGAATTTGTTTCACTATTCTGGTTGCTTTAAGAAAAATGTATAATTCTTAATATAATTTCGTGTTAATTATTCCTCAGTGTTCATATTAATTGTGCAATTTCTTAAACGATTTAAAAGTCTAGAGAAAGCATATGCCAGGTTTTAAAATTCTCTCCGTGGTTTTATTGAAAATTTGAACAAGACTGGTTACAAACATCGATTGTAACATTTATAACTAATAAAAGATAAGACAAATTAAAGCCGAGTAACTAAATGCAGGTCATTAGGCATGTGCCTTAGACATATATAAAAGTTACATCGTGTTGAAACTTTAAATGTCTCTGCGAGCAAACGTATTAGTATGTAATTAAATTACAAAGTGTTTTTGAACATAAGTCTAGTTTTTATTTTGCGCATTTCAGCTTTAGGCACCTGTAACCTGCCCTAGCCTTAGTTGCATTTCGTTGCATTTCTCTTTCGCTTAGGATTTTAACTCAACTCCATTTTTACTTTCTCTATACGCACTATGTACATAGTGTATAGAGAAGGTATTGCACTCCACCAAAAATTCGATACCGAGATTTCACCGGAAATATATGTTTTAGGCTCCCCTGTATCTAAAAAAAAAAAAAAAAGCATTTTCACAAAAAGGTCTGCGCGCGCGCGCGTGTGTATCCGTATGCCTGTGAACATAACTCAAAAACGAAAAGTCGGAAACATACCAAACTTGGTGTTTAAGTTTCGTATCTTCCAGGGATGCGACACGAAGATTTTGAGAAAAATCCCCCACCCCAAACTACACTTTACATGGAACTTTTTTCGAAAATTTTGGATTTCTTAAAAATGGCTAACGATTTTGATTAAAATATCATATATTAAAGACCTTTACCTGACAAATAAAATGTATATCTTGAATTTTCTGGGAATATCCTCTGAAGACTACTTTATTCTGGATACATTTTACGGAATTTTAAATACCTGCTAAACTGTAAGAGATGGACAAAAACTTACTACACAAGAAATGTAGAGCAAGTTAAAACCCACAATTTATGTTATATACATTTTTTCGTGGAGTTCGTCATTTTTGAGACATTCCTTGTTTTTGGTTTCTGCTATGAAAAACGTATACTTTTCTCATACAGGAATTTGCCAACTGCATACAAACAAAGGAACGTCAGTGATATAGCAACCAGCTTTTGACTATCACTTCAATCTATGGTACTCTCTTATTTCGCTTCTACTTACAAGGGAGCAAGTAATAAGACTATTTCTTTTAATTTTTTCTGATTAGCATGAAGTAAATAGAAGTATAAGCGTTTTAAGAATAATTGTTGCAGGGATGTAGAGAAAGTCATGTGAATGGTACATATAAGATTTTTGTTATTCTTGTTTCCTTCATCTATTCCAACTTTCGTTCATTGTAATACGCTTTTTATTTTCTAATTTTAGTTAGATATTTGAGCAATTTCAGTGAAGTTTCTAATGGATATAAAACACTCATCTTCGCAGTCAGAATGTGATATGAGACACACATTCCATATGCCACAATAATGATGCATAGATGATTACACTATTCTGAAATTTTACTTTTGTCTTCGGTGTTGCTTTCAGTAATCTATTAATGGTTCCATAATTTGCATAATCATAAGGGGAAATTCAAGCTTATATCCCACCAATGTTAACTTTCTTAAATTTTCTTCCCAGAAACTATTTAAGATATAAGACTAAAATGCTTATAGAATATAGGCGCATGTCTTCCAAGTTCCTCATCTAAATTTAATCTATATTTTTATTTATTAAAGAAGAAAGGATTTGTTTTCCTCAATAATACCGCAATTTGATAACGTTCATCAGAAATTGTGTTTTTAAAAATAATTAAACATTTTATTAATAGGAAAGTATGGGTAGTTTCGCCACAGGGATTTATTATCCTAAACTGTAATCTTGTACCTTAAATAGTTTGAGAAGACGGGTAATTTTAATCAGAAAATATAATTCACCTGTTCAAAGCAAAAATGGAGAAAACAATTGTTTTACAAAGTGAGAGACCACAAAGTTTCAACACAGAGAGACTGTCATATTTAACAGTAGATCAAGCTGTAAAAGAAACCTTCAACTAAAAGATAGGCTAGGTTTACCAACATATTTCAAAGTGTATAGGAGTCATACTTTTTCTCTGAATTAGTACAGAATTCACAGTAAAAACTGCAGGAAAAAATGCCATTTTAAAACTATGTTTACATTATGAACATTCTGTTTAAAATAATAAAGTATATAAATTAAATAAAATTTACAAAATATCAGTTGGCACGTTTTTCCATTTGGTTCCCTTCTAATGTGTTTTAAGTACGAAATAACTGCATTTTAAACAACTGTATTATATCCAAAGAATTAAAAAAGAAAGAAATGGATTAGATTACAAGTGCAATAAGTTTGTTCGCAACAGCTTGTGAGGTGCATGCAAAAATCATAAAGTATTATTGCAAGCAAAGGATTCCATTAGTAAGAACAGGCGAGGAAGCAGTCAAGTTTCACTATTATTTTAAATACCAACAGTTACGCCTCGTAATTTATTCACATCAAGAGAATACGAGGCAATTGTGTGGTTTGCAGTAAACGAGTCTTTAATCATTTTTCATCAGTAAAATTAAAATAGCAAAGGAAAAAGAAAGTATGATAATCTGAGAATATGAGAACGAAAGTTTAAAAAGGCTGCCTGTGGCTCTTTAGCATACGTAGCTTTATAACGTTTAACTAAGGGATTTTGAAATAAAAAATAACGTAATAAACACCCAAGTATCACAGTTGATCAGTAGTTTTAATGATTCAGCTGACGGCTGTAAGTAAACAAGCGAAACAATGAGAGACTGTATGAAAAACAAATCTACAGTTTTACTGAAGCATCACAGCAAAATAAAATCCTTGTAATTAGTTTCCATTCCATTTATTTTAAAGTTTCATGTTGACAAAAAGACAAATCGAACTTAGACTATATTTAGACAAATAAGAAACAAAAGAAAGAGAACACTCACATAAGAGCTACACAAATGAAATCCTGCAATGCAATGACTGTGGAACGATAATATTGAGGCCAATTAAAGAAAATATAAACTACAGTAATGAGGATTCTCAAGTCGATGTTAGCCTATTGTATAAATTAAGGTATCAGAAAACAACTAAACATAGGATGTCTGATTTTTAACTACTTTTGGGGATTTCTGGACTGTATAGGTGACTAAATTTCTTTGACTCATAAGGAATGAGGAATGGCAATGAATGAAGTGAAAACCAAACTAATGAAACGGTGTATAGGAGCAAGCTGATCTGAGCATATTCAGGACTCCATATTGGAGAATATTACGTATATACTCGTACGTATCTGCGCGTCACATTGATTGTGAACGGAAGTCATAAGTACACAGACATCACAAAAATACAGTTATAAGTCTCTTATAAAAATTATTGGTGTAGTTGTGGGAACAATGGAGGTGGTATACAGACCTGTTATTACATCTAGTTTATCATATGGTGAAATTTTGGATTAGGAAAGTTCCTGATGCTCGCCTGAGTAGTGTGGTGGTAGCTTCTCTGCCCCACATTTAACAGGTCGTGAATTCGAATCTTGCTTAGGGCGATTTACCCGTATAAGGTTTTTTGGGGGGTTTCCCTAATCCTAAGAAGACGAATGTCGAGTAACTTTAATCTTCATTGACCCCTAGATCATTTAAGCATCATTTCCACCAGTTGCATGCACCATTCATTATGACCAACCAGGTTAAAGGACATAAAACTACAAAACTCATGTGCTCCATTCTTAACTTTCTCAGTTCCGACAACAATCCTTACAAAAGCTTATTCTTCTATCTACGTCATGCTAATCCAGATAAGCAATAACAGAAATGGTATTATAGCATTTTTTTTCATTATTGGTACAAGGGATATAAGGGAATACACATTACAAGAAGATAGTCAACTCTTTAAATAACTGATCGCTATGTGATCACTTTGAAATTCGGTTCTGTTTGCATGGCCAAGAAGAAAGAGAAAATTGACTGAAGAATCCCATTTGAGAAAAGTAAAAGTAATGGAAAATGCAAACCAATGATGAAGTCTACAACAACAAAAATATGCATTCGTCATAAATTATGTGCTTTAACGAGATCTAGATTGTTTGTGTAATAGCTTTTTGTCTATCTCTTAGGTTTACCACTTATATAAAAGTCATACAGAGTATAGGACTTCAGAGGCTATTCCTGGAAAATTCAATGTATACATTTTGTTTTCATTAAATATCTTAAGCAACCAAAATTATGTAGGCTTTTAGTGCTCTACTCTTTAGTAAGATTGCAAGGACAGGAAAGGCACCTACTACTTAGGTCACTTATGATATTGTTGTATTTGCAGATGTAGAATATACGAACTAAGGGGGATACCTCGCTCATTGTGACATTTTGAGAGAGCGATTGTGACTATACCCACCGGGAGGCAGAGATGTGAATTAGGATCCGGGGGAGGTCCCAGACCCGTAGGCAGGTCTATAGAGACGAACAGATCTCCCTATCTTTTCCAGTTAGAACACCCGCACACCTTCAGAGAGCAATCCCAAGAGGGCGAAGCAGCGACCCTAGTAGGCGAGAGAGCTCACTGAATCTGTCACGGAGAGACATCTTTCCAAGGCACAAATTGTAAAAATGTGGTTTGACAATATAAGTCCTTCTATTACTACTGCTTTTAGGAGAGCTCAAATCATGTAACCAGAAAATTATGGAGCGGCTATGTTCAACTGTTTATCCCTAGCCATACATAGGAATTCTAAAGTACCTGTTTAATTCAGAAAAGTAGGAGTGGGAGACAAGTGATTGTCTAAAATAATTGCAAATTATGGGATTCCAAATTTCTTTTTCAGTTACCAACCAGAGCCACGAATAGTGACGAACATCTTCGAAGCTGAAAGGATAACGTTTGTGGAGTCCGATGATTAGTATTTATGGCTTTGACTATCTGATATTATTCTTCAGGTGATTTCATAGTTTAGACCCTTTCAACAAAGTGGTTTTTAATTTCTCTACCTCGCACTTATTGGTAGGGGAGATATTGTATGCTACAAAAATTTGATAACGAGACTTTTACTGGAAATACACGTTTTTAATTCCCCTAAATAAAATATTCTTAGAAAAAAGTACTGCGTGTGAAACTTCTGTGTGTGTATGGATGTATGTGTGTGTGTGAGTAGAATAACTCAAAATCGAAAAGTCGGTTAAATGCAAAACTTTATATTTAGTGAAAGAAAAATTTTCAAGAGAATTTTCCCAAACAAGCTACCCTTTACATGGAACATTTTTCGAGAATTTTTATTTTCAGAAAAATGTCTGTATAGATTTTGATTTACAATCATAAATATTATAAAATTTCCGTGATAAATAAAATGCATATATTGAACTTTCTGGGAATAGAATATAAAAATTCTATTCATTCAATGACGTCTGCCAAAATATTAAACTTTAAGAGGTAGACAAAATCTTACCACACAAAAAAATAGATCTCTTTAAAACACACAATTTATCTAAGATGCATTTTTTGAGGAGTTAAGCATTTCCGAGATATTTCGTGTTATTGGTTTGAATTTTAAAATATCTATGCATTTTTCTAGTGGAAAGTCGTTATTCATTTCTCTTTCTACCGTCAAGCAAAGAAAAAAGAATTTCAATAAAAGGCTTGATTGCCGCTTAATCCTAGTGCACTCACCTATTCCCGTTGCACAGACAAAGAGATATATTTTAAATACATTTCTGCAAATGTTTTCCCTATTAATGTTAATTAGAAGAATCAGTATTTAGAAATAATTTGTTGCATAATGAATGAAGAATCATTGATTTTTAAACACGTTTTATTACTTTTTCTACTAGTACTACGAATGTAGTGTATAGTAAGGTATTGTATTCCACCCAAAAATTTGATACCCAGATTTGATTTCATTGGAAATACACAGGGTTCATATATATATATATATATATATATATATATATATATATATATATATATATATATATATATATATACACGCACAGAGTGTTTCAAAAATACGGGGCATAATTTCAGGTATGTATTTCCCACATGTAGACAATCAGATTAGTTCATTATAACATGTGTCCGCAAATGCTTCATTTCCGAGTTATGGCCTTCACAACATTGAAATTCACTGGAACGTTTTTCTTTCCCCAGTTTGTTATTACAGAAGATGTTCAAAATGTCCACCTCCTGCTTGAATACAGATCTCACATCGATGTCTCATTGGACTGCGAACACGATCCCAAACTCCAGGAGTATTGCCTATGTCCTCACAACTTGCCACATTTCGATTCCGAAGGGATTCCAAATCCGGCACCGGAGACGAATAAACCAATGATTTTAAATGGCCCCACAAGTAGAAATCGAGAGGGTTCAGATCAGGTGAGCATGGAGGCCAAGCAATTGGGCCACCTCTACCTATCCATCGATCAGGAAACCTTTGATCTAAGTACCGGCGAGCCGTAAGACTGAAGTCTGCAGGAGCGCCATCATGCAAGAAGTGAATGTGTTGATTGATCAGTGGAGTGTCTTCGAAAACGTCAGGTATGGTGTTTACCAGGAAGTTTGTGTACGCCTGCGCCGTAAGTCTGTTTACAAGTACATGGGGTCCAACTAATCGATCACCAATGATACCGGCCCACATGTTGAGGGAGAACCGCACCTGGTGATGAGATACAACAGTTGCACGTGGGTTTTCATGCGACCATACATGCTGATTGTGGAAATTTGTTATGCCATCTCTTGTGAACTGTGCTTCATCTGTAAATAATACGACGGCAGAAAAGTTCGGATTTACACCACACTGCTGCAGGAACCACTGACAGAACCTAACTCGTGCAGGGTAATCAGCTGTGACAGGGCCTGTACACGTTGCAAATGATAAGTATACAATTGATACTCGTTCAACAGTCTCCAGACAGTCGTATGAGGAACACTGACTTGCAACGCTAACCGTCGTGTGCTGATAGAAGGAGACCTGTCCACAGCCTCCAGAATCTCCTCCTGCACTTCAGGAGTTGTAGATCTTGGTCGTCCCCTTCCCAAACCAGGAGAGGTGAATGTTCCATACTCGCACAGACGGGAATGGAGACGTACAAATGTCTTCCGATCTGGACATTGTCGCTGTGGGTACCTCTCCTGGTACAAACGACGAGCCAGCGCAGCATTGCCGTCCGCCTTACCGTACATGAAGTGTATCTCTACCAGCTCTTGATTTGAATACATGTCGCACAGTCTTAACGCCTAAAGAACACTGAATGTAACCTTCCTCAGAATGAACTATCAGAGCGCCCTCCTAATGTCTCCTTTGACGGCAAAGACCTGCGGAAAGAAAAACGTTCCAGTGAATTCCAATGTTGTGAAGGCCATAACTCGGAAATGAAGCATTTCCGGACCTGAACTATTTTGATTGTCTACAGGTAGGACTTTCAATGTTGTACAAGCCATAACTCGGAAACGAAGCATTTCCGGACACATGCTATGATGAACTATTTTGATTGTCTTCATGTGGGAAAATCATACCGGAAATTATGCCCCGTATTTTTAAAAAAAAAGATCTTTGGATAAATGTCCGTGTGTGTCTGTGTGTGTGTGTCCGTATATCCATGTGTCTGAACACCATAACTCAAAAACGAAAAGACGGTAGAGTACCAAATTTGGTATTTATCTTAAAGATGATTACATGAAAAATAAAATGTATATCCTCAATTTTCTGGGAATAGCCTCTGAAGACCTTTTCATTCCGAATGTCTTTTGTATAACTGGTAAACTGTATAGAATAGACAAGAACTTACTGCACAAAAATGTAGATCTTGTTAAAACACACAATTTATGTAATATATTATATATATATATATATATATATATATATATATATATATATATATATATATATATTGTGAAGTTGGTCATTTCCGAGATATTCCTTGTTATTGATTTCAGTTTTTAAAACACTTGAAATTTTCTCAAACGGAAATTTGTCAACTCCTGGCCATGCAAAGAAATGAATTTCAATCACATAGCTACAACTTAAAACATATTTGACTAGCGCTTTGGCCTATTGTATACCTAACCTTATTTCTCTTCTAATTACAAGAAATCAAGTAAGATTCTGCTAATTTTTAGCTCATTAGCATGAAGTACGTAGAAGGAAAAGCTTTCAAATGGAGCATCAGATTTCTTTAAGCATATCTCAAGTGGAAAGCAGTTGTGTTTTTATCGTAATCATGCAAAGAGTCGTCACATAGAGATTTAAAATAGTTGGCATTGCTTAAGCATATTGTATTCACTATATTCATCCAACGTCCTTGTACTCGTACCTACAAAAAAAAAAAAAAAAATATCTGTCGCTCTCTAGCTGTTCAACAAACAACATTCCTTAAAACAAATTATTCTTTTATGAACGACATGCTAATAAAGGTGAATATTAGCAGAAATTGTCTTATTACTTGCTTCCTTGTAAGTAGAAGTGACGTAAGGGAGTACACTAGCCTAAATCGATAGTGAAATATTTTATAAGCTGGTCCTATGTGAAACAACTGAAGTCGGTTCGCTTTGCATAGCCTGCAATAAAACAAGAGAGATAAAACGAGAGTCACTTCCGGTTTGAGAAAAATTTAAGTAGTTTACAATAAAACAAATAACAAAGAATATATTAGAAATGGTCAGCTCTACATAAAAATGTATATGACAAAAATTATGTGTTTTAACGAGATCTACAATTTTGGTATAGTAAGCTTTTGTGTATCTCTTACGGTTTAACCGTTATGCAAAATTCTGAAAAACGCATCCATAATAAACAGGTATACAGAGGCTATTCCCAGAAAATTCAAAATAAAAATCGTTAGAGCCAATTTTGACAAAATTGTCGCAAAAATTTCGACATTTTTTCCATGTAAAGGGTAGTTAGGAATGGGAGAATTTTCTTGAAAATCTTCGTGTCGCATCCTTGAAGATATTTAAACGTAAATACCAAGTTTGGTTTTTAATGGTCTTTTCGCTGTCCGCAGACACACACGGGCGTTTTTCTAAAAATGCTTCTTTCGGACTCAAACATATATTATCGAATTTTTGGGTGCAATACATCTATCCGCTATGCACCTTATACATATGGGCTAGCTAGAGAAAGCAATACGAAGGAGCAATTTCTGCAAATGTTTGTCCCGATTAATTTGAAGTGGATAAAATAATGGTGTTTTGAAATAATACAATTTGTTGAAGAATACACAGAAAATGCCATGAAAGAAAGTCACCACATTAAACTATTTAATTTGCTTTTTTCCAAACAGTATTTTAAGCCAGGACAATGGAACTTTTCAGAAACAATGTATCAGCCTAGATGCATATCAGAAAAGATAATTAATACCATTAATTGCTAATTTTTTGAGAAAATGGGTGTTGTGGTAATACGTGCTGCCTGCAGGCTCTTATAGTTCTCATAAACGCAAATCCATCTCTGAGAACGTACCCTGTGTCAGGCGCAATACTCCATCAAACTTGCATAATTTTCAGCTTTGTATGACTGTGGAATCCTACATGAAGCTCAGAAGTCTTCCCTACACGCCCTCTGGGTAGGAATTATTTGTTTTCTTCTTAAGAGGGCATTCTTCCGAGTATTGCTGAATACTTGTGGAAGAAGAATTTGTCATCAGCAGAGGGCCTGGCTCTGTTAACGAGGACGTATCCGGCCAATCCCTGAGGCATTTCGGACATTACATTGATTAAATGTCCCTTGGTTAAGTGTAAAGTGGGAATCTAGGGAATTTCCTTACAATGTATTTCTCATACCACATTGTCACCTTCAGATGTCTTCCGATGACGACATTGCTATTGATTCCCACCTCCCTGCATTGACTTCCTTCCTGGGAATTCTTGCACTTGAGCTCAAGGTAAGCGACAGGTGGTCATTCTCAGCAAATAAAAAATAATCATTATGTCTTCAAGATTTAAGCAAAATGCATCTTAGTGTTTTAAATAAGGGAGATGAATAAATTCATAAGCAGTATAATGATGCAATTATATTATAATAATAGTAATAATAATAATAATAATAATAATAATAATAATAATAATAATAATACAGGAGCTACGATAAATGAAAATTTTACTTTCTTTTCTAATTACCTATTCGATACCGAGATTTCGTCCCAAATATAGTTTTGGGGCTGCCTGAATAAAAACAAAATCTGATGTGTTCATTCACGTGACGTTTTTTACATCTTTGTAACATTCCTGTATTTATTTAATACTAATCGAGGTAAATATTAGCAGAAATGCTCATGTTACTTGCTTTCTAGGCTAAAACAATAGTCAAATCTTTTAAAAGCAGGTTGCTATGGGATTGAAACACTTTTTTTTTTTTTTTTTTGCATGACCAGGAGTTAACAAGTTCTCGTATGAGAAAGCATTTTAAACCAATAACAAATAATATCTCCGAAACGGTCAACCCCACGAAAAAATAAACGCATATGACATAAACTAAGTGTTTTAACAAGATCTACATTTAATGTGTAGTAAGTTTTTGTCTATCTCTTACGGTTCACCAGTTTTTCAAAATTCAACAAAAATCATCCAGGATAAAATATAAATATCTTTAATATACAGTATTTTAATCATAATGTAATTACGATTTTTGAGAAAATAAAAATGTTCTACTTTTTTTTTCATATAAAGGGGGTGAGGGATTTTCTTGAAAATCATCGTGTCGCAAGTTTGGTATCTACCAAGCTATGCTGCCCACAGACAGACACACACACAGATACTGACAGACAATCGTAGCAGTAACAGGTATTATAATTGCAATAATCGGAGTTATTAAATTTTCTTATGAATTTAGTGAAAAAAATTATATTTACAGGAATAATAAGCTTAACATTAAGTCACACATGGGAATTTTTCTAAAAATGCTATTTTTGGATTCAGGACGTCTCAAAACATGTATTTTCAGGGAAACCTGGTGTCGAATTTTTGGGTGCAATACAATATGTTCTCTCTAGTACGTGTAAAGAAAGTAAGAAAAACGTTCTTATTCGCGCGCAAGGGTATTTACATGAAATTAAAATGTTTGTCTTTTGAATTGTCTGGTAACAGCCTGTGAAGTCTGAATACATTTTGTATACTTGGTAAACCGTAAAACCTTTGCAACAGGCCTGGGCGCTAATGTGAACAACAGAGACAACCACAGGAAACGATATCGGCTACTTCGGTGATTATAGGTCAAGACAAGATTTGCCAGTGGTTGAATTGTGGCTCCCAACTGCCAGCAGTTCGACGAAAACCTTGGCCTGACAGGTTGGATAAATTGATTTAGCAGAAGCGCGCGGCAAGGTCGTTAAGTATGAACTGGCAACTCCCCGAGACAATACGTTTAGAATGTATGTAATTTGGATGCCCTACGTTTCTCCTTCAGAACAGGTAGGTGCTTTAGTGAGCGATAATCGAGATGCTATGATATCTCTGTAATCATATGCTCATTATCACTTTTACTGCATACAAAGCTACTTGTTATTTTATCACATAATTAGCCGTTGACGCTCTTCTGAATATGTTATTATTCCTGGTATTTCTTGTTTATACCTTTTCTGTCATTATCCACGTGTTACTCATGCTGTTTCAGGAGCTCGTAATAAAAGTTATCTTCAGCTTCCTGCCACTCAGTACTAATTCATTTCATTTTGATCACAGGATTATTACTTCCTCTACCAAGTATGTTGAGTGTACATAGTTCCTCACAAAAATTCGATAGCCAGATTTCACCAGAAATATATGATTTCAGGTGTGTGTGTGTTTAACGCCCGTTTTTAATATTATGACTCCGTAGGCGATGATACTAGTGATATGTGGAATGAAGATGGAGCACCGGTGGTCAGGGGAAACCGGAAAATCCGGAGAAAACTCGCCCTTGCACCCTTTGTGCACCAGATCTCACATACGGTCACTTGGGATCGAGCCGGGTCGATCCCAAGCAGGCCGCCTAGGTGGGAGGCGAGTGGTGTACCCACTCGGCCACTACATGGTCCTGTGTGTGTGTGTATGAACAGCTTAACTCGTAAAAAAAGTCAGTTAAATACCTTCCAATGGTTCGATACGAAGATTTTCGGGAAAATCCCCCATCTCAAACTAGTCTTTACATGAGAGATTTTTGAAATTTTTAATTTTCTCAAAAATGAGTGTAACGATTTTTTTTTAATTCCATACATTAAAAATATTTACATTGCAAAAAAGAATTATATGTTGAACTTTCTGGGAATTGCCTCTGAAGCCCTTAACATTTTAGATAATTTTGCATAGCCGGTATACCGTAAGAGGCAGAAAAATCTTATTTAGGTGCCTTTCTCTAGCTATTCTGCAGCATATTATTATTACAAAAGCTGATCCTTCTCTTTAATTATTGCTAATTAAGATAAACAGAAGATAAGAGAAATGGAAGTCTTAATTCTCCCTTATAAGCAGAAAGAAAATAAGGCAATGCACTAGGTTAAAGCGATAATAAAATGTTTTTGAAAGATGTTTCTCTGCGATTCAAATTCGTTTCCTTGCATGGTCATTAGTTGAAAAATTCCCGTATGAGAAAAGTTTTAAGTATTTTGAAACTGAAACCAATAATAAGGAATACCTAGAAATGGTCAACTGCACGTAAAAATGATATGGCAAACTGTATGGTTTAACGATATTTACGTTTTTGTGTACTAAGTTTTTGTCCATCTGTTACAGATTACCACGTATCCAAAAGTCATAAAACGAAGAGATCCTCAGAGGCTAATCCTAGAAAATTTAACATACACATTTTGTTTGTCCTGTAAATATCTTTAATATACATATTTTAATCATAACCGTTAGAGCAATTTTTGACAAAATAAAAAAGAAATCGATTTTTTTTCAATGTAAGTGGTAGTTTGGGTTGGGAGATTTTCCTCAAAATATTCGTATCACATCCTTGGAAGATACTAAACTTAAATACCAAGTTTGGTACTTCGCCCCATTTTCGTTTTTGTGATACATATTCACAAACACACGTTCACACACACACATACATACACACGGACCTTTATCCAAAATGCATTTTTTATACAGGGTACCCTAAAACCGTATTTTTTTGAAATCTATGTACAGAATTTTGGGGTGTAATTCAATATTTTCTCTATATATTGGAGAAAGTAAAAATGCTTCTACAGTAAAAACTGCCTAGACCGTGCCACCGGAAACCTGAGTAAGCGGAAAATAAATCTAAGAACAGAACTATTTTCGGTGCAAGACCAGTCGCGGTCGTATGTTAAAAAATGTCCTAAGTCGGAATATTGCTTAACGCGGAAAAAGAATAATTTTCAGGAACCGTTTGCGTAAATAATCTAAGACCATAATTATGTGCGTAATACATAATGCATGTTAAAGTGATAAGCATTAATTCTGACCGTGACTGGTCTTGCACCGAAATTTTAGGAACTGTGTATGTTGATATAGGATGCAAAGAAGTTTCCTTGTGAAGAAATCAAAACAGTACTCTTTGATGGAATTATTCATTCATTATAATTTTATGTGATTACATTTTATTAAATTTTGTTTCTTAACAGAGCTTCTTGTAAAAAAAAAAAATCTGATATGTACCATTCACATGACTTTCTCTATATCCCTGCAACAAATTATTCTTAAAAAGCTTATACTTCTTTTTACTTTATGCTAATCAAAAAAATTAGCAGAAATAGTCTTATTGCTTGCTTCCTTGTAAGTAGAAGCGAAATAAGGGACTACCATAGGTTAAAGTGATAGTCAAAAGCTGGTTGCTAAGTCAATGAAGTTACTTTGTTTATATGGATCGGAGTTGACAAGTTCCTGTATGAGAAAGGTATACGTTTTTCATAGCAGAAACCAAAAATAAAGAATGTCTTAAAAACGTCGAACTCCACGAAAAAAAAATGTATATAACATAAATTGTGTGTTTTAATGCTCTACATTGTTTGTGTACTAAGTTTTTGTCCATCTCTTACGGTTTAGCAGTTATTCAAAATTCAGTAAAATTCATCCAGAATAAACTACTCTTCAGAGGCTATTCCCAGAAAATTCAAGATATACATTTTATTTGTCAGGTAAATATCTTTAACATACGAAATTTTAATCAAATCGTTAGAGTCATTTTTGAGAAAATAAAAATGTTTGAAAAAAGTTTCATGTAAAGGGTAGTTGGGGTGGGGGATTTTTCTCAAAATGTTCGCGTCGTATCCCTGGAAGACACTAAACCTAAATACCAAGTTTGGTATTTTACCGACTTTTCGTTTTTGAGTTATCGTGTTCACAGACACACGGGCACACACACACGGACCTTTTTGTGAAAATGCTTTTTTTGGATATTGGGGACCCTAAAACATATATATCCGGTGAAATCTCGGTATCATATTTCTTGCTGGAGTGCAATACCTTCTCTATACACTACGTACAGAGTGCGTATAGAGAAAGTAAAAAAAAAAACCAGTGAAACCGGAACAACTACCGGATGGATTGCGTTCTAGTTTAAACAGCTTTTACTGTGCTCAAAAATGCCGGTCCCCATGGCCACGCTCGCTAAGGCGTCTCGCTTTGGTGCTTCGTGGGCAAGGGATCGTGGGTTCGAGTCCTGCCTTGGTCATGGGTGTTATATGCTTGCATAGAGGAACAGTGAAACCAGTAATCATACAGTAAATTTAGGGGGGGGATGTAAAATGGGGATACAGCGCCGGAGTCCTGACCAGACTCCGGTACTGCTTTTTTAAAAAAAAAAAAATGTACACCTCATTAAAGCACACAATTTATGTCATATACCTCTTGTGGAATTAACCATTTCTGAGATATTCCTTTTTATTGGTTTCAATATTAAAATACCAATGTTTACGCAAACGATAATCGTCATTCGTGTTACATCTCTTTTGTTTTACTTCTGGCCATGTAAAGATAACCAAATGTTAATGTCATCGCAGCGACCGCTTTTAAAAGATTTGACTGTCATTTTAGCCTGGTGTATTCCCTTATTGCCCTTCTACTTTCTAGGAAGTAAGTAATAAGAACATCTCTGGTAGTGTTTGTCTCGATTAGCATGAAATAGGTAGAATAGTAATATTTTGTAACACTAGTTTGTTCGCAGAATAGACAGAGAAAGTCATGAGAATGGAATACACCAGGTTTCTTTACCAGCGAAGCTTGGCAATTTTACAGCACCGTCATTCATGTTATTCATAACCCAAAATATTTATAGCCATATGTAAAGATATTATTATACATTATTATATACTATTATAATATCCCAATCATATAAACGACAAAATGAATAATAAATTTGCTTTTCCAGCATCAAAACAAACTATTATCGTCAGGTTTCTTTCAAGATCCATAACGCCAGCCTCTGCGTTGTAGTGATAGCTTCAGCCTCACATTCAAGAGGTTCCGAGTTCGTTTATCGGTTAGACTTTCTCCGGGGTTTTCGTTATCCTGAGAAGACAATGTTTGGTCTTTAAGCTCTAGTGATCTCGGGCACATTTGAGGATCACTTCACTTATTAATATATTGGAAATAATTAACTCTACAAAATGTATATGGCATAAATTGTGTGTTTTAACATATCTACATTTTTGTATAATAATTTTTGTCTTTTCCTTGCAGTTTACAGTTGTAAAGAATTAGGAGGATTTCTGAGACTATTCCCAAAAAATTCAATATATACATATTGTCATTAAGTGTCTTTAATATACGGTATTTTAATAAAAATTGTTAGAGCTATTAGAAATCTTCCATGTAAAGGTAGTTTTGGGTGTGAGATTTACCTGAAAAGCTTCGTGTCGCATCCTTAGACGATACTACACTTAAATGCCAAGTTTGGTATTTAACGAACTTTTAATTTTCGAGTTATTCTGCATACAGACTACCAGTCTGGGAATCTCTACGTATTTCTCGTGCACGTTTTAGAGCGATATCTTTACATTTAGCATATCTGTGGTTTTACTTACATTACGGCGTATGAAATAACATTCTTTTTAGATTACCGACCTATTGCAGTGTTTTACATTACTTTGAGATTCAAGATTAAAACTCTGTAAAATCTCAGTTTTTCAGTGAGTAATAGTAGTATTCTAGCGCTAAAAGCAAGGTTTTGACTTTGGTTATCGTTTTCTTTCTCCCAACAATTGTTATTGTGGTTACAGAATACTAAACAGCGTGTAGCATTTAGTTGGAGCCTTTACAAAATTGTTAATTTAACCAGCAATTAAATAATAGATGTTTATTACGGTAGTTTTTAAAATTCAATTATGTTTGTGAAAGGGCTTAGTAAATTTCATTATTTTCATAGTGCGTCTCAATACCATTATAATCAAGTTGCATACAACTGATTTTGGTCGGCCGCACTATCATCTTAAAACTTTGAGATTTTAATACCACGCTCAGTTCTAGCAGGTGTATCACAAGATTCAATTCTCGCTCCCATACTCTTCAATATCTATTGTTATGAGCTTCCAGACATAAAGTCCACCTAACACTGTTATACATGCAGTTGACACGGTGATATTTTTCTCGAATTCCAACTTGAAAATGGCAATCGATCGTCTTCAGACTTCTCTCTCGCTATTATGGGAATGGTTCACAACTTGCGTATATCACTATCACGAACAAAACTGAGTCCAAAGTCTTCTCTTTAAAATCTTAACAACATCTACCGCTATTATACCTCCTACATCAGCCATCAATGTGGCTTCCACTGACACACCAGTAAAATATCTTGGAGTTCTGCTAGGCACAAAGCTAACCTGGAATGCATATATTACTCACTCAGTTTTACTTGCTTGTTCTCGAATCACCAAGTTATATCCGGTGGTCATAGTGTTGCCAGGTTTTCTAACTGAAAATAAGAAAGACTTCAGGAATAGTTTTTTCGACACCTAAATACGGCCTATCAGTTCATTGCGGCCATCGCCTTTCTTGATAATGAATGAATGAATAAGTGTATTTATTGACATAGCAATATCATACATAGAATTTCAACAATCGCACGGGTCCACAGACCGTACGTGCTTTTGTAATACACATTACAAGCAATATTAAAACAACAACAAAGAATTAAAAGAGTAAACACGAAAATAAAAAGACAAAGATATTCAAATATAGCAATTTAAATTTACAGCACAGAGTACACCTTCATAAATGCACCCTCTTAAAATAGAAAATTACACTTAAAAGACATATATACACATAATATATACAGCATATATAAAACCATAGCACAACAGTGACCTAAGTATGACATAATATATATGTATGCAGAACAATGTAGTCACTTTTGTTTAGTTGATCTTATCCCCCCCCCCTTCCCTATTGGCAGCCTCCTCAGCTCTCAGCTGTCTTGCCTTAAGTATAAATTTACCTAGCCCGTCCATGTTTTCCGTGCCTGCCAGTAGCGTCCAACATGCTTCTAGCCCTACATTCGCAGTGGCAAAAAATCGCGGCAAATATTTTTCCAGCCATTCCTCCGTACCCCTACATCTTGCCAAGATGTGAGTCCACGACTCTTCCTCCTCGCAAATGGGACAGATTCTCGTACCATTCTCGTCAGAAATGTTCGTGCTCCTCCATGCTCCTAGTCTAATCCACGCGAGCCCCTCTCTAATGAGTTTGGTACCTGTTTTGATGTATTGCTCCATACCCCACTCCTATTTCAGCCCAGACTGTACTTCTAATGACACCTTCTCTGTGCATTGCGCAATTATTTGCTCTCTGTCAATATCACAGAGGCGGTTCCTAATTTTTCTCCAAATACTTCGCCTGTTTTCCTGCCCCGCCATCCAAATGTTTCCCATCCCAATGGTTTCCAACCCTTTCTTTAATTTTGATGCCCACGTCGAATTACCTTCCATTCGCAACTGTTCACGGTAGCAGACTGCCCTAATTAGAGATTGGTTTCCGTGAACGATTCTCAGCCAATATTTAACTGCTATGATTTTGCACTCTATCGTTTAACTATGTGCCCCGAATTCCCTCATTATTCCGAAGTTTGCCGTACCCCTCCCTACACCCAGAATTCCTTTCAAAAAGTGGGTCCTCACTTGATCCAGATTCCCTGTTTGTTCCCACCCCCATATTTCTCCTCCGTATGTCATCGTGGATCTAACTGTCGCTCCGTATACAGTTTCCATTAAGGTTATGGATATATTCGGTATTCTGTAGCGTATTCGGAGAGCTTCCGTCGCTTTCGCCCTTGCCTTGTGTTTCGTAATGTCAATGTGTTTTGTCCATTTTCCGTTCATTGTGAATGTGAGTCCTAAGTACACAAAAGATGTTACATTGTCCAGTATCTGTCCTGCATATGTCCAAGTCTCCTCCCTGCTATAAACACAGCCCTTTTTGAAAGTCATTGCCTTAGTCTTATTCACATTAACTGTAAGTAGCCATTCATCGCAATAATTCTTAAGTTTGTCCAGTCCTCGTTGCAATCCGTTTACTGTCGTAGAGCACAATACTAAATCGTCTGCGTATAAAAGTGTTGGGATCTGCAAATCCGCTACTACTGGTGCTTGGATATTCTCTGCTATCATTGTATCAGTAATATCATCCACAAAGATATTAAATAGCAAGGGAGATAAAATACAACCCTGCCTCACTCCCCTATAGCTTCGGCAACTCTCGGACACTCTGTTTCTGTCGTACTTCACACAGAATTCGACATTTTGATACATTGTCTGCAATGCTCTGACCATTTTACTTGATAACCCCTTTCTGCCTAGTTTGTACCATAATGCATTTCGATTGATAGAGTCAAATGCCTTCTTAAAGTCGATAATTCTTGCTTTATAGAACCACAAACAAACAAAACAGTGTTCTTGTCTTCAATTCAAAGACGTAAGTGAACGAGACCGTGCTACCATTGCTACCAACAGCTAATTAAAAGATTGCTGCCAACACTGGGGAAAAAGGAACTATCACTTTGATATATCGCATATTCTGAATATCCGTCTAAAACCCAGAATTCACGACAGTGTATGAAATACGGGAGAAATAGTCCAAAATAAGGGACCCGGGAGACTCAATAAAATAAGGCTGAAAAAGGGAGAACCCAGGAAATACGGGAGACCTGGCAACACTTGTTGGTGAACAGACGTTCCAAACTTGGATTGGAATGCTGAACTTATTATATGAATCACTGATACGTCCATTCATCACATGTGCAGCTCCTGTGTGGGGTGGGGGTGCAGCCAGCAAAACACATATTCATCAACTACAAAATAAATACATTAGAAGCCGCAAATTCTCCTTGGGTCGTAAGAAACAATGAACTCCAACAAGAACTAGGAATTCTTCCGTTACAGAGATGCATCAGGGAACTAGCAAAGTCTTTCTGCAACAAACTTCTTTAAGTCTCTGGAGCTTAGACATATCACAATGGAACAAAAACCGAAAGAGAACAAGGTTAAAAAGGAAATTACCCCAGGATAATCTACTCAGGCAATCCTATGACAGCGACTTTTCAAACCGTGAATAAATAACAACAGCAAAAGTTATACGTTTTGTATATATAGTTTTATTTTCATTACTTAAATTGTTACCATGAATTTGCTGTCAATATTATATTTAATTTTATACTTAAATGTTCAATATCCATTATTGCTTATAAATATTATTTAATATATCAGTGAATATCTATGCTGTCTATGTAAAATACATATTTTGTGTTTACGATAGAGGAGCCTTATAGGTCAACCTCAGCAAGTAACTTTTTCTCAATGACCTGCAAAGCAACGCTGCTGATCGGTCAAAAATAAATCATATATATAAGAAATCGATGGAAAACTTAGGCGTTTATATAAGCTAAAATGGCTGTAAATGCGTCAGTGAGATAGTGAGTGCATTTTTGATGCGACAAAAATGAATTTCTACGAGCGAGTTTGTGATGATGATGTGACATACAGTTAATACTGCAAGAAATTAGATAGGTCTTGAGTTTGATACCCAGCGAGTGAAGCGGAACGAAGAAAAGCGTATTTTATTACGTCGTTACGTCGCGAGAACTTGCGAACAGACAAACAGGGAACATAAAATTAGATTACATTAGTGAAGTGACAGTGGGAACTTTGTGGAATGAGAACTGGACAAAGGCAGTAAATTGGTTTCCAGAATGTAGAAATATATTAAAGTTTAATTTGTGTATGTATCAGTAGTATTTGAGTAAACTATAAATTAAGAAATAACTGTCGAGTATATCATTCTATCTTAACCATAATTCGATTGTCTTTTGCTTTGCCGTGTCTTCTGTTTGTAGTTGTAACTTACAGTTGTTGCATAAATATACAACATATACATGTCATAATATGAATATAATTTCAAAAAAATATGTTGTATTCCGTTCCCATAACTTTATCTACATCTCAGTAACATAGTACTGTTAAAAAAACTTATTCTTTTACCTACTTCATGCTAATCGAGATGAGCATTAACAGAAATAGTCTTACTATTTACATTCTTGTAAGTAGATGGGAAATAAGAGAATACATTAGGCTAATTCTTTTAAAAGCTGCTTGCCTTGTGGATGAAATCCGTTTCTTTGCATCGTCAGGAGTTTACAAATTTGGGAATTGTTATATGGGAAAAGTTTTAAGTATTTTAAAACCGAATTCAATAACAACCGATATCTCAAAAATGGCCAACACCACGAAAAAAAAATGTATATGGAATAAATTGTTTGTTTTGACGAGATCTACATATTTTTGTGTAGCAAGCTTTTGTCTATCTCTTGCGGTTTACCAGTTATGCAATATTCAGCAAATTTCATCTAGAATAAAGATGTTTTCAGAGACTATTCAAGATGTGCATACGGTATTTTAATCAAAATCGTTAGAGCCATTTTTGAGAAAGTCAATTTTTTTTTTTTAAATGGTTCCATGTAAAGAATAGTTTGGGGTGAAGGGATTATCCTCAATATCTTCTAAACTGGAATACCAAATTGAATATTTTGCCGACTTTTCATTTTTGAATTATCGTGTTCGCAGACAAACGGGCTTTTCTTTTAAACATGCTGTTTTGTATAAAGGGGACCCTATAACGTGTATTTTCAGTGAAATCTCGGTATTGAAATTTGAGGTGGAATGCAATACCTTCTCTGTACACTATATACATAGCACATGTAGAGAAAGTATAAATACACTTATTAATTGTATACATAACAGTTTCTAATTCTACAGAAGCATCTGTGAAGCATCTGTTACAGCATCTATGAAGCATTGAATTTCTTATTGAGAAGCTCAGAGGAGGTTCGCATGAAAACAGTTCCTAGATTTAACAGGCGTAATTTCTTCGTACGAAACCCAACAAGGAAAAATTAGGGTTTCTTTTGAGTCCAATATCACAGGCCCGGAAACTGTCATAATTAACGTGAAAATGATATGCTTACTAAATGGGACCACAAGAATTAAGTTTAATTTAAAGAGATAAAAATAATTCTGACGTGTTCCAATCTCATGACTTTCTCTCCTCACTCTAGTAAAATAATTCTTACAAACACCTATTCGTATGTGTACTGCATGTTAATTATATTACATTTGTAGAAAATGTTTTATTGCATTGTCAGATCTTTTAAGAGCGGGTCACTATGTGCAATTACGTTGTCTTTGCATAGATATAGAGAGGAGACAAATGATGGCCTCCCATTTGAAAAAAAAAAAAAAAGTATTATGTATTTGAAAATGGAAGCAAATAACAAGGAATATCTCTGAAATGATTAGCTCAAAAAGAAAACACTTTGGTATAAGCTGCTTGATTTAGCATATTTACTTATTAGTGTAGTAAGATTTCGTCCATTTCCTACGGTTCATCAATTAAGCAAAATTCAATCAGAATGAAGAAGTTTTTACCGTAAAATTCAACATATACATGTTATTTGCTAAGAAAATGTCTTAAACATACACTATTTTAATCAAAATCGTTAGTCATTTTTGATAAAATCAAAATTTTCCAGAAATATTCCATATAAAAGGTAGTTTTGGGTCGGGGGATTTTCATGAAAAACTTCCGTATCCCCTCTTTGGAAGATGCTGAAGTTACTACCAAGTTTGATATACTAAATTTGAGTTATACTGTCTCTCTCTCTCTCTCGCTCTCTCTCTCTCTCTCTCTCTCTCACACACACACACACACACACACACACACACACACACACACACAAACACAAGGGCATATGCCTACATACAAAAGTGTGTCAAAACTGTTGAAAACTGTTTAAAATGGAACATTATAAGTACCATCAACAAACATATGTTGCTTTTTCTAATACAAAGTGTATCTATAACTGTAACGCACTTTACTCGAAAGCATTTCTTTCTCATGAATTTTGAGAATCTAATGAGAGGAAATAATCTCTGAAAGCTATCCCTAAATTATTTACGTGCTTAATGGTAACTGAATTTAAGGAATTAGGTGTGATGCTGACACCTTCGCCTTGCCCATAGCCCAAAATTACGCCTCCAAAGTCAAAAATATCCATTTAACTAACTAGAAAACATCTGAGTGCATTGAAGCGTGAAAAGATGTGTTCCATTTACATTACTTTCTATATCTATTTATCAAATAATTATTATTACAAAAGACTATTTTTTTATCTATTTCATGCTAATGGAGATAAATATTATCTACCAACAATGATCTTATTACTTATTTGCTTATAAGTAGACAGGAAATAAGGAATACACTAGGCCAAAACACCAATGCAATCTTTTAAAACTATCGGTATGTAATTGTCGTTGAAATTTTGTTATCTTTCTATGGCCAGCAGCAAAAAAAAAAAAAAGATAGAAGATTGAAACGGATGAGCGCTCTCGTTAAGTACTTAAATAAAAATTGAAACCTATAACAGGGAATATCTGGAATGGTTAGCTCTACAAAATAAAAAAAATGATTACCTATGGCATAAATTGTGTGCTTAACAAGATTTTGCGAAGTAAGTTTCATCTATCTTTTACGATTTACCAGTTATGCAAAAGTCATTCAGAATGAAGAGGAATTCAGGGGCTATTCCGAATAAATTTAGGACATAGATTTATATTCTATATATAGAGTTTTACTGCACGGTATTTTACTAAAAAAATCGCTAGACTAATTTTTTTAGAAAATCAAAAATTTCTAAAACTGTTCCATGAAAAGTGTAGTTTGGGGTGGGGTAATTTTATTGAAAATCTTCGCGTCGCATCTTTGAAAGATGCTAAACTTAGATATCAAGTTTGCTATTTAACCGACTTTTCGAGTTTGAGTTATGCTGCCCACAGGCACACACATGGACCGTTTGTTTTACTTTCTCTACACGCACCATGCACATAGTGTATAGAGGAAATATTTTATTGCACCCAAAAATTCTATAGGTACCGAGATTTCACCAGAAATACATGTTTCGGGACCCGCTGAATCCCAAAAATAGAAAGCATTTTTATAAAATTGTCCGTTTGTATGTGTTGCATGTGTGTATATGTGTATTGATATTTAAGGTCGTATCTTCCTTAGATGAGACACGAAGGTTTTCAAGAAAATCCCAACTATCCTTTATATGGAAAAAAATTTCAAACTTTTTTGGTTTTCTCAAAAATAGCTCTAGTGATTTTGATTAAAATCTCTTATATTTGAGATACTTACAAGCCAAATAAAATGTATATCTTGAATTTTCTGGGAACAGCCTCTGAAGCACTGTTTATTCTGGAATACTTTTTCTTCTAATTTTTGCATAGCTGGTAAACCGTAAGGGAGAGACAAAAATGCAATACACAAAACATAGATTTTCTTAAAACACAGGGTTTATGTCATATATATTTTTCGTGGAGTTGACCATTTTCGCGATATTTCTTGTTACGGGTTTCAGTTTTAAAACACTTGTCATATGGGACTTTGTCAACTCTGGTCACGGAAAAAAACGGATTTCAATGGTTTCTTTAGAAACCAGATTTTTAAAACATTTGACTGTCAGTTCAGCATACTCATAAGGAAGTAAGTAATACTTATATCTTCTACTTATAAGAAACTAAGTAATAAAACTGCTTTATATATATACTATGTATATTGTACATGCGTGCTAGGGAAAGTAAACATATGTGTCAAATAGGCTGTCATAAACAAGGAAGAGAATTTATTCGACTGATCAAATGAAAATGGATTTATTCGTCATATTTTTGTTCTGCTCCTCCTTCACTTAACAGATTAGACGATATATCCGTTCCAGTTTCATAGCCGTTCGCTATGTTACCTTAGTCGTCTTTGAAATGTTCTTCTCAATGTATAATTTAAGGCTTCTTTGGGGAATTTTATTATTTTATCAAATGTTCAGTATATATTTGTTAATACATATATTTTAATATAATCGGTAACTTGAATATGTCAGAAGAAGATAATCTACGCACCCACTAAGTTGTACCATAGATCAAAATGCCATTTGCAGTGAAATAGCAGAATTAATAGTCGGAACACGTACCTCGATTTTCGAGGATTCTGTATCACAAATGAAAAATGTTTTACCTTGTCTAAAAAATATTTATTCATAGGAGGTTGGGCTGTCAATAAATGACATACTACACTTGTAGTAGTATTAAATATAAAACAGAATTTACCTCATCCAACCATTCATGCAAGTCTTCAATTAAAAGACCTACGCTACCTTCGCACAGTCAATATATCGCGGCCCTTCAAACATTTTCAGTAGGCAGGTTAGATTTTCTAAATATATATCAAGAAACCATGTTTTTAATAAACATAATTTAATATTGCTTAATTCTATATTTAGCTTCTCTTATTTTATTATATTCATCGTTGTATAACACTTTATTGTACTAAGCCATTTCAATTCTTCCGCTTGAATGTTATTAATATGCGGTGGATTGGCACCCAGTTTTCATTCCATAAAGCAAGGTAAAGCAAATACTTAATGTTGATGCCTTTCATGGTTTTGTGTTAATTGTTCTTTAAAAGTTCGCACATGTTTGCTGCAATGTCCGGAGTTTATATTCAATATCTTGATCATTCCCACAACTTTCACTACATTATTTAAAATCAAATGCCTGATTGAGGAGCTTATTCTAATTACAATATTTGGTATGATTTTATATTTACGCGTTAGATCATTATTTTAGTTTTTTAACTAAAATTTTAAAATTCTACAGCTTACATAAGTTATTTAAATCATTACGTTCGTAATTTTGCTCCACTTTGAAATTAGTATTATGCCTTCACATGTACAGATGTATCCTAAAATAATTTAAATGCCGAGTTAACTTTTTATTGTTTAGAAACTATTAAAAGCGTACATTAAAAAGAGTGGGTGATAAACTGTGCCCTTGTCTAAGATTAACGTTAGTTACAATTTGGGTGCTTTCATTGATTCCAGTTTCTGTATTTATGTGTCTTATTATAGGCATATGCCCCTTATTGCCGAACCTGATTACTTCTCTCTAGTTTATTCTATTGTCTAATGACGAACACATTACTACTTTTCTGCTCTCCAATTAAGAACTTTGCCATTTTCTTTATTCTTTTATTTTCATATAAGAACATATTTTGTATTTTATATTTATCAGGCATATCCCTTTTAAATTCTTCTGAATTATTACAATATTTTACTTTCTCTTCCTCGTATCCACAATGTACATAGTAGGCAGTAAAGGTACTGTATCTCACTCTATAATTCAAGATTTCATGGCAATAAATGTTTTAGGGTCCCCTGAATAAAAAGAAAGCATTTTTAGAGGAGTAGTGTTTAACGACCGCTTTTACTACTTGTGACACCGGTGATATATGAAATGAAGATGGAGCACCGGTGGAATGCGATGGCGGAGAAAACCGGAGAACCCGGGAAAACCCGCCCCTGCGCCGCTTTGTCCATTACAAACTCGCATACGGTCACTTGGGATCTAGATGAGAAGCGAGTGGTCTAACCACTCGGCCACGGCTTTTTAGAGAAACATCCGTATATGTGTGTGGGCAGCATAGCTCAAAAACAAGAAGTCGGTTCATAAGTCCAGTGCTTTCCAAGGATGCGAAATGAAGATTTTCAAAAAAATCCCCCACCCCCAACTACTCTTTAGATGGAACATTTTTCGAAAACTTTGATGATCTAAAAAATGACACTAAAGATTTTTATTAAAATAACATATGTTTAAGATATTTTCATTACAAATGAAATGCATACTTGAATTTTCTGGGTATAGCCCCTGAAGACCTCTTCATTCTGTATGACTTTTGTAAAATTAGTAAACCGTAAGAGATAGACAAAAACTTAGGTCTAACAATTCTAACTTCTTCGTTTAAAAAGCGACAGTTGAATCAGCCATTTCAAAAAGAGGATGTCAAAAAAAAATAACGTTTAAGATAGTGAATAAAAACTGTTTCCTTTTTCCAATAATGGAGCAATTAGTAGATATAAATATTATTTTGTAGTAAGTTTATAAATAATGAAGCGTTAAAAACTATGTTAGATGAAGCATTTAGAACTATTCTCTAAATGTTTATCCCCATTCTGTGCTGAATTGTTAAAAGCAAATGTTAAATATTGAATTCAAAATGTTTTTGAAAACATATTAAATTCCTTTAATTAAAATTATATAGTTTAATTATAATTATTTACACTATTTACATATTTTTTTTTTTCATTTTAACCTTTACTAATAAGAAAGTTCCCAACAAATTGCTATAATGATTTTGTATTATTTTGAAGTAAAATTCCACTTAACTGATTCACAATGATTATATAACAGGGTGCAACAACATACAGACAAATTAAAAATAAATTCTCTCTCTACAAAATCATTTGTTCAGATTTTACTGTATTGGATGTAACAATGTACCTCCTCAATTCTGTGAACATTGCAGCCAGAGACTATCAGTCAAGCACATCATAACGAATGTGCTCACTATTCGAAGTACAGAACCAGCCATCAAATTCCTCCAGATCTTCAGGCAGCACTCGACAAACCAACCAAATTATTATCATTGTTTAAATACATAAAAGATTGTAAACTTACTAATGCACTGTAAAATATTGTATACTTTTAATACACTGCTGTATGATACACAACATATATAAATATTATTGTTAGAATTTCAATATGTGATGTTACAAATAAGATATAATTATTAATTTAATGTGTAAATATTGTATTCAAAGTGTTATAAAACGTCTTATTGTTACATGATGTTGCTATAAGACCTGTGTAGTTAGGCGACATTAAATAAAAGTATAAATAAAAAAATATATATATACATCTGGCCATGCAACAATGCTTGGTCAGTTCAGAATTGTTTTCGAAAAAAGAAAGCGTTTGCTAGTATCCTACTATTTAACAGGCAGTTCTATTGTAGTATTCTGCGTTTAAAATTTAAATTATTATTAGAGTAACAGAAAATCTGTCGTTAATATCCGGCAATTTCCATAGATCAGTTGGAAGGCGCAAAACTTATTATGCGACGATAATTGCATCGCGTCGATTCAGGCAGGCAGAAAAAAAGGAAAATCTCTGCAGTATCCCTTTCCTGCAATGAATGGTATGTCTATGATTGTTCTACGTTTAGAATAAGCAGTCTTCTTCAATTTCTTTACGGAAGATGCGTAAAGGTCTACGGAAAGAGCAATGGCAGCATGCAACTTATCATCTCTAGACGTACTATGTACTTAGTATATAGAGAAGGTATTGCATTCCACCCAAAAATTCGATACCGAGATTACACCGGAAATAAACGTTTTAGGGTCACCAGTAAGCAAAAATCATTTTTGGAAAAAGGTCCGTGTATGTATGTATGTGTGCGCCCGAGTGTCCGTGTATCTGTGAACACGATAACTCAAAAACGAGAAGTCGGTAAAATACCAAACTTGGTATTTAAGTTTAGTATTTTTCGGGGATGCGACACGATGATTTTGAGAGAAATCCCTCCACCTCTAGCCTTAAGATGGAAAAAAATCTCGAAGATATTGATTTTCTCAAAAATGACTCTGACGATTTTGATTAAAATACCGTATATTAAAGATATTTACATGACAAATAAAATTTGTATTTAGAATTTTCTGAAGACCGCTTTATTCTGAATGAATTTTGCTGAATTTTACGTAACTGGTTAGCATAAGAGATAGACAAAAACTTACTCCACAAAACATGTAGGAGGCCGCGCCGTGGCCGAGTGCTTAGACCACTCGCCTCTCACCTAGACGGCCTGGGTTCGATCCCAAGCGACCGCATGTGAGATTTGTGGTGGACAAAGCGCTGGGGCGGGTTTTCTCCGGGTACTCTGGTTTCCCCCGCCATCTCATTCCACCGGTGCTCCATCATCATTCGTGTATCATCAGTGTCACCGCCAGTGTCACAATTTATCATATACTTTTTTTCTGGAATTTGCCATATCTGAGATATTCCTTGTTATTGCTTTAGAATTAAAATACTTAAACTTTTCTCACGCAGATAGATGTAAACTCCTGGCCCTGCATACAAACGGATTTCAACCACATGGCAACCAGCTTTTGAAAGATTTGACTATCATTTTAGCCTAGTGTATTCCCTTACTTCTCTGCTACTTACAAGGACGCAAGTAATTAAGACAATGTTTATCTCGATTATCATAAAGTACATAGAAGAACATGCTTTTTAACAATAATTTGTTACAGCGATGTAGAGAAAGTCATGTGCATTGAACACATCAGATTTTTTTTAGTTTTCATCAGTATTGCAACGTGTAAATAGTGAAATAGTGCCCAAAGCTGCGAATAACGTTTATGCAAATTTAATAGATGCGCGGAATGTAGCTTCTGGATGCCAAAACCTTCCAAAAACCCTATGTAAGAAGCGTGTTTCTTTATTTATGTTGTAGATTAAGCTCTGTTAGCAAGGCATGCTAAATAAATATATAAAGGTATAAAAATGCTAAAATTACAAATCAGTAAACTGGTAGATACTTCATATTACCTGATAAGATTATTTTACTCAGTGTCCGCAGGCTATGAGTCTTTAGGTTCTTTGCAGAGAGTTTAAATTTGAGAATGAATATATAAAATCGTATTTAACGCCTATCTCTTGGTTTTCCGCATTACTTGAAAATTATATAGCTTTCATACTATTAAATAACTGGGACAAAGTTTTAAGATTTAGCCTGCTATAGTAGTATTCCTATTTACTCCGCAAAGAAGTAAAGGGCTTAGTGAAGGTACGCCACCAGGTTTTGTTCTTGGCCAGCTCCTTCTACGCAGACCTCTCCGCTCGAACCGTGTTGAACCATACCAACATTGGTCTTCCTCTACGCCTACCCAATCTTTATAGGTTCCATTCAAAAGCCATTCTTGTTATACCTGCACTTTCCCTTCTTAAAACACTGGTGATCCATTTCCATGTTCTTATATATGTGTTTTATTTCTTTACCGATCTCGTTTTGATCAGTTCTCTATAAGTTTTCATTTGATATTTTTCATGGCCACCAGAAACTCATAATATTTCTCTGATATCTATTTATAAACAGTTGCATTCTCTACAATATTATAGGTTTCCAAGTATCACATCCATAAAATAAAGTGTATTTGACGTTTCTGTTGAATAATCTGAGTTTAAGTTGCAATGGCATTTGTTTTGGATCTTCAGACTACTATGTTTATCTAAATAATTACTCAGCTAATCCGAGCGAGGATTTTTTTTCACTCCCAGATGCCATTTGCAAGCAATGGGCAGTTCCAGTACTTGGAAGACTGTCGAGGGTAGGTTAGCATTAGAATTAGGGTCGGAGGGACGGAGTCCCAAGGACACTGGTACCGAGCCCTTTATCTCTTACTTCATCCGGACGACGACAAATGGATGCAAGCGTTTATAGGTTCCCTAACGGGTACAATTGGAACGCCTCCGACGCCGCTTCTCATGGGCCCTGAGCCTTCCCAGAGAGAGCACTAAACCCATCGGATACCGATTGGGTGTTCCCGAAGAAGACGCCAGGACCATCGTTTTACAATGCACAAACAACTATCCACCGCAACTCGCCGAACACAGTCGCTTGGTCCTTCAACACTGAGACATGATTAGAAAATAAGGGTAAAAGGAGATAATGGACCGGAAATTTCGGAGGATGGAGTGAGCCTAGACGGCACTCCCCTGGCGACCCGTGGAAACACCCGAAAAACCCCCGTGGTATAATGGCCACGGGAATCGAACCCGCAACCTACCAAATGCGAGCCATAGGAGAAACCGCCGAAGGGATCCGCTCGATTCGGAGGGGGAGCTATTAATGATGTCAAGATGTTCCGCATATTTCACTGGTTTTGCATGAATATCGCGGATTTTTCATTGGTAATTTTGAATAATTGGGGCTTCATGAAATTACAATTATAAGAAGTCAAGACGAGGCTCGTTTAAAACTCCTCTAGACAATAGTGTAATAATTTCATAAATGACGGCGAAGTTACATAAAAGTAATTAATTTGGTACTGAAGCTTAAAAAGCAAACCGTGCAACCTCGGGTAAGTCAGCTAGTCCATTAATAATCCAAGAATCCATGTAATCCTAATTATAGTTTTTTTTTTATATTTGTTAATTTTAGCCAATTAAAATTTACTACGGTCTGAATATTTCCCTATATTCTCTCTGTTTGTAGGCTCTTCGAAATATTACTCAGAAATGTAGGTACCTTACCACGGCGAAGTAATCACTACAAATATTTTCTCTGGATAACCGTCCATTTCTGCATGCAAAACTAAAGGCTTCCAATTTCTTTACACAAATCTGAGACATGCTGAATTCAATAAACCTCTCCCAGGTCCACTTTTAGCTGCTCCACTGATCCATTAGTTTGACCAAAAATTATGAAACATAATATGAGTTTTTCCCATTTTGGCGCACTCTAAAGAACAATTAACTTAAGCTATAAATAAGCAGCCGCATGTTTATTTATAGGCACCCCGAAAACTTTCATGTTGAAAAATTTTTTCTATACTCAAAATGCTCCGTCACTCTCCGTTGTGTAATGCTTACCATGATAACTTCCCAAAGTCGCGGGTTCAAGCCCGCCGGAGAACGATGTATTTTTTCGGGCGAAAAAATCCTTAACATGGCTTTCTTCGGAAGGGAAGTAAAGCCGTCGGTCCCGTGTCGTAGATTTACGGCACGTAAAAGAACATCAAGCCTGATAGAGAAACCTCTGAGCAAAATTAAGCGGTCTTTCACGCCCAGTATAGAATGGGACGCTGAGAACCACAGCAGTTAAAGAGCGTCCGTAAATAACGCTAAAATCAATCGATAATCAAAATGCTCCACACCATGCAAATGTTTAATAATTTCAACATTTTATATGCCTCTCAAAAGTAAATAAAAAAAATGTGCCAATTTTTGGAAATTAATTATTAAGTTTTGAAAAATTAAGAGTTTTGTAGAGTACAAAAGTAACACTTTTCTATCTAATTAGGGTTAATATAAAACAATATGATACAGATATAATCTCATTTAGAGTAAAACTTGAGTTTTTAATGCCAAAGTTTTAACGCATAATTTATCTAATTTATTAGGAAGTTGAATATATACATAGAACGTTATTATATAAAAACTTTGCGAGGTAGAACGTTAAAATACCACTATTAAATAAAAATAAATTATATCTATATATCTTATATACTAGGACGAACTTCATGGGTGCATTACTGTAATTGAAGTAACTAAGTAACCGAGGAGCAGAAGCCATCTCCACTTTTGAAAATGATAAAGAGAGCTCTTCCGGTGTTAATTAAACTTTTTATTCCTTGGCATCAGGAATATTTGCGACGCCACCCTCACAGGACGTGATTCAGAATCCTGAGATACCATATATGGCCAAGGGAATACGGGAAAGCAGCTGCTGGAATCTGGCATTTGTCATACTAATGACGTATGTCAGGGCTTCCTTGCTATGTAGACTCACTTTTGTTTACTACTCTTCCCGAAAACAGATGACATTCTCAAGAGCATCGACTTCTGCCACTCGTGCTCATTCCATATGCTTTAACTTTCTCTGCTGAACTTGTGATAGAGCATGTATTCCATTTCACCACCCAAGCAATTGACACAGATTTATTTACTGAAAAACCACGTTTCTGGGGTCCCTAAATCGGAAATGCACATTGGAGAAATATTATTGTGTATATAACTCTGGGTGTCTGCTAGTGAAAAGCCTGACCTATATACCTATAACCTATTCTAGCCACTACCCTTAAGTATTCCACTCAAAAATTTGATAACGAGATTTCACAGAAAATACATTTTTTAGGATCCCCTGAATTAAAAACATATGTCCTGTGTGTGAACAACAGAACTCAAAAACGAAAATTCGCCTTAATACCAAGTTTGATAACAAAGCTCAGCATCTTTCAAGGATGCGACGCAAAGATTTTCAAGAAAGTCCCCCTCGCACCAAACTACACTATTGATTAAAATATTGCAGATACAGGTACTTACATGCCAAATAAAATGTATACCTCGAATTTTCTGGGAAAAGCTTCTGAAGACCTCATTCTGAATGACTTTGGCATAACTGCTTAGGCATAAGAGATAGATAAAAACTTACTACCTAGGTATCTATACAAAAACTCTTATGTGCTTCCATTCATATGACTTTCTCTTCAGTTTGAGAAAAGTTTAAGTAGCTTTAAATTAAAGTCAATAACGGAGAATATCTCGGAAATATTTACTTCTACAAAAAATAAATAAGACATAAATTATATGCTTTAACGATATCCACATTTTTGTGTAGTAGCCTTTGTCTATCTGATATGGTTTACCAGATGTACAAAGCTATACAAAAGTAATCAAAAATGAAGAGGTCTTCAGGTACTATTACCAGATAATTGGATATATATTTCGTTTGTCATAAAATATCTTAAACATACAGTTAGAGCCATTTTTGAGAAAACCAAATGTTTGGAAAAATGTTCCATGTAAAGGGTAGTTGAGGGAGGGGGGATTTTCGCGAAATTCTTCATGTCGCATCCTTGGAAAATGCTGAACTTAAATAGTTTGGTATTTACCGACTTTCCGTTTTTCAGTTATGCTGTCCAAGACACAGACACACACATACACACACCACATATAGACACAGTTAAAAATCAATAGGAATTTAAAAGAATGATAGACTGTGGAATAGTTTAAGAATTATTAACGGATATTTTAGAAATGGCTTATGTCATAAGAAAACGTTATTTGAAATAAATTCCGAATGAAGCGGACTATACAGATTAACTAAAGAAAGTTCAAGGAATATTTTATAGTTATCATAAAACTACATTTAGCGTATGGTATTTGGATCAAAATGGAACCGTTTTTGAAATAATAAAAAAATTCAAAAAGTGTTACATATAAAGAGTTGTTGTGTTGGGGAAGTTCTTAAAACATCTTATGTGTACTATTCACATGACTTTCTCTACATCTCTGCAACAAATTACTCTTAAAAAGCTTATACTTCTATTTACTTCATGTTGATCAGACTAAAATAGCAGAAAAAGTCTTAATACTTAGTACCTTGTTGCTATGTTTGCTTTGTTCCTTGCTGGTTGCTATGTCACTGAAGTTCCTTTGTTTGTATGGAAGCTGTTGACAACTTCCTATATGAGAAAAGTATAAGTTTTCATAGCAGAAACCAAAAACAAGGAATGGCTCAAAGACGATGACTACACGAAAAAAATGTATATAACATAAATTGTGTGTATTATTGTGCTCTACATTTTTTGTGTTGTAAGGTTTTGTCCATCTCTTACAGTTTAGCAGTTTTTCAAAATTCCGTAAAATTCATCCAGAATAAAGTAGTCTTCAGAGGCTATTCCCAGAAAATTCAAGATATACATTTTATTTGTCAGGTAAATATCTTTAATATACAAACTTTTAATCAAATCGTTAGAGCCATTTTTAAGAAAATCAACAATTTCGAAAAAAGTGCCATGTAAAGGGTAGTTTGGGGTGGGGGAATTTTTTTTTCAAAATCTTCGTGTCGCATCCCTATAAGATACTAAACTTAAATACCAAGTTTGGTATTTTACCGGCTTTTCGTTTTCGAGTTATCGAGTTCACTGACACACGGACACACACGCAAACACACACACACGGACCTTTTTGTGAAAATGCTTCTTTTGGATACAGGGGACCCTAAAACATATATTTCCTTTGAAATCTCGGTATCGAATTTTTAGTGGAGTGCAATATGTTCTCTATACACTATCTACATAGTGCGTATAGAGAAAGTAAAAATGTGTCGCAATCTTAGGAGATGAATGAATGACCGATTTATTCCTGAAGGACTTTTGCGAGGGATAATTCATAAAGGAAGCTAGTCTGCTTAGTGGCGTTTCTCGTCTTGGAAAATACTGAACTTAAATGTTAGGCTTGAAATATATCCTACTTTGCATTTTAAGTTATGCCGTTCGCAGAGAGACACAGACACGCGAACCTTTTTCTATTTTTTTATTCAGTAATCTTCAAAAATATGCATTTCCGATGAAATCTCGGTATCTATATAATTTTTACATTATATACCGAGATTACAATAAATCCCTTATTTACTCTGCGTAGTAGAGAAAGAAAAAAAGAGTAATGATTTCCTATTTGAAAAAATGGTTAAATCTTGGAAATGATTAAATCCAAAAAAATACACGACATAAAGCTCTTGCCTTAACGAGATGTATTTTTGTGTAGCTTTTATAGTTTAGCGTTTTTGCAAAAGTGATGCAGAATGTAATACATTTCATTTGTAATGAACATAGGTACCTATGTTAATTAAAATCTAGAGAACTTTTAAAAAAATCAAAATTTTAATAATGTTCCTTTAAAAGGATAGATTTGTGTGGGGAGAGAATTTTTGAAAATATCCCTGTCGAATGCTTTTAAGATGCTGAAAAAGCATGCCAAATTTGTATTTAAGCAACATTTCGTGTCTGAGTTATGCTTTTCACAGACGCAGATGCGCGAGCGAATCTTTTTGTATAGATACCTTTTTAATTCTTAGGGTCAAAACATATATTCCAGGTACATCTTGACATAGAATTTTTGTATGAAATTCAATACTTTTCCTACCTATGCAGAGAGTATAACGTAAAAATAATTTTACGTAACTTGTATGTTTCAATTGTTCTCACTTCTTATGGTTTAGAGGGAACTTTGAGAGAATGGCATCATACACTATCATTGAAAATAAAAAATGTAAATTTCATTTGTCTTACAAAAATGTTTAACAAAGGTATTTAAATCAGAATCAGAGTCATTTTGAACAAATAAAAGAATATTTTTTTCTATTTAAAGCGTAGTCTTAGCAACTCTTAGCAATTTTCGTTTTTGATTAATGCGTTCATAGCCAGACACAACACATGCGCATGTGTTTTTACCTAAATATACTTTTAAGAACTCAGTGGACTTAAAAGCATGCCTTTTCAGCAAACACTCTATATTTTTATGCCGGCATATTTTGTCTGGATAAAAATATAGAGTTTTATGTAACGTACTATTTTTCCTGTCCGAGATATTTGCTTCTTTGAATTGTTAAGTGGCTTTTCTTTCTTTCTCACATTTTCACGTAGTTATAGCTTAACAGTCCTCATAGTATTTATTTCTTGCTTTAAACAATTGACTGCGGATTCTTTTGTATCTACTAGTTTCAAAATTGTATTGAGAATATCGCTAGAAGAACATATTTATAGTGGTAAAAAGGAACTACAAAATTCTGATGTGTTAAATTCACATAACTTTCTCTAGATGGTCTATATCAAACTATTCTTACTAAAGATTACCATTTTATCTCGACCATGCTAATCAAGATAAATATTTGCAAAAAATAGAAATGGCATGTTATTTCACTGTGCGTGAAAGACGGCTTAATTTTGCTCAGAGGTCTCTCTATCAGGCTTCAGGTTCTTTTACGTGCCGTAAATCTACGACACGGGACCAACGGCTTTACTTCCCTTCCGAAGGAAGCCATGCTAAGCATTTTTACGCTCGAAAAAATGCATCGTCCTCCGCCGGGTTTGAACCCGCGACCTTGAACATATGAAGTTAGCATGGTAACTATTACACCACGGAGGGTGACCAAATATTTGCAGAATTGGACTTATTACTTGCTTCCTTGTAAATAGAAGGAAATGAGGGATTGCATTAGGCTAAAAAGCGATAGTTAAATCTTTTAAAACATAAGTGCTATGTGAAACAATAAAATTAAGATTCGGTTCGCTTGGCATAGTGCCGTTCCAGAAAAGTTAGGTAGTTTAAAGTTGAAATCAATCATAAGTAATATCTCTAAAACGGTCAACTTTACAAGAGAAACGTATATGACAAACTATGTGCTTTAACGAGATCGACCTTTCTTGTACAGTAAGTTTACGATTCACCGTTATGCAAAATTGGGCAAAATTCATTCAGAATAAAGAGGTATTCAGAGGCTGTTCCCAGAAAAGTCAAGATATACATTTTATTTGTAATGTAAATATTTTAACCTCACAATTTTAATAAAAATCGTTTGAGCTATTTTTCAAAAAAAAAAAAAAAAACTTTATCATGTTAAGGGTAGTCTGTGATGGGGAGATTTTCATGAAAATCTTCGTGACACATCCTTGGAAGACACTATACGTAAATGCCAAGTTTAATATTTAACGGTCTTTTCGTTTTTGACTATGCTATCCACAGACACACACACACACGAACCTTTTACAAAAAATAAAAGTTTCAATCTCAAGGGGGCCTCAAAACATATTTCCAGTGAAATATGGCCATTGAATTTTTGGACGGAATACAAAATCTTCTCTTATGTACAAACGTGCTAGAGAAAGTAAAAATATATCTGTATAAATTATGTGTAGAAAAATATATATAAATTCTGTACATGCTTATATTACATTTTTCATAACTTTTTCTCCTATAATATTTCTAGTTTAGTTAAATTCAATTTCTTTGGTTAGAATGTTTAAAGGTCGGTTTTCTATCCTTGCCTTAATACTACGCAAAATTACAGCAGACGCGTTCAATGATATTATTGCATAGCGGTTACGTGTACATACGAGTAGATGCATAAATATTACATTTAAAATTGCAGGGGAAAATGAAAAAATAAAATATAATGCGGTGTAGAACATTCTCAGCCATATCCGCACCATTGACTGTCAGTGGTTGAGTATTAAGTAGATGAGTAGAAAGAGAAGTTATGCAAATGGTAACCAGTTGACTTTGTAGCTGGTATCTAAAGTAGCAGGAGTAGGGCGGCGATAGTTCAGCTTTTGAATTGTTTTACTCTAATATCTTATTTATACACTTTCATTTTGTGTTATTCTTTTTGTTTTTACACTTAGGATACTGACGAAGAAGACTCGGCATCGAACCAATGCGGTTGTTGTACCTATGCCACTCGAGAGGGTGTTGCCAGGAGTGAGGGATGAGGTGAGAGGATACACCGGGCGGCGAGAACCAGGAGCAACGGCACAGCTTCCAGATTGAAGCACCCCAACAACCGGATAGGCAGACCGGAGATCCCGCTCCTTAGAGTGTCCAACGTTCCCGCTAGGGGCCGTTCTCATCCGACAAACGGCCGAAGTCGGGGGACGGAGAGAGTCACAATGAAGATATTTTTCCCTGACACGCCGCACCGAGCACCATCGCTTACACTTCTAATTCTGAAAGAAACCAACGAGATGAATGAATGAAATGTTAATAGAAACAACATAGAGGTATAGGAAATTCGGGGAAGGAATAAAACTGGCGATCCGAGGAAACTCCTAAAATCTCATAGGTCAGTTTGACCGGCAATGGGATCAAAGCTAAGACCTACCGATTATGGACGATCCTTCTCGGTATTTATTTAGACTCAGTAATATATTTATTATTTAGATATAGCTCTTATCTGCACAATTATAACGCATTCAAGTATGTAACCAGAACTATATAATAAATACAAAATTTGTAACCATTTGATTAGGGAAACCAAGTGATAAGTCGGTATATTGCGGATATATTATATTTTACGTTCTTTAGTCACTCTTCCACAAATTATTCCTTCTTTAGAGAAACATTCGTTGATGCATTTACACATTTCCGTTTAGGTATAAGAAGGAGCTAACACACTAGTCACACTTTTAAAAAATCTGATGTGTTCCATTCATATGACTTTCTCTATATCTCTGCAACAAATTATTGTTAGAAGGCTTATGCTTCTATTTACTTCATGTTAATGGAGAAAAATTAGTAGAAATAGTCTTATTAGTTGGTTCCTTGTAAGTAGAAGCGAAATAAGGGAGTACCATAGATTAAAGTGATAGTCAAAAGTTGGTTGCTATGTGACTGAAGTTCCTTTGTTTGTATGGACAGAAGTTGACAAATTCCTTTATGAGAAAAGTAAGTTTTTAAAGCTGAAACTACAATCAAAGAATATCTAAAAAACTATCAACTCCATGAAAAAAAATGCATATAACGTAAATTGTGTGTTTTAACGTGTTCTACATTTTTGTGTAGTAAGTTTTTAACTATCTATTAAGGTTTAGTAGGTATGCAAAATTCCGTAAATAAATTTCATCGAGAATAATGTAAGCTTCAGAGGCCATTCCCAGAAAATTCAAGATATACATTTTATTTGTCAAGTAAACATGTTTAATATACGATATTTTAATCAAAATCGCTAGAGCCATTTTTAAGAAAATCACAGACACACACACACATTCACACACGGACCTTTTTCTGAAAATGTTTTTCTTGGATACAGGGGACCCTAAAACTGCATTTCCGGTGAAATTTTGGTATCGAATTTTTGGGTGGAGTGCAATACCTTCTCTATACACTATGTACATAGTACGTATAGAGAAAGTAAAAACAGATTGCTATGCGATGGCTCTAAAAATCCAGACATTTACATGACCACGAGAAAAAACTAATAACAATTTACCGCCAGAAAAAAAATTTAAGCACTTATTTTATTTCACGCCTTTACGCGTGACCTTATTGGCCATCAGAGGAGAGAGATAGACTTATAACAAAAACACAGAAACATACCACACCCATGCCCACGGCGGTTCTCGAACCCGGGATCTTCAACGCTACAAAGCACCAAAACCAGACACAATAGCGAACGCGCCTGTGAGGACTGGCATAAGCACCTATTTAAACATTGAAAATCAGATGCGGTGAATACATTAGACGCTATTTTTTTAATACGCTAGGCTAAAGCAATAGTCAAATCTTTTAAAAGCTGCCGCTATGCGATTGACATTGAAACGTATGATAACTTTCTTTGTGAGAAAACTTTAAGTATTTTAAATTGAAATCAACAACACAGTATATCTCGGAAATGGTTAGCTGCACAAAAAATATATGGCATAAATTGTGTGTTCTAAAATGATCTACATTTTTTGTGTAGTAACACTTTGCCCATCTCTTACAGCTTCCAGCTTATACTAAAGGAATTAAGAATGAAGAGAACTTCAGAGGCTATTCCCAGAAAATTCAAGATATACTTTTGTCATATAATTCTTTTTAATATACGGTAGATATTATTTATTAGAATGGTTAGAACCTTTTTGAGAGTATTTCTTGACAATTTTTCTAAATCAGGGATATTTTGAGGTGGGGGGGTTCTTGAAAATCTTCGTGTCGTCCTGGGAAGGTACTAAACTTGCGCATCAAGTTTGGTATTTAACAATTTTTGTTTTTGAGTATCGTGTGCACAGACACTTTCACATATGGATCGTTTTCTAAAAATGCTTTTTGGAATCAGGGGACCTCAAAACATATTACCGATGAAATCTCTACCTCCTATGTACATAGTAAGTATAGAGAAAGTAAAATATGTAAATAAATAAATAAATAAATAATACCATCTCAGGTATGGTTACCCTCACGAAAAATATTGACATATGTGATTTAGCGATATTATGTTTGTATAATAAGACTTTTTCTGCTCTTGCAGGTTAGCAGAGGTCTGAGGAAGTTGGACAACATCGGCATCTAACATAGGCGTCTGACCAACAGTAGTGGCTTCTGGTGGTAGAAGTCGGATATCATTGACAACTGCCTTCTTCTTTCTAGTCCTTGGTGACCTCTGGTGGGACATCTCGTAACTGCTGCTAGTTTCGAGTCTATAGCTTGATTTTCAACTGTTTTTTATACAAATTTTAAAATGACATCTGCTGGTGGTATTTCAAAATTAACCACATTACTGCTATTACTATGAATGAAGATTTCCAGGGTACTCCATCTACACCATGCCCAAATAAAGCACGTGTTGGAAATAGATGTCCAGATTTAAACATAAAGTTTGGTATTTTTGTTTTTGAGCTATGCTGTCCACAAACACATACACGGACATTTTTCTAAAAATGCTGTTTTTTTTCGATTCAGGGGTTCCAAAAACATGTATTTCCGATGAAATTTGGGTATCGAATTTTTGGGTGCAATACAGTAACTCCTTTATGCATTATGTACATAGTACGTGTAGAGAAAGTAAAAATGCGTAAATATCTGCAGGGGGAGCACTACTTAGACTTCAATAATTGATTGTTTCAATCCATTTTCTTTGAATCATTTATTTCTGCTTCTTGGTCCCATTTTCTGCAGTTACAGATGGCACTTAATGTATAATAACCGTAAGACAAATTTAAATATCTATTTTGATATTCGAAAGACATATTAAATTTGTTTACAATATTTTTTGAAGTCTCCCAATTGAACACCCAGCAATCTGCACCTAATACCACTTTAACACAAGTGATAACTTATTGACTTAACAAACACGCATCTTGAAATTTGTAGGAGTTCAGTGGCATTGAAACAAGTTACAACATGAATATTTCCTAGAAACAAGAAAGGAGTTGCCATCATTATGTCAAACCATGCGGTAATAGAAGGCCTAATTTACGTCAGAGTTTTTAATTAGAACAGTTTAGTAAGGATGAAGAAAAAGTTACTGTTATGCAACGGCAAATAAAACTCATTTTAGTTCCAATAATTGCCACTTAAAAGCGTTGTTTTTCGCGTGTCTAGCTTTTTATACTTCTCTCTTTCTTTCTTGCTAATATATCCTTCTCTTTTCATTCCAAATCTTTCATATTATTCAATTTATATGTTTTTGCAAGTACAAGTGTATTTTCGTTTTCTATCGCTACCGTTGCAGGTGACTGAAGCCATTAAGATCCGGGGAGATCCGGGGTTAAAATCCCGCCAGGGACTCTTTCCTGACTGATGCTTTTTCCAAATGTTCCTCAGTCCTCATATCTGGAAAATGCGGTGACGTACCCTTAACTTAGGCCTGGAATCAAAATCCCGCAAATTCTTCTACCCTATTCAACTACCCTATTATTCCACTTTATGAAGCGTTAGGGAATCGCCTTGCATTCTCCTTTACGAGTGTATAATCCCCTCCAGATGTCCCCAACATGCTTGATTTTGTTTCGGAGCAAATAAGCTTGCAGTGCGTAAATACGCGACAGCATGGATTGTCTCGCTTCCTTGTATAGCGCGTTGTGTGTCAATTTATAATGTCGGGAACAGAAAGCAATCCAACATGCATGCCATCGACTCCTATGTTTATGCCTGCCCAAGAGAAATCGTTGTCATTTACCGAGAGTGATGTAATAAGAATTTATTTTGCGGCAAAGTTCTGCACTCAGAACATTAAATTTACAGTGTCATTGCGTAACCCATGAAGGTGAGTATGACAATTACCAAGGAGAAGAACGTTTCTTACAAATTGTGTTGGATAGGAATTAATTACCAAGTTTATAGCATTCGTAGATGTTGAGCCAATTAAAATAATGAAATACTCTCAAAACATGTACTTCAGCTGAAATCTCACTGTTTAATATTTGCTTGGAATACAATACACTCTCTATCTACAATGTACATTGTACATACGTTTTAGATAAAATAAAAACTAGGAAATAAATTTTAAAAGTTCAAGAATTGGAGGGAAAAGAAATATTTGAAGAAAAATATTAAAGTTCTTAAATAAGGAAACGTATGTTTTATTAAGAATCAGACAACAATAAAACACAATAGAATATAAAATAAGAACTGAAGCTTTCCTGGCGACGTATTTATTCAAAATTTTGCATAACTGCTAAACCGTAAAATATGGACAAAAACTTACATCACAAAAAATGTAGAGCCCTTAAAACACACAATTTATGTTATATACATTTTTTTCGTGGAGTTGATCGTTTTTTTAGATATTCCTTGTTTTTGGTTTCAGCTTGGAAAAACATAAATTTCTCATACAGGAATTTGTGAACTCCTGTCCATACAAAGGAACTTCAGTCAGAAAGCAACCAGTTTTTGACTATCATTTTAACCTATGGTACTCCCTTATTTCGCTTCTACTTACAAGGAAACAAGTGATACGACTATTTCTGCTAATTTTTTCTCGATTGTATGAAGTAAATAGAAGCATAAGCTTTTTAACAATAATTTGTTGTGGAGATGTAGAGAAAGTCATGTGAATGGAACACATTAGATTTGTTTTTCAATCCTTTTGTATTTTACATGGTTTTAATAACTTGGTCATATCTCCATGAAACTGTTCGTTAAGATACTCCTTTGAGGTATGGTGGATTGTATAGCGCGACAAGCAGATGGTGTAGGTGGGCCATCCAGTCAATCTGTTCAACCATATGTAGTCAGATGGCAAAATGCAGCTGGCCTTTTAAGGCATCTTCTCCTCACACCATTGACCATTGACACTTAGCTCCGCGATAAGCGGATTGGATTAGGAGTGCCAACCAGTCCACTGCTGAAGTTATCTGTTTCATCTATTTTACAGTTTTATTATTTTTAGGCTGGAGCTGGAACTTGGGGTTCAATCCGGTATTTATCTTGGCGAGTGGGGGGAAGCACGAAAAAAATCTAATATGTTCCATTCACATAGTATTCTCCACATTTCGGTAACAAACTATTGTTAAAAAGCTTATTCTTGTATTTACCTCATGCAAATCGAGATAAAATTAGCAGACATGTTCTTATTAGGTACCTGTTTTCTTGTAAGTAGGACGGAAACAAGGGATCGAGGCTAAAGCGGTAGTCAAATCTTTTAAAAGCGGGTTGCCATGTGGACGAAGTCCGATTCTTTGTATTGCCAGGAATGGACAAATTCCCGTATATGAAAAGTTTCAAATATTTTAAAACTGAAATCAATATTAAGCAATATTTAAAAAATGGTCAGCTCCACAAAAACTATATCATATAAATTGTAACGAGACCTACTTTTTTGTGTAGTAAGCTTTTATCTATTTCTTACGGTTTACCAGTTATGCAAAATTCCAAAAAATTCCAGAATAAAGAGGTCTTGAGAGGCTATTCCCAAAAATGCAAGATATGCATTTTGTCATTTATGGTATTTTAATCAAAATCGTTAGGAGTCATTTTTGAGAAATCGAAATTTTTTCGTAGTTTGGGGTGGGGGGAACTTTCTTAAAATTTTTTGTGCCGTATCCTTGGAAGATACTAAACTTAAGTACCAAGTTTGGTATTTTACCGATTTTTCGTTTTTGAGTTAGCGTGTTCATGACACACACATGCGCGCGCACACACACACACACACACACACACACACACTGGCCTTTTTCTAAAAATGCTCTTTTTATATTCAAGCGACCGGTGAAATCTCGATATCGAATTTTTGGGTGGAATGCAACACATTCTCTATGCACTATGTACATGGTAGTTTAGAGAAAGTAAAAACAGATTGGTGTGTCATGGGATTTGAACTCAGTATCTCCTGAATTTGGGCCACAAATGTTACCATCTGAGCCATTCCACTCGATCTCCTGGGATTATTAACCTCAATAGTTAAAATCTTTTCTTTGAAGATTACATGAGAGGTGGTTTCGTTCTCTTCGTTATAAAGCCTGCATACTGGTTCTTTTTTGAAACTTCCCTTGCATGTAGGTGTTGTCGAAATCTGCAATGCCTCGTCATTTGAAGCGTTAAACAACAGTTCAAAACAAAACGCAACTGACAAAAATCTGATGTGTACCATTCACATGACTTTCTCTATATCCCTGCAACAAATTATTCTTAAAAAGTTTATGCTTCTATTTACTTCATGCTAATCTAGAAAAATGAGCAGAAATAGTCTTATTACCTTCTTCCTTGTAAGTAGAAAGGAAATAAGGGAGTAGCACAGGTTAAAGCGATAGTCAAAAGCTGGTTACTATGCGACTGAAGTTCCTTTATTTGTATGGATATGAGTTGACAAATTCCTGTATGAGAAAAGTTAAGATTTTCGACCCTGAAAACAAAAACAAGGAATATCTCAAAAACGATGAACTCCAAGAAAAAAATGTATACAACATAAATTGTGTGTTTTAATATGCTCTACATTTTTTGTGTGGTAAGTTTTTGTCTTTTTCTTACGGTTTAGCAGTTATACAAAATTCCGGAAAACTCATTCAGAATAAAGCAGTCTTCAGAGGCTATTCCCAGAAAATTCAAAATATACATTTTATTTGTCGGGTAAATATCTTTAATATACGATATTTTAATCAAAATCGTTAGAGCCATTTTTTAGAAAATAAAAATGTTCTAAAAAAGTTCCATATAAAGGGTAGTTGGGGGTGGGGGGATTTTTTAAAAAATCTTCGTGTTGTATCCCTGGAAGATACTAAACTTAAATACCAAGTTTGGTATTTTACCGACTTTTCGTTTCTGAGTTATCGTGTTCACAGACACACGGACACACACACACACACACACGGACACACACACACACACACACACACGGACACACACACACGGACACGGACCTTTTTGTGAAAATGCTTTTTTTGGATATTGGGGACCCTAAAACATATATTTCCGGTGAAATCTAGGTATCGAATTTTTGGGTGGAGTGCAATACCTTCTCTATACACTTTGTACATAGTGCGTATAGAGAAAGTAAAAAGTTGTACCATCTCTGAAACTCTAATAAAGAATCAACATTGTCGCTAAGCCGCGAGAAGTGGACGGTGAATTGGGCGACACCAGGAATAAAATTTAAAATTTATATATTTCTGTATAGGTTTTTGCTGTGATTTAATTGATTTTATTTTAATATTAATACCAAAAATTTAATTCAAACTGGATAAATTCTTTGCGAAATTTGATTTATTTCATAAATTGTACTATGTGAATATATTGCGTAAGTAAAATGTTCCACGCACCTCAAAATTTGAGAAAACTGACGGCGTTTTCTGAATTGGAGCCTTTAGTCATACAGAAAATCTTTAATGGTGATATTTCAATAGCTTTGATTTATGAATTATTATTATTATAATATACTATTTTAATCATTCTCTAGAATTAATCGTTTGAAAAAATATAATGACGTTAGGATATTTTTGTCCTTTGTAATATTACAATGGATACTGCTGCTTATTTTAGACGCTGTTTTTAATCGCAAAATGTATATTTTAATATCAAGTGTTGATATTCTGTAAACATAACTAAGAATTAAATACTAAGTGATTTTTTTTAGTAACTGTTACATTAAATGGACTAGAAAATTCATATGTATCTCATGTATGTGTTTTACCGCGTAATTTGCTATGCATAATTTCTATATGTAGTTTTGAGAGTAATAATACACAATTTAGAAAGAAATTGACAAAATGTCTAAGCACATATTTAACATTTTCAGGATGTAGATCTTAACATTAAGTTTGGACTTTATATATTAGGATATAAGCACTCTATAGTCTCGTAGGCTGTAAAATTCAGGTGATATTGAAAGATTAAGATATGTATTATTAGTTCTATGGCGAGAATGTCTTGTTGTATTTAATTTTGTATGCTTTGACATTTTCTATGTGCGAGGCGTGCTTGGCCATTATGAACCTACAGAACGCAATCTAATCCAATCTATGAAATAATATGCTACGAAACAGATGTATCGTATGCTTTTTAAATGACTGTAGACCACAAAGTAAGGGATTCGTAGCTAAAGGTTGATTCTCTATGGATGTCCAAAGGTTCATTTTGTTTGTTTGTTTGTTTTTTTTTTACCGATTTTGGTCAATATTTCACTACCAATTACCCTTAAAATGTACATAAAAAGTATTATACATTACAGAAAGACGGGTTATGTAATTGATTTCAAAAGTATTTCTGGTTTGCCATCTCTCCTCAATGCCAACGGTACCTCATTTGTAGAATATTATTTTAAAACGCTTAATCAGCTTTCTGGGAGAGGGGATAAAAGGTAAGTATTATACCATGAGAAAACACGAAACAACAGACCGTTACCAGTTTCCGTAGTGCAAAACAGATAGCGTGTCATGTGAAATCTTAAAGCGGTCTTCCCCTTTGTGTCTCAGCATTGCCAAATCTCATTCGCGATAATGCGCAAAATATGGCTGCTTACATTATTCTTCTGAAGGAAGAGTGCCTTGAGACAGACAGCTGAAGACGTGAGAATACCTTCACACGAGAAGACAGGACTTCCCCCACCAGCATTCAGTGCTGATAGCTTGTTGACATTACAACTTGCTGCAACACTTAAGAAGATAACCTGTGCTTTGACTGCTAAACCTTGAGCACACAGGCATTATTTAACACTTAAACCGCAGTTGGGTTAAGGTTTCATGCTTTAGATATTTCGCCGGTGAAGTTCCGCAGCATTTTTTTTTTTTAAATACCGGAGTCTAATCAGGACTCCGGCGCTGTATCCCCGTTTACATTCCCCCTAAATTTACTGTATGATTACTGGTTTTACTGTTCCTTTACACCAACATACACATTGCACAAACATATAACACCCATGCCCAAGGGACTCGAACCCACGATCCCCTGCCCACGAAGCACCAAAGCGAGACGCCTTAGCAAAGGTGGCCATGGGGACCGGCAACTTTCGGGGAAAAATACTACAACAAAGAAAAGGCTCATTAATGATATTAGCATTACGTGCAGCTGCACTCGCTCTGTTTTGTTAATGAGGAAATCTTTGCCTGTGTTGCTCCTTCTACCTCTTTCTCACGTTCTCTTTCTCGTCCCTTTCTCTCTCTCCCTCAACTTTCTCTCGCCCTCTTTTCCCCTCCCTTTCTTTCTTTCTTTCTTTATTTCTATTCTATAATCCATTCTCTCACAGTCTTCCTATGTGTCGCCTTCTCTCAATTCCTATCTTCTTCATTCTGTGCAATGTACACGCCACACGAAGTTTTGAAAAGCATAACGAAACTTTCTGAAGGAATACTAATAAAACTTGAAGCATAAGTAAGGTTTAAGAGCGCACAAAATGGCAATGCGAATCGGAACTATATTGTTTCTTGTGATACAGGATAAGAGTAACCAAACTTTGTACCAGGTGGCCCAACTTCACGCTTGTTGATATCCCATCCTGCGTTAAAAAAAAAATTGCTGAACTCAACGGGGTCATCTCAAGTTAAAACCGGCCAGTGGAGAACTGATGAGCGTGACCTTGTTTTACTCCTCTAAACGACCGCGACCGCTTACCGTCTCCGCTGATAAGCAAGAGGGAAACAACGATGGTTGCTCTGCCAATTCCCTACTTACCGTTATAACTTGAAATAGACCCGTTGAGTTCTGCAACTCTTAACGCACGAAGAGACGCCTGCACACGTCAAATAAGAGGCGGTTGGGTCACCTGGTATAGCTTCTTAAACATGCATCATATCGAAAATATGTGCATAACGAAATTGAGAAACGCTTTGCTTATACAAATGAAGAGATTATAGCACCAAAATGACTGATATGACGCTTGTAATTATAGTAATAAAATACAGTAATCACTAACTTCATTTGAATGCTGAAGAACCTTGTTAAAGAAAGAAAGGGGATCAACATTATAAGGTGCTAGAATGTATCGAAAGATTATAGAACGTTGCTGTTAACTCTAACAAGCATTTATACTATATTATATTTCATGAAAACTCTGAAAATGCTATTATTTTTATTGCCCCACTTATAACCGGTCTTAAACTGCATTGTTCATATCGGCATTGGAACATATTACCTATCGGCAATAATATATACTCGTAAGTATACAGTTGTCATTGGATTTTCGATTTTTCTTTGAGTTTTATGTATTTGATCACACACATTCGCACTCCTTCGTTCTTCCAGGCTCTGGGGAAGATGGACAATTCTATATATATATATATATAAGTTTTTCCTCCGAGGCTTTGACTTTGGCTTTTAATCATTTTTGTTTTCCCGATGCGAGAGGAGCTAGCCCATTTCATCAACCTCCAACTTATAGGATCAGGTAATAAGTGGATCAGTCTGGAATGTTACAACAGAAATAAAGCTTATAATTTCAGAAAAAATCTGATGCGTTCCATTCACATGACTTTCTCTACTTCTGTGTAACAAATTATTGTTAATAGCTTATTCTTCTATTTACTTCAAGCTAATCGAGAAAAAATAAGCAGAAATAGTATTATTACTTGCTTCCTTGTAAGTAGAAGCGAAATATGAGAGTATCATAGGTTAAAGTGAAGTCAAAAGCTGGTTACTAGATGACTGAAGTTCCTTTGTTTGTAAGGACATGAGCTGACAAATTCTTGTATGAGAAAATTACAAGTGTTTCATAGCTGAAACCAAAAACAAGGAATATCTCAAAAACTATCACCTCCTCGAAAAAAATGTATATAACATAAATTGTGTATTTTAATATGCTCTACATTTTTTGTGTGGTAAGTTTTTGTCCCTTTCTTACGGTTTAGCAGTTATGTAAAATTCATCCAGAATAAAGTAGTCTTCAGAGGCTATTCCCAGAAAATTCAAAATATACATATTATTTGTCAGGTAAATACCTTTAATATACAACATTTTAATCAAAATCGTTAGCCATTTTTGAGAAAATCAAAATGTTCAAAAAAAGTTCCATGTAAAGGGTAGTTAGCGGTGGGGGGATTTTCTTGAAAATCTTCGTGTCGCATCCTTGGAAGATACCAAATTTTAATACCAAGTTTGGGATATAACGGTCTTTTCGTTTTTGAGTTATGCTGTCCACAGACACACACACACACGCACACATGGACCTTTTTTTCAAAAATGATTTTTATATATTCTGGGGTAATTCAAAGTGTTCTGTGAATATGATGCCAAAATATGATAAATATTATGATTATCATATAATCAGTATAAAGAAGAGGATGTATTAGTGGAGAGGAAGAATCAAATGTCTTGGACGTTATAAAGAAGAAAGCTATATGTACAGAGAAAGATGTAAGAATGAAAGATGAAAGATTACCAAAACTATAATTATAATAATAATAATAATAATAATAAAATAATAATTAAAATAAAAACAATATAAAAATAATAATAATAAAAATTTAATAATAAAATAATAATAAAATAATAATACTGATAAAATAATAATAATAATGACAAAAATAATAATAATGACAAAAATAATAATAATGACAAAAATAATAATAATGACAAAAATAATAATAATGACAAAAATAATAATAATGACAAAAATAATAATAATGACAAAAATAATAATAATGACAAAAATAATAATAATGACAAAAATAATAATAATGACAAAAATAACAATAATGACAAAAATAATAATAATGACAATAATAATAATAATGACAATAATAATAATAATAATAATAATAATAATAATAATGGAGTTATACCAGATGAAAGAATAAAACGAGGCCGTTGTTGATGAAGCGTACAAGAAGCCATGGCATCCAAAAATTAAACCCAGAAAAACTGAGAGATAGAGAGGAATGGTGTTTGGCCTTCGAGGACGGCGACATCTGCTGTGAACCGGAGACATGATGGGATTTTGATATAAATATACAGGGGAGAAATATATTAAAGGAACGGTAAGTAAGCATAGATCAGTTCCTAGAAGCGCTCAAATAGATTTTTAAATTAATATACACACTACATTAACGTTATATAAAACAATGGCAAATCCCTAAAGTGTTTCCTGATATCGAAGCTTAAATCCTAACGTGTGAGCAAACCCAAACAAGGTTCATGAAAATTGGTAACCAGTTATCAGTTTCGTAACCAGGACATCAACTTTGCAATTTACAGTTAAACTTCTTAATATTTTACGTGAATCATAATTCAAAACATGTTTCACAGAGAATGTGAATGTTTCTGGCTGAAGACAGGTATTTTAAGATGTAGAAATCAATTGTTTAACTTTTAAGCTAACACGTATTGAATACTTCTTGGTAGACTTATCTACATACAACAAAAAAGCATACAAAGGTTATTTTGGTTTATCAGTCAAGTGTTAAGATTTGTATGGAGGTGGAATACAGCTTTCTTACATGACTACCATAATATTCAGGTAATGTTGACGATGTGTTGAGAAAAGATACCACAAATAAATGAAGGAGCAAGGCAGATGTCAGATTACCCGCTAGGAAATCAGTATGGATGCAGCAAGTCAAATTCCCATAATTAAAGATAATAACAAAAATGTCCGTACGTAAAGCAGAAAATTATCAAATGAAAATAAAATCAAATTGAAATAAAGTAACTTAAAACTAGCAATAGCTCTTCCTTACATGTTATCAAAAAACACTTCCAATTTGTAAAACACTTAACGTACCATAGAGAAACATTTTTAAACATCACCCACATTTTATTTGAGCATTCTGTTTAAATATTTGTAACATTTATTTTCTTGTTATGTAAAAAAAATGTTTAAAAAACTACCTTTGTGATACAAACTAATTCTGTAAAAATAAGTAGGGCCCAGATTTTGATGACGTCATGTCCATTTTTAATTGTTGCAACATAGGTGTATACATAAATCCTATCATGGGCCTCTTATGTCAATGCTTTTATTACATAATTTTTGCTATTTTTTTTTTTTTTTTATTTTCCGTCATTCATTTGTCACTTTCTTTCCCTTTGTGTATTTATTTGGTAATTTTCCTGGATTCCATTCAGTATATAAATACTTATATAGTAATGAAAATTAACTTGATACTATCTATGTTTTCAATGTGATATTATTCATCTGAGAGATAAGAGTAACTTTGTACACCCTTTACTCATTTCTTGAGGGGAAAATCACATCCTCATTTGATAGTGTGGAAAGTGTTGTGTTCTGGTGATATCAAGGTAGCAAATGTAGTTATATTAAGAATTATACCCAATCAAGGGATAGGACAGGTCAGGTTTCCAAGTTTCGCGTTTAATTAGTGCCTAAAGTCAAGTTGCTTTTGTCATTGCCTAAGAACTCAAAAGACTTAATGCTGCAGTTTTGTTAGACATACTTCAAAAACAATTTTCTGAATGTTGAATAATATATACCTAATATATATGTTTAAATTAATTTTCTAAATTGCCTTAGTGATATCCTATTTTTCTGCGTATACACATATAATGGTGTATGGACGTATCAATTAATGTAAATCTTTGTGCACACACATTTAAATACGTTTTTTTTATTGCCCTTTAACATCAATGGTCATATCGGGGGCTTTCACTTGTGAAACTGTAGGTTCAGAACATTAGGTTAAACTTTATATTACTAAACACTCTCACATTCATACTTCCAGGGAATAATTCCGGTTAAAGAAAAATTCCCCACCCCAGCCGGGAATCGAACCCGGGATCTCTGGGTGAGAAGTCAGCTCGCTGACCACTCGACCACGGAGGCAGTCGAAATACATTTTGTTTTAGATTACGTTTAATTCTTATGGCATTTCCAATAATTTTAAAGTAATTTTACACATTAGTTTTCAAATATTTTAAGGACCCTGGTAATAAACAAAAATGCTTCCATGCGGAATCTTTCAACCCGTCATTCTTTTAGTTACAATACCTATAACCTATGTATCTTTTCAAGTTTAATTGGTCATACATTTTTATTTTGAACCAAGCACCAAGTCACCTTAACGTATTTGAAAAAATAGGACATTATTTAAGTCATACAAGCACCACAGGTTAGCAAAATTTCACCATGAGTAAATATTATAAAAATAGTTATTACTTAAATATTAAGGAAAACTTAACCTTTAACAAACATAGGCAGGCTAGAGGATAGAGTGATTCACCATTTTGCTTTAAATTGGTATTCCCCTTCCTACTCACTAGATACTGCAGTTTAGCCAACTTTTCCTGTATAGCACTAATGGAAGACGAGCATTCAAATTATAATCCTTGGAAACTAATAGTAATACTGAGAATACAATGTTTTATCTAATTTCATATTTTCTCTATGACAGGTTTTTTCGTTCCACGAACAAAACACTTCATCGGAATAGTATTGCATTCGATCCAAAGAGTCGATTTCCAGATTCCACCAGAAATATAAGATTTGAAATCCCGAACCCCTAAAATACTTAATGATGACTTCACGGGATAACAATCGAATCAAACTCCAATTTAACTCGGTTGTTATTCCGGGAAGTCGTCAAGGGATAACAATCGAATCAAACTCCAAATTAACTCGGTTGTTATTCCGTGAAGTCGTCATTTATTACCAGCACCGAGAAAGCTTCTTTAAAGATTTTTTATGTGTATGAACTACGTACATAACTTAGAAACAAAGTATCAAAAATCTTTCAAGTATGTGACTCAGAGATTTTCAAGGAAATATTCCCACCCGGACTAACATTTTTGGAGAATATTGTTATTTTTTTCACAAAAGGGATTTTATTGTTTTAAGTATTTTATTAAAAATCCTATGCTAAGGATATTTTCATTAATAATGAATATCTTGAAATTTCACTGCATAGCCAGTAAAGTCCTTCTCATACTGCAAGAGCTGTATACAATTTGGCATAGCGGTACACTGATAAAAGATGAACAAAAATGTACTGCACGATAAATATAAAGGTATGATTATTAAATTTTTGTAGCATTAGCAGTTTTCAAAATTGGTATGCAAAACAACTTATACATGGTTTCATTAGGAACAAAAATTAACTTACTAAATTCAAATAGCTGTGCTTTGTTTTCCGTATTGTACACGCAACCAAGTTACATTACTTTTTAGAATAATATTGTAGGTGAAATACAAATCGAAGAATCGCGTTTAATAAGAATACTATAAATATAATGCATACGTGATTTTGGAATGGGCAGAGAAAGTCGTGTGAGACAATTGTTTATAAATTATACACGATAAATCATTATGCATTGCGGTACGAATTTAATTTGTATATCTGGTTACTTTAACGCGTTAGTATATACTATCGTATCAATGTCGATTTTTTTTTCTTGATTCGAGTGATCAAGGACAGATTGTCGGACCTGTCATTGAAGACATAACGGCTGATAGCGGGATCACTATACAAAAACGTCTTTCGTGAAAAATAGTCTTCCTCATGTTGTTTATACTACATGTCTTTCCCCTTTTTGATATCTACAAACCTCAAGTCCCTACATTTCTTCTTGTTGCTCCAACTTACCAAGGAAAATAGTTTATGACTGCGCGGATGTGAAATTACTACGTTTCCTGACTAGTTTGCTGTTTAACTATGGTCAGCAAGGAAATAGAGAATCCAATTGTGTAAATAGAATACAGTATATATCTATGAAGACTTCCCTGACCGTTCGTTTTATTTGTAGGTGTTCCTCGCTGCATGTTTAGTTGTGAAAATACCTAGAGAATGTCAAAGATTGTTCAACAGTGAACAATCCTAATATTGGCTTCTATGCAGTCCAAGTAATAATTCTAGCAGCCATATTAATGGAGGGAAAATATTTTAATATAAGTTTAGAAACTACAACATTATTACAACTTATATATTCTGACGTTTTTAGGTTTTCATTTTATTGCATTTATCATTTTTTGGAATTTCTAAACGTTTGTTTTGTGGTAGATAACTTACAAATTTATTTTATTGGCATGCAATAAATATAATAACACGTTTTACTTTCTCTAGCCTCATATGTGAATGTACATAGTGGATAGATAAGTTATTGTATTCCATCCAAAAATTCGATACCGAGATTTCACAGGAAATACATGTTTTAGGACCTCTTGAATCCAAAGAAAGCATTTTCAGAAAAAGGTCCGTGTGTGTGTGTGTGTGTGTGTGTGTGTGTGTGTGTCGGTACGTGTGTGGACAGCATAGGTTCAAAACGAAAAGACGGCTAAATACCAAACTTAGTATTTAAGTTTGACATCTTTCAAGGATGCGAAACGAAGATTTCAAAAAAAAAAATCCCCCTACTCTTAACAACCCTTTACATGGAAAACATTTCAAAATTTTGTTTTTCTTAAAAATGGCTCTAACGATTTTGATTAAAATACTACATATTAAAGTAATTTGTATCATAAATAAAATTTATTGCTAATTTTCGGAGAATAGTTTTTGAAGACGTGTTATATTTTGTATTAATTTTGCTGAATTTTGCATAGCTAGTAAACCGTAACAGATAGACAAAAACCTACTGTACAAAAAATGCAGGTCTCGTTAAAATACACAATTTATGTAATGTACATTTTTTTCGTGCAGTTTACCGTTTTCGAGTTATTAGTTTCAGTTGTAAAGTATTTATACTTTTCTCATACAGGAAGTGTACGTTGTTTTCTTTTGTTCTATTCATGTCCAAAGAAAGAAGCGATTTGCAACGACAATCGCATAACTACAGTTTTTAAAACATTTGACTTTCACTGTAGCATAGGGCATTCCTTTAGTTCCCTTCTACTTATAAGGAACTAAGTAATAAGAACTTTCTGCTAATGTGTTTCTCGATTAGCATGGTGTAGAAAGAAGATCTGTAAGGAGTTTGCTTGTAGAGCAGCTAGAGAAAGTCATGTGAGTGTAACACATCAGATTTTTTCAATATAATACTGATAATGCCATCGACGAATGAAAAGCTGAAAATTAATTTATTATAGAGTATTTAATGGGGTAGTCTTAGGATAACCTATTATTTTTCCTCGATCCTAAAACACAAGTGCTCAAATTTTCTTCAAATCAAAGAAGACTATTTCAGAGATATCTCTATTTAAAGAAGTCAGTCTTTCCAATGTTACCCAACATACTCGGCTTGTGTGAAATATTATTAATTTCGGGATGACACTCGTTCTTACTACGGGAGGATGCTTGAGAGAAATTAAATTATAATTGCCAAAAGTAATGAATTCCCGGAAATTGCCAGTTGTGACTATACACATAGCTTTAGTAATATGACAATAGACGCATTCACTTACGAACGAATAATATATATTATGCAGTGCATTATACCTAAATTCATTCTGGGATACCAATGACACTTAAAATTCTCATTATTTGCACATCTATATAGTAATCACTTATACTTAAAAAAAAATCTGATGTGCTCCATTCACATGACTCTCTCTACATCTCTGTAACAAATTATTGGTAATAAGCATATTCGTCCATTTCATGCTAAAACATTAGTAGAAACGGTCTTATTATTTAGTTCATTATAAGTAGAGGGAACTAAAGTAATACAGTAGGATAAGCCGAAAGCCAAATGTTTTAAAATCCGGTTGCTGTGGGATTGAAATCCGTTTCTTTGCGTGGCCAAGCGTTGACAAGTTCCCATATGAGAAAAATCTTATGTGTTACACTCACATGACTTTCTCTAGCTGTTCTACAAACTAAGATTATTCTTCTTTCTGCACCTTGCTGATCGAGGTACTCTTTAGCACAATGTTCTTATTCCTTAGTTCCTTATAAGTAAGAAGAAAATAAGGGAATACACTAGGCTAAACCGATAGTCAAATGTTTTAAAAGTTGTCCTTATGTGATTGTCATTAAAAATCGCTTCTTTTCTTGGCCAGAACAAAAGGAAAACGGGTACTCCCGTCTGAGAAAGGTATAAGTATTTCACAATTGAAACTAATAACAATGAACACCTCGAAAACGTTAAGCTCCACCAGAAAAATGTATATGACATAACTTGTGTATTTTAACAAGACCTACAGTTTTTGTATAGTAAGTTTTTGTCTATCTCTTACGGTTTACTAGTTATGCCAAATTAAGCAAAATTCATCCAGAATAAGCAGGTCTTTAGAAGCTATTCCCAGAAAATTCAAGATATACGTTTTATTTGTCAGGTAAATATCTTTAATATACGATATTTTAATCAAAATCGTTAGAGCCATTTTTAAGAAAATCAAAATTTTCGAAAAAAGTTCCATGTAAAGGGTAGTTTGGGGTGGGGGGATTTTTCTCAAAATCTTCGTGTCACATCCCTGGAAGATTCTAAACGTAAATTCCAAGTTTGGTATTTTATCTCTTTTCGTTTTTGAGTTATCGTGTTCACAGACACACGGACACACACATACACATACATACACGGACCTTTTTCTGAAAATGCTTTTTTTTTGATACAGTGGGTCCTAAAACATGTATTTCCGGTAAAATCTCGGTATCGAATTTTTTGGTGGAATACAATACTTCTCTATCCCTATGTACATTGTACATACGGGACTAGAGAAAGTAAAAATCTAAGTATAAAACTGAAATCAATAACAAGGAATATCTCGAAAACGGCCAATTCCACGAAAAAATGTATACAACATAAATTTTGTGTTTTATCCAGATATACATTTTTGTTCAGTAAGTTTCTGTCTATTTATTATGGTTCATCAGTTATGCAAAATTCAATAAACATCATTGGAATAAAGAGGTCTACAGAGGCTATTTCCAGAAAATAGAAGATAAACATTTTATTTCCATGCAATTAAACAAGAGAGATTTTTATCACAGTCGTTAGGGCAAATTTGGAGAAAATCTAAATTTTCTAAATTTTTTCCATATAAAGGGTAGTTTGGGGTGGGGGAGTTTTCTTTAAAATCTTCGTGTCGCATCCTTGAAAGATACTGAATTTAAATATCAAGTTTGGCATTTAACGGACTTTTCGTTTTTGAGCTATGCTACTCATAGACACACACACATACACTTTTTTCTATTTTTTTTTGTATTCAGGGGGTTCCAAAACATGTATTTTCGGTGAAATCGCGGTATCGAATTTTTGGGTGCAATACAATACCTTCTTTATGCACTACATTTGTGGTGTGTTTTTGTGTATTATGTGATTTGTTTAGTTTTTTTATGTTTGTTTTTAAACTATTTTTATATTTTATTGATTATTTATTTAGATTAGATTATGAAAGTCTATTTATTTAAATGTTGAAATATTTTTATAATTTCATTTTATTATTTTTATTAGTTTTTGGTTTTGTATGTAGTTTAACATAATTTATTAGTTTTATTATTTTTATTATTTTTATTTTATGCTGCATATTTTATTTTTTAACTTAGAAATAATCTGTTAATAATGAATGTATGTTGTATGAACATATATATTTTTTAAAAATCGGGCATATTAGCCCTGGGTTTAGAAATTAGGTACCAAGGTTTTTTTACAGATTTTATTACTTATCATTATTATTATTATTATTATTATAATATAGTACGTGTAGTGAAAGTAATAAATCCTAATAAAGTCATAAACATTAACAAAAATATAATAGATATAATATTTGGTAATAAGATTTGTTATTAATGGTAAGAGTATATTAGGCAAAACAATCCGCTACAATGGTAGGTAAGATTAACAGGGACACTGTTACAACAACAACAGAATTTGTGCATTCACATCTGGCAAGAAACGCGTCTCCAGAACATCGGGAGATGTAAGTCTTCAGCCTCTGTCTCAGAGCATCATTATATCTATTTAATAAGTTGGTAAGACGGGTGGGCAACTCAACAGCCTTCGCCCTGCATGATATTTTTCTGCCACCGAATTGTGGCACAATTACTGACCTACATACATTATGATGATTGAGCGCAGAATGATGACGAGGTTGGTTATGACTTGAGAATGCAGATGAGGTATGCAAAGAGGTTAGGATACTCTTCATACGGAGTATCGTAATAGGGTCTGCAAGTTAACAGCCCTACGGGAAACACTAACATCTGAGACGGGTCGGGGTCGGTACACTCATTGTGAAAGAACTCAAACAACCAAATTAACGAAGATAAACTTCTAAGTTTCATTAACTTTCATTAATTGTATTACAGTTTACTTATTCTGCAATTTCGTATGATGTTTAACTGTTTTAGTTTTATACCGTTTTGAAATTGCACTGATTTCGTTTCGTGAGTAGTTGTTTAAAGCATTATTTTACTTTTATTTTGAGGACCATGTAAAGTGTTTGCAGTGGAAATGAATTTTGATCTGACGGGGAAAATATGTGATGGGAATTATGTAATCTTTTACTGAACTTCCTCATCAACATTTCTATGATTTTAATTAATTATTTTCAGTATCAGTGATATTTCACTGGCAAAGTAGGTATTATATTGAAAAAAATGCTTTAACAAATACACATAAAATATTGGTTGTGTACCACAAATCAAAAGTTAGACCAATCAGTTTTATTTTCAAAAACTGATAGTAGTGAAAAATGAAAAAATGCATAATAATCAAAACACGTAAATTGTAGTTATGGTTCTTCTTTTAATATATTAAAAAGAGAATTTTCTCTCTTAATATGGCCCTTAGAATTATTGGACTGCACGAGGGTCAACGTTAGGACTGATCTTAGAGTCTTTGGCACTTTTCGACCTAATTTCACAACTGATAGACGCAGCTAGGATATTCTACGCAAATAACGATCATCTAGGGGAACTACTCATTACTTTATTTTTTTAAATAATTTAAATGTTAATTTGCTAACTATTGCTAGTAATCAAATGACAGGAAAGGAAATTAGTACACAATATCCGTTTTCCATATACGCAGTCAAAAACTATTTTCCTTGGTAAGCTGCAGTAGCGGGGAAATGTAGGCGACTTTGAGGTTTCAGTAAATAAACAGGGGAAATACATGTAATATTGTCAGCAGGGGAAGAAACGAACTGTATTTTACACATAAGACGCCTCTACATACTTGTAGAGCTATTATAATCTGCGTCAAGTATTGGTTCGTTTTAGGCTTTGAATGACTCACGGAAGGGGTCCCCAGTTACTGGAGCAGAGCACAGCGGTTAAGTCCTCGAGGCCCTTTGCGACTTACGTGACCCCAAGTCGGGAAAGATAAGGGCAGAGACCCGAAGGACGACCAGATCAGGATGGCGACGGGAGCAGGCATGGACGGGGATCCTAACAGTTTCAGATTTAACGCCTCCGCATCCGCCTGGGTCCAAATCACGATCCATAATCCTCCGAGGGTTCCCTAAATGGGTCCTAAACTGAAAGCGATACCACAGAGCAATGCGGCGATACCAGGAGTAAACCTCTACAGTGCGCAAGCAACCATCCAACTGCAACCCGCCGAACAACGTCGTCAGTCCTTCAACTCTCAAACAGATGCAACGAAGTGATGGGAACAAGAAATTATGGGTCTCCCCTATTTTCATCAGACGACCCAGAAAACGCCGTATAAAACTTTTGGATACCGAGTGAGTGGCTCAGGTGGTTTCTTCTGTGGTCCGCATTAGGAAGATCGCGAGTTCGATCCCCGTGTCCTACCTATCTACCCATGAGGTTTTGGGGGGGCGTTTCCCTGGGTCGCCAGACACATGCTGGGTGGGTTTCTTCTATCCCCCGAATTTCCTGTTCCTCCAAATCATTTTCATTGTCATTTCATTCATCCTTCATCCTCTTGTCTCTTTCATGGCTGAAAGTGTCGGCAATGGTGCTTGGTGCAGCGTAGCAAAGAAAATGATTTACATAATGGCTTTCTCAGTTACTGGTTGAGGCACCTTCCTGGTTGTAGTCCATGGGGCGGGGTCCCTGCTCATCCTGTTCGATTGTCGAGTGCTTCAATCAGGAAACTGTAGGGACCCTATCCTTGCTGTGCATCGCTACTTATTTCGGCCGCCCGGTATCCTCTATCTCATTCCTTTCCTCGGGGTGCCTCTCGTGGGGCATAACCTGCATTGTTTCGGTGCCGAGTCTCCTTCGAATGCAACCCATGTCCTCCCGAATGCGAGTCGCGCACGTTAACCGCAGCGCAATATCGCTCGATATTGGCCTGTCAGTACTGTTATGTATTTAACAACAGCAACTTTTATTTCCATAAGTTTATTGTCTAGTTTTGTGTCGGTATAATATTGCTATTTGTTGGATTTAATGATACCACAAATAATTGCTTTGCTTTATCATTATATCACGGGGCCCAACTGGCCCGTATTTGATCTGTGCAGATACCCCTTGGTACGTTAAAAGAGTTGCAGAACTCAACGGGACCATTTCAAGTTAAAATATGCCAGTGAAGAACTGAACGAGAGCGACCCGCTCACAGTCTCCACACTGATAGCAAGACGTGTAAAGCGAAGGTCACTCGTAAGTACTCTACGTGCTTAGCTTGAAACAACCCCGTTGAGTTCTGCAACTTTTTAACGCACCAATAGATATCTGCACAAATCAAATATGGAGCAGTTGGGCCACCTGGTATGCATGACAGAAGTAATGGTTGAATAATTATAGTAACTATAATTACTATAATTTGTCAATAAAAGAGAAATTACAAACGTTTACTATCTCTACGCCTTCCCTATGGAAATGCATATTCGTAAGTGTCTCTCTCGTGTGTGTGTGTGTGTGTGTGTGTGTGTGTGTGTGTGTAAGAAGAGCAATTATCCTGCTCAACATTTAGAAACTCTTTACGCATGTTGCATGTAACTAGAATGTATTGCCTAATTTAAAATTGTTGCTATGTGATATATGTATCATAATTCATAAATATTATATGAATGCATCACAATATTGCAATGCAAAACAGCTATGTGCAAATGTTATGGATAGAGACAGTCATGTGAACGTTCATACCAGTCTTCTTTTATATTAAACAACTGGATCGCCAGTTTATTTTTAAACTCCTCTGCCGACTTAAAAATGAAATGTAAATGACGTGTTATTTATGAACGCGCTTTAATTACTGTGGTTCTCAGCGTCCCATTCTAAATTGGGCCGTAATCTACGACACGGGACCAACGGCTTTACTTCCCTTCCGAAGGAAGCCATAATAAAGATTTTTACACCCGATAAAAGCCATCGTCCTCCGCCGCGTATGAACCCGCGACCTTGTGTATATGAAGTTAGCATGGTAACCACCTCACCACGGAGGATGACTCTCTGCCGACTTAGAAGATATATTAAACATAATAGTATAATTTAAAGCAATGAAGCACAAAATTAACAGGTAGTTAGTGTAAAAAATTCTCTAGCCGTTCTACAAAGAAACTTCTTACAAAAGATTATTCTTCTTTCTACATTATGCTAATCGAGATAACCATTAGCAAAATATTCTTATTATTTAGTTCCTTATAAGTAGAAGGGAACTAAAGGAATGCACTATGTTGTTAAAGCGATTGTCAAATGTTTTAAAAACTGTCGCTTTGCGGTCATCATAAGTGATACTACGAGTATTTTCATCTTGTTGATAATTCAGACCGGAGCGAAGCGACGAGATGAAAACAATAGTTGCAGGATTTGATAAGACAATTCAGCAAAATAGACTATTAATAATTTATAACATATAGGAAGGGAGATTTTATCAGGTTATGATTATAATACTTACATAGTTCTCAAATAGTAGATGACGCATTCGACCATGTTTATTAACGAATATTTTTCCTTCACTTCCTCCTGTCTAATGTACGAATATCGATAGCAACAATAGAAATACGAAATAGTTTTAGTTCTACTTTTAATAAGTAAAACTTGAAATGGAACAAACGATGTTTTTTATTTGAGTTTATCGCACTCATCTCATACATAAGAAATACAAATAATAATTATTTTCACCCCCTTTTTATACATTTTGATACATTTAAACTTTAAATAAACATTGTAAATGAATTAATTGAAAGTACAATTGTGGAACAGATAGTTATGAGTGAAGGTTGGCAGCCTGATTTGTTACCTTGTTACCAATAACCAAGACAAGAGATTAAACATATGAACGTCAGGTGCGACAAGATTTCGAAGAAATGTACATCAGCTGTGATAAGATTGTTCAACAATATCGCTCCAGTCAGATGACGATTGGTTGAAATTGCCTAATCTTGGCAATTGGCGCTTTAATAGTTGAGCTGAATTGTCATTGAAATTCGCTTCTTAGCTTGGCCAGGAGTAAATCAAAAGAGGACGACTTCCTGTCTGAGAAAGGTATAAGTACTTTAAAACTGAAACCATTAACAAGTAATATTTCCGAAACAGTTACTTTCAGAACAGAAATAGAATGATAAAAATCAAAATTATCGAAAAATTTTCAATGTAGTTTGGGTGGGGCGATTTTCTTGAAAATCTTCGTGTGGTATCCTTGAAACATACTAAACTTAAACACCTAGTTTGGTATTTAACGACCTTTTCCCTTTTACTTTCTCTAGCCCGTATGTACAATGTACATAGTGGATAGAGAAACTATTGTATTCTAACAAAAAAATCGATATTTCACCGGATATACGTGTTTTGAGATTCCCTGAATCCATAAAAAAAAATAGAAACATTGTATATTGTGTGTTTGTGTGTATATGTGTGTGTGTGTGTATGTGTGAGAGAGAGAGAGAGACAGAGAGAGAGAGTGTATGTGTGTCTTTGGGAAGCATAGCTCAAAAACTGAAAGTCAGTATAAGTTTAGTATCTTCCGAGGGTGCGACACGAAGATTTTGAAGAAAATGCCTCCACTCCACCTACCCTTTTCATAGAAGAATATTTAATAATTCTGATTTTCCAGAACTGCCTCTAACGATTTGTATTACAATATCGTATATTAAAGATATTCATATGACAAACTGTATATCTTGAATTTTTGGGAATAGCCTCTGAAGACCACTTTATTCTGGATGAATTTACCTGAATTTTTCAAAACTAGTAAACTGTAAGATATAGACAAAAGCTTACTACAGAAAAATGTAGATCTCGTTAACGCACATAGTTTCTGTCATTTTTTTTTATTATTTATGTTGTGTTATTATTTACTTTTATTTTTTGGAGATCTGATCATTTCTGAGATATTCCTTGTTATTGGTTTCAGCGTTAAAATACACTTTTCTCTTACGTGAATTTGTCAACTCCTAGCCATACAAACATAGGAATTTCAACCAATAGAAACCAGCCTTTAAAATATTTGTCTATTGTTTAAGCCTATGATACTCCCTTATTTACCTTTTACTTACAAGGAAAAAAGTAGTACTACTATTTCTGCTAATTTTATCTCGATTAGCATGAAGTTCATAGAAGAATAAGCTTTTTAACAATAATGTGTAACAGATATATAGACAGAAAAAGTCACATGAATGGAACCCATCCGATTTTTTATTCAGGGGAGCATAAAACATGTATTTTTCCGGTAAAATCGCGGAATCACAACTTTGGGTGGAATACAATAACTTTCTCTATCAACTATGCAGTTGTACATACGAGCTAGAAAAAACAAAAATACTTTTTTATTTATTTGTACAAGGGATTTAAAAACCTATATTTCCAGTGAAATATCGACATCGAATATTTGGGTGGACATTGTATGTACATATGTGCTAGAGAAAGTAAGCATATAGTAAATAATAGCTTATGAAATGCGGTTCTTTAAGTTTTCGAACCCACAGAGCCGTTTAAACCTTATGCTATTTCAGCAGCGTCTTGTATTAGCACAGCATGAAAGAACAAGAGATGCATGCACACTGCCTCAAGACGATCGAATTCTTGAGACGCTGGATAAGAAACGGGTCGATATTCTACAGTACTGGAGTATTAGGAGAGTAGAGGTGTAAAGGAGGGTAGCGTTGTACTGCCAGAGCGGCAACTTCTCCAGACCGATCGATATTCTTTGGGCTGGGTCAATATTTCTAACATGTGCAGTATTAGGGACACACAAATCTTACAGAGGTGAGCTTGTGTAACGAGCAATAGGGCAAGGCATTTAATGATTTTGTATCTTTTCCCTATAATATTGGAAACATTTCTTGCATATATGAAAAATATGATATTCATTAACAGGTTAAATAAAAATAATTCGTTAGGACATTTTTTTTATTTTTTTTTTTTTTTTGCATTTCTGTTAGTTTTTTGGGGAGAAGGCACTTTTTGACAATTTTTAGGTCACTTTAACCCTTTCCAGCCCAATGGTGCCATATGATATCATTGTGTTATTTGTTGCTCAGGTGGGTAAGATTTAAAAGTTTAATGCAATGTTTCTCTAGACTTTATAAGTATATATTTTCGGTCTTTTCTTTCAGTTTATTGATATTAACAGAGTTTAAAACAAGCAAAAGGGAAAACAAAATCACTTCAATTATAGTTTTTTTTTTCTATAACACAAATATATAAATATTCCGCTACAATGCTACCGAGGTTCAGGCAAAACTTAGGTATACAAATCAGCGTTTACTTTACGTGTGCCCATCCTTTCCTTTACCATACTTAGTAGCACTGCACCTAGGCTAACTTCTGACTTAAAATCTTCATCAGTGATATTCAGTGCTTAGAAATTTAGACAGCTCAGCTACCAATAAGAGACCGAGTAAGGCCAATCTTTTAAAGCCACAAGTATCCATTCCTATGCGTTCAGTTTTCAAAAAAATCTGATGTGTTCTATTCACATGACTTTCTCTACATCTCTGCAACAAGTTGTAGTTAAAAAGCTTATGTTTATATTTACTTCATGCTAAACGAGAAACATTAGGTTTATTATTTGCTTCCTTGTAAGTAGAAGCGAAATGAGGGAGTACCATAGGTTGAAATGATAGCCAAAAGCTGGCTGCTATGTAACTGAAGTTCCTTTGTTTGTATGGACAGGAGTTAATAAGTTCCTGTATGAGAAATGTATGTTTTTCAAAACAGAAACGAAAAACCAAGAATACCTTAAAAATGATCAACTCCACGAAAAAAATGTATATGACATAAATTGTGTGTTTTATCGCGAGCTACATTTTCTGTGCAGTAAGTTTTTGTCCATCTCTTACGGTTTACCAGTTATGCACAATTCCATAAAATGCATCCAGAATAAAGTAGTCTTCAGAGGCTATTCCCAGAAAATTCAAGATTTGGGGTGGAGGAATTTTCTTGAAAATCTTCGTGTCGCACCCTTGGAAGATACCAAACTTAAATACCAAGTTTAGGCTTTAACGGTCCTTTCGTTTTTGCGCTATGCTGCCCACAGACACACACACACACATACACACATACAGACAGATGACACACACACGACATTTTTCTAAAAATGCTTTTTTTGGAATCAGGGAGTCTCAAAACATGTATTTCCGGTGAAATCTCGGTATCTAATTTTTTGGTACAATACAGTAGCTTCTCTATACACTATGTACATAGTTCATATAGAGAAAATAAAAATAGTTTCGGTCGAAAATAAATCGGGCTGGAAAGGGTTAAGCACTTTTCCATAAGGCTGTGGGATTATTTGTCTTTAATTCAATATTTGTAAGTTAATTTAATTATTCTTCACTGTCCTACAGGCCGTGTGTAGTACAGGAGTTCGATAGGTAGAGTCAGTGAAGTGAATGATTTGATCCGTGCATATGGTAAAGTGTGTGATGCAGTGTCAATGAAACTAAAGGAGGTGATAGACAAGAACAGCGGTACAAAACATTGTGTTCAGTTGGCAAAGCTTTGTCTGGTGAAGATTTTTCTCTTGCTGACTGCGACTCAAACCCAGGAGACATTGCTGACTTTCAGTATGCTTCAATTGCTTCCGTTGAAGCAGAGAGGAGCATTTCCATTTATAAGTCAGACAATAATCATTTTTGTTTGATAATCTCCGCAAAGTTTTGATTTTTAACTACAATTCAAAATTTTAAAAGTGTACTAAAATTAATATTCTACAATAAAAGGTACAATTACTTGCTTTTAAAGTAAATTTATAATTACGCAATAAATGTTTCACAAGGACAATTATGACTCAAATTATTAAAATATTCTTTATATTTTCTTTTATATTTCTTACATTGTGTTATATTTTATGTAACTTAGTAACCAAATGAATGTTTAATGTAATAAATTGCACTTTTGCTGATAATTCCTTACTTTTTATTGGTCATTTTTTAAAACTTTTTAGTCATTTTTGATAATTTTAGGTCATAAATGCATTTTTTATTTTTTTATTTTTACCAAATTATAGGCCATAGGCCTATTAACAAACTGGCGAAAAACCTCTAAAATCTACAATTGAAAATAGGCTTTTTAATAATATACTCAATTTTGGGTGAAATACAATCTTCTGGTAGAGAATTAGGTAGTATTTTGTGCATTGTACAAATGCGCTAGAGAAAGTAAAAAGTTAAACATCTTCAGGATGTTTTATGTCTTGCTTAACAGGTGCATTGCAGCTCTAATAACACGTCTTCTTTTATGCAGAAGGACACCCTCATAAGGTTTATGTACGATGAAATAATTCTGAAGGAGGTCGCTTTTCCAAGTGCTGCAGGAATCTACTCCAATGCAGGTCCAAAGCTTTTCTATTACTTTTTACGGCTTATATAATTAATACACAGCTTAGTTTTAAAATTTAAAATTTTTACTTAGGTAGAAATATTTTAACTAAACATATTTTAACCTACAGACCACGGCAAAACATCCCGAAAATTTTAAATTTTAAAATTATGGACACCGGCTGTGAAAGCTTACGCATATATTTAATACACAACTTTTTTTCGTTAGGTATAAAACAAATCTTATTCTTCCTCTCCTTTCCCTTCTGTTTCCTCCTTTATTACTTTATCACATATGTAAATACAATGAACATAGTAGCTAGAAAAGCTATTGTATTTTCCCCAAAAATTCAATATCAAGATTTCACCAGAAGGAGGTTATAAAAAGTTATAGAAAAGGTTTGTGTGTGTCTGTTAGTCTGTGGGTAGTATAGCCCATAAACGAAAATACCGTTAGATACCAAACCTGGTATGTTTCGCAACATTCAAGAATACGACACGAAAATGACCAAGAAAATCCCCACCCCAAACTACTCTTTACGTTGAACATTTTTGATAATGTTTTTTTTTTCAAAAATGGCTCTAACGATATTAAAAATAGTTACATCACAAATAAAATGCATATTTTGAATTTTCTGGGAAAAGTCTCCTTATTCTGGATGAATTTTGTAGAACCTTGCGTAATTGTTAAACCGTAAGAGATAAACAAAAACCTGCTACATAAAAATGTAGAACTTGTTAAAACACATAAGTTAAGTCATAATACGTTTTAATTGTAAAATTGACTGTTTTCGAGACATTCCTTGTTATTGGTTTCAGTTTTGACACAACGTTTTGCAAACAGACCATGCAAAGCGAACATCTCAATTTTTTATGAGCGACCAGCTTTTAAAAGATTTGACTACCGCTTTAGCCTAATTATTTGCGTATTTTCCCTTCTATTTACAAGGAAGGAAGGAAGCAATAAGAGCAATTCTACTAATGTTTATCTCGATTGGCACGATGTACATAAAAGAATAATCTTTTTTAAGCATATGCTGTGTATGGAACAGTTAGAGAAAGTTATATGAACGGAACGCATCAGATTTTTTTCCACTAAGAATGCAAGGCACATTTAAAAACCCACTTAAAACAGTTTATATGAAACGTTTTTGACCGAACTGTCTTTCCAGATTAATTATATTTAACCATGAGCGCAAGCTTCCCTAATAAATTAAGATAGAGTAGTGGTAGGGCAACTGTCTCACATTCAAGAGGTCTAAATATTGGCTATGGTTGTTGATTTGCTATTAGTTTTAATGTTTATTATGGTTAATGTTTACATCAGAGCATTTTAATGTAAATATTTTGGCATTTACTGGTGCTTTACAAGAAACGTTGGCTACCCTGCAGCATCTAACAACCAGGAAGAGGAATAACAGAGCAAAGCAAAATAGTGAATCTTATCTTCTGGCCTGACTTATTCATGTTATACTGACGGTTAAGGTTTCCTTAATATTCAAGTAACGACTATTTTTATGATATTTGCTCATTGTCAAATTCTATTAATCTATAGTACTTGTGCCATACCCTAAGATAGATGCCAATATTCTCACCGACACTAAATCAATGCTTAGCAAATACAGGTTTATGAGTAGTCACACTTGTAACGAGATACAATAATTGGCAGGTTTTCTGTAACTATAAATAGCTCTAGTTGAGAATACTTATTTATCTACTCTTGTTGCTGAAAGACCTTGTATGAAGGCATTTGTTAATTATTACAGTTTTAAAATGATCTGTTAAATTAACAACAACGACATAATAACTATAAGAATCTGATGTGTTCCACTCACATGACTTTCTCTATCTCTGCAACAAACTATTGTTAAAAAGCTTAGGCTTCGATTTACTTCATGCTAATCGACAAAAAATTAGCAGAAATAATCGTATTACTTGCTTCCTTGCAAGTAGAAGCGAAATAAGGGAGTACCATAGGTTCAAGTGATAGTCAAAAGGTGGTTGCTATGTGACTAAAATTCCTTTGTTTGTATGGACACGAGTTGACAAATTCCTATATGAGAAAAGTATAAGTATTTTAAAGCTGAAACCAAAAACAAGGAATATCTAAAAAACGATCAACTCCACGAAAAAAATGTATATAATATAAATTGTGTGTTTTAAAGTGTTCTAAATGTTTTATGTGATAAGTTTTTTTCCATCTCTGAAGGTTTAGCAGTTATGCAAAATTCCGTAAAATTCCTCCAGAATAAAGTATTCTTCAGAGGTTATTCCCAGAAAATTCAAGATATACATTTTATTTGTCAGTTAAATATCTTTAATATACGATATTTTAATCAAAGTCGTTAGAGCCATTTTTAAGAAAATCAAAATTTTCGAAAAATGTTCCATGTGAAGGTTAGCTGGGGGTGGGGGATTTTCTTGAAAATCTTTGTATGGCATCGTTGGAAGATGCCAAACTTAAATACAAGTTTGGTATTTAACGGTCCTTTTATTTTTGAGCTATGCTGTCCACAGACACACATATAGACACACACACGGACCTTTTTCTGAATTTTTTATTTTTAGATTCAAGGGGATCCAAAACATGTATTTCCGGTAAAATGTCTGTATCAAATCTTTGGGTGGAATGCAATACTTTCTCTATACACTATGTACATAGTACGTGTAGAGAAAGTAAAAATGAACTAAAATCAATATGTATTTAATTTTTTAAAATTAGTGTGCAGAAAGAATTAAATGAATGTATATATGGATATCACTCCTGTATAAGAAGTAAAAGAAGGCATAAGAATAAAAATTAGATGATTTGGAATAAAAAAATAAAATGTTTCATGTTTGTATTTATAGAATTGAAAAGAACATTTAAGGAAAAGATTTAAGTAGCCTTACAAAACTATAATTAAGTATTTCGAATTATCAGTGTAATACACATATACAAGCAACGCTAACGAAGATGACTTCACAGCAACTTGGCTGTGCACACTCATTAATTCGAATTTTGGAAAACTGGCTTCTTCCATTCCCAGTTCGGGCTTAAATTCTTAACTGTAATTATACTTGTTCCTCTGACAACAGCTATCCTCCACCCACAAGTAACCCTTTTCAGACCGGCTACTATATAGGGGTTTTATTTTTTTCAGAGCTGTATATGAAGTTATTCTTATTTCTCAATTAAATGTGTTATTTTGGAAATGTAGCCTCGCGTAAGATACCGGTAATATTAAAATATTTACATATTTAATATAAATACAATAAAGTTATTAAAAATACGTAAATGAAAAGAAAATGATAAAGCAATGGCGTAAAGTCGAAAAAAACTCCTAAACGATAAAAATTACCAAATAAATAGATGTTCATAATCTGGGACTCGTGATTAGAGTTTATACCTGATTAGCGGTCCTTATTATCAAACAGTTAAAAGATGGTTTGTGCATAAATAAGAACATAAGCATTACAATTTTTTCAAATAAGATTGACCAAAAAAAGGTTTTAAAATGTACTTACATGAATTATGGTTGTCACTACACAACGAGTCCACAAATCGGGAGTAATTTTAGATTCATTTTTAATTTAACATTCCTTTGTTTTAATCGAATATCAACTCAGATTTAATTTTATTTTATTTTTATATTTGAATTCTCGGCGTTACTGTAGGTAATTTTCACTTATGCTATTACCCTAAACTATGATTTTCATTTACTGTATCACAATACTGTATAACAATCTATTGTGTTGTTACCTGAGGAGCTGCCACTTTTTTTCATTTATTCATTGGCTTCTTTTCTGAAGACATCAACATTCTCTGAACATAATCTTATGGTTAAGGTGGCCAGCCGGCCGAATTTCGCCGGATTTGTCCTGCTTTTGTAAAATGTTGTGTGCGTTAGGTCAGCTTTTTACGATAAAGCCATAACTACCTTTCTATAACATAATCAACCAAATGTTTAAATACAGTTTATATGTTAAATAATATCCCAGGCCAAAAGTATATATTACTGTGGTATGAAAAGTACATATTTTAAAGGGAATTTTGCTGTTCGTGAAAAGACGTGGACCTTCTTTTGGTTAACTACCAAAAGCTCTCGCAACAGAATCTGAAGTTCCTGCTCTGTAAAAACAAAAATTTGCATCTCTAAACTACTAACATTAACTTCAATCTAACAATTAGATTTATTTTCACTATACAACAGTATCAGAACATTCCATTATATTTCTCAAATGTGAATACGCAAAGCAAATTTAGAAAATTTACATTTTTCGCCGATTAAAAATATTTACTTGTACTATCTGAGAAAATATTTGTGCTAAAGCTTTCTAGCTCACTATTATTTCTCTACTTGTTCTCCTAATTTACCACAAAACCGTTTTAAAATTAAAAAAAAAAATAGAAAATCCGTCCCAGTGTTCCTTAAGCTAAATTTTATTTACAATTATTCTGTGCGGTAATGGAAAATAATACGTAAAATATATCATCTATAAGAAACAGGAAAACTTACAAAATTGGATGTAATTTTTAAATTGACTAATTATTAAAAAGGAAAGATATCAGATTTATTGAAGCAAGAAGGCTATAATGACTTGGTCACGGCGCATGGAAGAAAGCAGTCTCATAAAGGATTGATGGATACATTCAGCATGGAGAAGAGGAAAGATAAGAAGGTTCGACAGTGCTTTACAGCATCTAAAAATGACAAAATGGAGTGAAAAAGCAAGAGATAGGATAGAAGGCTGACGTAGGGCTGTAGTGCCGGTTATGATCTTGTGCGGTGACGTTAATATTTAGACAGCAACCATTTCCTAAAAGATATACTTCAAGATGGAGGTGACATTAGCATTTCCAGAGTTTTCGAGAAATATACTTTAACATAGATGCGTATTAGAATAAATAGCAACACAATCTATCCTTGTATTCTAGTACTTAATTATAAGTCTTTCCTTTAAAAGACTGTGATATCATTGCGTTTAACTAGTGAAACATTTACAAGCGCTATGTTAATCGTTTTCAGTGCACTACTCTCCTTTCTACTTTCACTACCTTTCTAAATTTTGTTACACACAGATTATGGTAGGACGATTGTTTAAGAGGCTATACAAATTCTTTGTTACTATTATTCTGTATACCTGCTACCACGAGATACAGCATTGTTCCAACGTCATTGCAAAGTTTTGTGCTCTTAAATATTTTACTTAAGCTTCAATGTTTTACAAACATGCCTCCAGAATTATTTATTATCGGTTTTCCAAACGCACATGACTTGCATACTGCACAGAGTGAGGGAATACAGATAGAAGACTGCAGCAAGGAAGCGAGCGAGAGAATGGAAGATAGGGTGGGGACGGAGCGAGGAAGAGTATGGGAGGAGAGAAAGACGAAGTTGGATGGAACACGAGGAAAGGGGTGAGATATTTCTAACTGTCTCTCATTAGTAACTATAACAGAAGAAGCAACACATGAATCTCCGCATCAACACACAATCACGAGCGCACGTGTTCTGCTGGTACCAATAATAATATTCTTTGAGAGGTTTCCTCCGAAAAAATGCGGAGCTTCACCGCGAAAGCTCAAAAACTTAATGTTGCTTCAATCCAACGGTTCTGCCGTTTAAGGGACATTGGAAGTGAAATGTTGACTACAACCGGTTAAAAAAATCCCCAAATAATTTTTGTGACAAATAGTTGTTGGAATCTTTGGGCGCCTATAAATAATCAGCATTTAGTTCTCTTCCCCTTGCTTCGGGTCATTTAAAGATTGTATAACGCACACCTTTCTTAGCATAATACTCCATTAAACAGCATTTTTCTCTCCTTTTCTTTTTTTTCACTCTTTCAGAATGTTAAACGCGTCTCAGCTTTTGTTTAAATACAACTAAAATTTCCCATAGCTTGAAAAAGCATCTCTTGTAATGTTAAAAAGGGCAAAATTACCAAGAGTAAGCTCATTGAGACTGTGAAAATAACTCTACACGAAAAAAGACGACTTTATCCAGCTAAGCGATAGTGGATAACTTATAAAGATTAGAGCTGATTTAAGCATTTATAGATAGAGGTCTATATTTTTATTGTTAAATTTTATCCAAACATACCATAATACCTATGTGCTCAAGGGTTATTGGGAGTGAAATTTGAAATGTTTATATTTCTGTATGGAATGTTCTGAAAGTTTTATTGTAATTGCATTTTTGTTAGGTTAATATGAATTCCAAATTTCCTTGATTTGAGCTATTTAATAAATTGTATTATGTAAATACATTACATAATCAAAAATTTGAGAAATAAGGTTGGCAATATATTTGAGCTTTAAACCTCACATAAAAATGTAAATGGAATGTTTAATTAACTTGAATTACTGAATTATTATTATAATTTATAAAATAAAACGTTAAGATATTTTAATCTCTAAAATTAATATTTTTTTCATTATATATACCTATAATATTAAAATATCTTAGCATATTTTAAAAATTATAATAATTCAGTAATTCAAATTAATTAAACATCCCATTTAAATTTTTATGTGAGGTTTAAAGCTCAAATATAATGCCAACCTTATTTCTCAAATTTTTGATTATGTAATATATTTACATAATACAATTTATTAAATAGCTCAAATCAAGGAAATTTGGAATTCATATTAACCTAACAACAATGCAATTACAGTAAAACTTTCAGAACATTCCATACAGAAATATAAACATTTCAAATTTCACTCCCAGTATCCCTTAAGCACGTAGGTATCACGGTATGTTTGGGTGAACTTTAACAGTCAAAATAAAGACCTTGTCTATAAATGCTTAAACCAGCTCTAACCTTTATAAGTTATCACCACTATCGTTTAGCTGGATGAAGTCGTCTTTTTTCGTGTGGAGTTATTCTCGTCGTCTCCATGAAAGGTCGAACTATTGCTCAAGGTAAAATACTTTTCCCTAGAGAAGAATAAGCAGGATTTTGCGCATTATTATGAAGGAAGATTTGACAATACTGAAGCAGGAAGGGGAAGACCACTTTAAGATCTTGCTATCTGTTTTGTACTACAGGAAAATTGGTAAAGTTCTATGCTTTGTGTTTGCTTTTGATACAAATTTGTCATTTACCTCTTCTCTAGAGTGCTGACAAAGTGTCTTAAAATAGAAATTCACGAATAAGATAACGTTGGTGTTAAGAAAGAGAAGTGGACAAACCAGTACTATTGAAATCAGTTATTCCTTCTTTGTGCGCTGTTTAATTATATCTCACAGTTACAAGGCTTTAAAACAGGCAATGGATCCGAAGTTGGAGATCTCCATGTTTATCTTGGTCCAATGCTACTGTATTCCAAACTGAAGTTTATGCAATTGAAACCTTCGTATAGTTAGGCTAAAAAGAAAACAACTCTTGGATTTTCTCTGACAGCCAAGCTGCCTTGAAAACAATTGCAATTTATCAGATAAGCTCTAAATTAGTCTCGAACTAATACAATTTGCAAAAATACAAGGTCACTCTTGGGTGGGTGCCTAAACGTAAAGGAATTTTGGGCAATGAAGAAGCTTAAACTTTGGCAAGAAAGAAAAAAAGGTCTGCTCAAATCTTTACCGGGCCTAAACTAGGATTAAGTGGATTAATTATCACCAATTGCGACGGATTCAAACAAAGGGATACAAGCACAGTAAGGGAATGATGAGGATAAATGTTCTCTTCCCCAGTGAATGTACTTATCTCAATAAATGCAAACAAGCTTTTGACGGGAGATTGCGCGTTACGGAAACAGTTGGGCATCATCAAAGATTGCTAACTATGTAACGAAGAGGACGAACTGGCTCTCAATAATCTTCAAACGCAAAGTGTTGTATTAGATAAGATAAATATACTGGGGATAATAAACCTAAGAAAAAATTAGTTAATAACCTTCTGCCATTTATTAAAGGGACAGAGCTATTCAATTAAAACGACAACAATATGAAATAATACAATAAAGCTTATAGGTTTTAGTTTTAAAGGTTATTGTAACTCTGACTTCATTTTACATAAGTCAAGGCAATGAAACGTCAACAAATTCAAAAGGTTCGCTTTTGTTTTACTAGTTCAGCCAAATGTAGGCGATGCACTGGCCTTTAAGCGGGAAGATCAGATTGGATAGTGAGCGAATTTCCGGAATTAATAATAATTTAGTCAAACGAAAAGTGTTTTTTTCTTCTTTCTTTCTTTTTCAGATTAAGAAATACTCCGGTAAAAACCGTATACAATAACTGAAGTTAGAAAATCAGTTCTACTAATGTTTCCATCTTGTTTTTACTGACTGTTGTGTCACTGATGCAAACTGTTAACTTGGGGAGGGGGTCAGACAATTAGAGTAGAAAACAATATACAAAATAATGTTGTTGAACAGTAGTTTAGAAATGCCTTTAACAAATTGCTGCTTCTTCTCCTTCTTTTCATAACCCTTGCAATTTTCTGACGCAACATCCCAGATTCAACCCCTTCGAATTTCTTCTATAGAATATTCCATATCCACTAAAGATAAAAATCTGAACAATGAAAATCAGATCATTCTCGCAACATGTAAAAGCACAAACCACACAAACCACAGCACGGATTTTCCAAAGTTACAGATTCAACTGTCTTCCTAAAAATACGGAGCACGACGGGCATAAAAAGATCGTCATGCGCACAGACTGCAGCATGTATCGTGTGACATGAAAGACCATGCGACATTGTTTGAGGTCTTACGAGGCAGAATATTCTGGGACTATCGCGTCGCATGGTATAAATGTTTCCATTTAGCTCAATGTGCTTTCAAAGCATATCGCAATGTCGCACCTCGCGAAATCGCATGCGATAATAGAGTCTTATTTCGAGACCCGTCTCGAGTATGGCCTGCTTTTGTGTCCGTGTACATGTGTGAGTGTGTGAGACTAAGGAATTTCCATGGATTAAAACTAGGAAATTAGGTCGAACTGTTACCGGACGCCGAGACGACATAGATAACAAACTAATCCTAACCCTGTTCAGTCTTTTTGGGGTTTGCAGACTAATCACGAGACTGCGGTTTACCTGATATCAATGGCTCATGGTCGCAGTTTATGTGAATTGAATTGGGTTTTATTTATGGCTGCTCTTTAACTCCTGCACTTCTCAGCGTCCCATTCTACATTGGGGGTGATAATTTTGCTCTGAGGCTTGAGGATTTTTAACGTGTAAAACTACGACACGAAACCAAACGTATTACTCCATGCCGAAGGAAGTCGTACTAAGAATTTTTACGCCCGAAAAAAAATCTATCTCCTTCTGCCAGGTTTCTACCCGCGACCTTGGGAAGTAGAGACTATGTTACCCCCAGACCATGGAGGACTACTGCGTTCTGTATGTTGATGTTGGTTTCAGTGTAGCTAACTTGAAGCTAATTGCTTGAGAACACCTTGGGTGCTCAGGATATGTTCAAATAGCGCTGGTTTGGTGGTGTTGTTATACTTTTACTTTCTCTAACCTACTATGTACATAGTGTATAGAGAAGGTATTGCATTCCACCCAAAAATTCAATACCAAGATTTCACAGACAATACACTTTTTAGGGTCCCCTGTATCCAAAAACAAAGCATTTTCAGAAAAAGGTTCGTGTGGTGTGTGTGTCCGTGTGTCTCTGAACACGATAACTCAAAAACGAAAAGTCGGTAAAATACCAAAATTTATGATTAAATTCAGTATCTTCCGAGCATGAGACATGAAGATTTTGAAAAAAAAAAAAAAAAAAAAAAAAAAAAATCTCCCCACCCCAAACTATCCTTTGATGGAAAAAAAATCGAAAATTTTAATTTCCTCAAAAAATAGCTTTAACGATTTTGGTTAAAATATCGTATATTAAAGATATCTACACGACAAATAAAATGCATATTTTGAATTTTCTGATGAATTCTGCTGAATTTTGCATAACCGGTAAACCGTAAGAGATAGACAAAACCTTACTACATAAAAGATGTAGATTTCGTCAAAAGCACAATTTATGTCATATACATTTTTTTTTTCGTGGAATTGACCATTTCTGAGATAGTTCTTGTTATTTGTTTCAGATTTAAAATACTTAAACTTTTCTGACACAGAAATTTGTAAACTCCTAGCCATGTATAGTAATGGATTTCAACCACATTTTAAAAAATATTAATAAATTTGGCTATCGTATTAACTTAATGTGTTCCCTTATTTGTTCACTTATTTGCCTTCTACATACAAGGAAGCCAGTAAATAAGAGAATTTCTGCTAATATTTATCTCGATTATTATAAAGTAGATAGAAGAATAAGCTGTTTAAAAATAATTTGTAACAACGATGTAGAGAAAGTCATGAGAATTGAACACACAATAGTTTTACTTTCTCTACACGTACTATGTACACAGTGCATAGAAATTATATTGCATTCCACCCAAAAAATCGATACCGAGATTTCACCAGAAATATATGTTTTAGGGTCTCCTGTATGATAAAAAAAGCATTTTCATAAAAAGGTCTGTGTGCGTGTGTGTCCATGTATTAGTGTGTCCGTGTGTTAGTGTCTCCATGTGTCTATGAACACGATAACTAAAAAGCGAAAAGAGGGTAAAATAGAAAACTTGGTATTTAAGTTCCGTGTCTTTCAAGGATGCGACACGAAGGTTTTCAAGAAAATCCCCCCACTCCCAACTACTCTTTACATGGAACTTTTTTCGAAATTTTTGATTTTCTCAAAAATAGCTCTATTTTGATTTAAATATCGTATATTAAAGATATATACGTGATAAATAAAATGTATATCTTGAATTTTCTGGGAATAGCCTCTGAATACTACTTTATTCTGAATGAATTTTACGGAATTTTGCATATCTGCTAAACCGTAAGAAATGGACAAAAACTTACCACACAAAAAATGTAGAGCACGTTAAAACACACAATTTATACTTATACATATTTTTCGTGGGGTTGATCTTTTTTGAGATATTCCTTGTTATTGGTTTCAGCTTTAAAATACTTATATTTTTCTCATACGGGAATTTGTCAACTCTTGTCCATACAAACAAACGAACTTCAATCACAGAGGAGCCAGCTTTTGTCTGTCACTTTAACCTATGGCACTCCCTTTATTTCGCTTGCACTTACAAGGAAGCAAGTAATAGGACTATTTCTGTTAATATTATTCTCGATTAGCGTGAATAATTTGTTGCAGAGATGTAGAGTAAGCCAAATGAATGGAACACATTCAGATTTTTATTAAAGTAGGGATAGGACTACAAGTAAACTGAAACAATACAAATTGAAATGACAACGCAGCGAAACGAATGTCCAGATATACGCAACTTTTGAGTAACTGTTGTTAATAGGCATTTAGTGGGGAACAGACCCAGCGTTAGTGATAAAATAAAACTGACCTTGCCACGGCTCTAGTTCCAAGGTCAATGCCGACATGAGCTGCGCAAAGCGTTGCCATATTCGAGCAGTTTTCGGATTCTTTTCTGCAAGTTGTCATAAACAAGATGTCGGTGCTTTGGGTGCATATGGCTCCTACAAATTATTACTCTTATTTTATGTTTTCTTAGCTTATTCTGTCAACTCGTGAAGACACACTTTACTTTTTCTACATGTACTATGCAATATGTCATCGTTTATAGAGAAGTATTGCATTCCACCCAAAAATTTGATACCGAGATTTCACTCAAAATACACATCTTAGGGTCCCCTGTATCAACAAAAAAAAAAAAAAAAAAAAAAAATCAGAAAAAGGTCCCGTGTGTGTGTCCGTGTGTCTGTGAACACGATAACTCAGGAAAGAAAAATCGGTAAAATACCAAACACGGTATTTTTAAGTTTAGTATCTTCCAGGGATTTGATACGAAGATTTTGAGAACCCCCCCCTACCCAAACTACTTTTTACATGGAAAAAATTTCGAATATATTCATTTTCTCAAAAATGTCTCTAACAATTTTGATTAAAATGACATATACTAAATATGTTTATATTGCAAATAAATTGTATATCCGGAATTTTCTGGAAATCACTTCTAAAGACCTCTTTACTCTGAATGAACTTTGTTGAATTTTGCGTAATTGATAAACCGTAAGATATAGACAAAAATTTACTACACAAAATATATAAATCACATTAAAACGCGTCAATTATACGTTTTTTTGTAGAGTTGAACATTTTTGAGATACTCCTTGTTAAAAACTTTTCACATATAAGAATTTGACAAGTCCTGACAATGCAAAGAAACTAATTTTAACCACATCGCCACCAATTTTAAAAGATTTCTTACAAGAAAGCATTTCTGCTAATGTTTATCTCAATTAGCATAAAGTAGATAGAAGAATAAATTTTTTAACAATTTCTTACAGATGTAGAGAAAGTCATGTGAATGGAACACATCAGATTTTTTGTTTTAAATTTATTCTTAATCATTATTTTTATCGCTAGGTGCATGATGCCACTGGCCTTGAAGAGCCCTGACCTTAAGGTGGATCTAGTACGTCTTACAGTTCTCTCTCTCTCTCTCTCTCTCTCTCTCTCTCTCTCTCTCTCTCTCTCTCTCTCCTTTTCGCCTACGCATTTATACTAGAACATTATGGATCTCTATTTCTCTGATATATATTCGTAAATAGCGTAGTCTATAATACCGCATATCTGAGACTTGTGGAATTAATGTTATTGTTTGCTTTATATCAAACAAAGCTCAATATGAAAGGTTTATAAAGGTTTCGTTGCTCTAAAAATTTCAGTTTTAAATTCCTCTGTATACCTAATTCTCTTGTGGAATATCATTGACCATTTCGCTGCCTCTTTTCCTATTGTTTGCTTTACCCATCCAACCATAAATATCTCTCTTTCCCTCGCGCGCTCTCTCTCTTTTAGCAACTTTCAAAAATTCCCTATTATTCAGTAACAACTATTCATTCAACCACCATAGTCAACATTCAAAATTCAGAAACACTGAAAGCTAACAGCACTGAAAATGTTTATTTTGAATAACATTTATAGTTTTATATCAAATCATCATTTTGATTTTGAAACAGCTGCTACACATTAGCTAACAGACTTAACAATGTCCTTGCTTGACCAAGCAGTAAAATGATATTATTGAGAACAACAAAATGGTTGGAATTCTCCGTAATTTACGTTAAATTTAAGCTAATGGGTCCATACCAAATCTATAGAGTTAATCTCTCTTTTCTAATTTCCAATAATTTAAAAAAATCCTATTTTAAGAGCATTAGTTAGAGATGCATTAATGTTATCATGTGAAATAACATAACAGATATACACAAAATCTAGTTCTACATTGTGTACCATAAATTACTAAATAGGTTATGAGATAAAAATAAAAATTTGAAACGATTAGGAAGACCAAACGTGCAAACACTTGCCATAAAAACGCCTACGTGCAAAAATAAAAAAAAACTCACCAAGCTTAATTAGCATAGGAGAAGAGTCGAAGAGAGAGTCCCTAGGTTAGGCAGCTACTCTCAAGAGCAAACCATGAGGTGAAACTGTGACGCTATCTGGTAACCACCCCCCCTCCAGAAAAAACAAGCCGCGGCAGCACACAAGTCGTTCCTGATGCAAGCGCGAAATACAATTCATACAAAAATTGGCTCACATTGTAGCACTGGGATGGATTGTTTTTCTCTCTTAAAAACACTTGAATTGCGTTATCATTAAGATGATATAAAAATATAAAGCATGAAAACTTGTAATATACAAAATATATGCGAAGAAATGCTAATTTAAAAACGACATAAATAAATAGAAAAAATCTGATGTATTCCATTCACATGACTTTCTCTACATCTCTGGAACAAATTATTGTCAAAAAGCTAATGCTTTTATTTACTTAAGGCTAATCGAGAAAAAATTAACAGAAATAGTCTTATTACTTGCTTCCTTGTAATAAGAAGCGAAATAAGAGGGTACCATAGGTTAATGTGATAGACAAAAGCTGGTTGCTATGTGACTGAAGTTCCTTTGTTTGTACAGACAGGAGTTACAAATTCCTGTATGATAATTATTTTAAAGCTGAAACCAAAAACAAGGAATATCTCAAAAACGACCAACACTACGAAAAAAAATATATAACATAAATTGTGTGTTTTAATGTACTCTGCATGTTTATGTGGTAAGTTTTTGACTATTTCTTATGGTTTAGCAGTTATGCAAAATTCCATAAAATTCATCCAGAGGTTGTTCCCAGAAAATTCAAGATCTTTAATATACGATATTTTAATCAAAGTCGTTAGAGCCATTTTTAAGAAAATCAAAATTTTCGAAAAAAAGTTCCACGTAAAGGGTAGTCGAGTGTGGGGGGATTTTCTTGAAAATCTTCGTGCCACATCCTTGCAAGATACCAAACTTAAATACCAAGTATAGTATTTAACAATAGTTTTGTTTTTGAACTATGCTGCCCACAGATCACAGATACACACACACACACACACACACACACACACTCACGGGCATTTTTCTAAATATGCTTTTTTTTTACTTAGGTGGTCTCAAAACATGTATTTCCGATGAAATCTCGGTATCGAGTTTTTGGGTGCATTACAATACCTTCTCTGTACACTATGTACGTAGTGCGTATAGAGAAAATAAAAATATAATATGTTTCATTCAAATAACTTTCTCTACCTGTTCCACAAACAATCTTACAAGCTATCTTATAATCCAGACAAATATTAGCAGAAATGGTCTTATTACCTGCTTTCTTGTAAGTAGAACGGAAATAAGGGAGTACATTAAGCTAAAGCGATAGTCAAAATATTTAGAAACCTGGTTGCTACGTGAAACATTGTAATTCGATTATCTTTTAATGACAGAGAGTAAACCAAAAGAGATATTAAACGAAAGATAACTTCCCGTTTGAGAAAAGTTTAAGTAGTATAAAATTGAAACAACAATGTCATGTAATCTGGGGAAAACGTGCTTACGAGACATGCTTTTACGGACACAGCAATCGTTTATTCACAGAGTTGGAAAACGCATTGGGTAGAAGGGTATCATTTTGAACATTTATTACTCTAAGGTACGATGCTTATGAAATAATACTGTACAATATCCGAGCAGTGGTGATACTCTGTGTACCTGCCTTTCATCAATCTTTAATTGTCTACACCAGCAAAAGAACCCTGTTCAAGAAAATGGTTTAAACAAGTCGTTTGTTTTTTTCATTAGGAATAAGGAAATAAAATACAAATCTGATGTGTTCCATTCACATGACTTTCTCTATATCTCTGCAAAAAAGTATTGTTAAAAAGCTTATGCTTTTATTTGCTTCATGCTAATCGAGAAAAATTAGCAGAAATAGTATTATTACTTGCTTTCTTGTAAGTAGAAGCGAAATAAGGGAGTACCATACGTTAAAGTGATAGGCAGAAGCTGGTTGCTATGCGACTGAAGTTCTTTTGTTTGTATGGACACAGTTGACAAATTCCTGTATGATTTTCAAAGCTGAAACTAAAAAAAAAAAAAAAAAAAAAGAGAGAGAGAAATATGGTAAAAACGATCAACTCCACGAAAAAATGTATATAGCATAAATTGTGTCTTTAACGTGCTCTACATTTTTTGTATGACAAGTTTTTGTCCATTTCTTACGGTTTGGCAGTTATGCAAAATTCCGTAAAATTAATCCAGAATAAAGTAGTCTTCAGAGGCTATTCCCAGAAAATTTAAGATATGTATTATATTTGTCAGATAAATATCTTTAATACACGAAATTTTAATCAAAGTCGTTAGAGCCATTTTTGAGAAAATCAACATTTTCGAAAAAAGTTCTATATAAAGGGTAGTTTGTGGTAGAAAGATTTTTCCCAAAATCTTCATGTCGCATCCCTGGAAGATACTAAACTTAAATACCAAGTTTGGTATTTTCCCGACTTTTCATTTTTGAGTTATCGTGTTCACAGTCACACGGACACACGGATTCACACACGGGCCTTTTTCTGAAAAGACTTTTTTTTTTTTTTTGGATATAGGGGACCCAAAAATATATATTTCCGGTGAAATCTCGGTATCAAATTTTTGGTGGAGTGCATTACCTTCTCTATACACTATGTACATAGTATGTATAGAGAAAGTAAAAAATGTTGCTTTCCATGTAAAAATGTACTTTGACTTAATTACTATCCAAACCTCTTCCAAATAAAACTCAACCAATGGAGTTTACTTTCTGCTATGGTCAAGCAACTTTTATTCTAAAGTCTCAAGTTAAAGTCTAGCCTGTATGTATTGTCTTAGCACTATACAACTTTCTTCTCAATATATCATGGAAAAATTATGGAATTTCAAAGCCTGCATATAGCGACCCGCTTTTGGAGCATTTAACTGCCTTCAGCTTTCTATCCCCTTTGTACCAAATTATGTAAACAATCACTGCAAAGTTTATCTCCATCAATTTTAATGAATTGAAGAATAAGCTTTTGTAAGAATATTTAGTAGAAATTATATAAAAATAAACGACAGCGGTTGGAAAAAGTTATATGAATGTAAGGCATTATTTTATTCAGCGACGTGTGCCTGCTACATCCGAGCGAAGAAATTTCATTTTAGTCGCTTCCAAGTATCTTACGTCAATTCTTCTAATTGCACTGGAAACACAAAAATCCGAAAAATTTCAAATTGTAAAACGTTAAATAATATGAAATATCTCTTTAGTCCTTCAGTTATCCCTTTTTTAAATTCAGATATATTGTGAAAATAACATTTAATTCAGAAACAAAATCTTTAAAACTGGCAGCATGTTTATTCAGTTTGAATTAAAAATTATAAATTGATGCAAAATATCAAAATGAATAGTCCCACTTATCACAATAAACAATGTTTTGTCCAAATTTCTAGCAAGTAATTTGAATAATATTCTTTTGCATATTATTTTGTACAAAGAGTGTTGTCCTGTATTGCTAGGGCATGTATGCTATTTGCTGCATCAATATAATCAATGTTTGCTGTTAGAAAGCTTCTAAGAATTTGAATAAATTTTCGTTCAAGAATTTGAATAAGTTCACAAGATACCTCATTAGGTACGTTTCAATCCGGCTTAAATTATCGTTTTTCTATCAAAAGCATATCTTTATGTCCCGGAACTGTATTTTCTACAACTATAATTTCTAAAGTGTTGATATAGATCTAAACCAATTAATTGGTTTAGATTTAGAATTGGCAAAGGAATTGGAAGAGAGGCTGCTCTGCCGTTAATTTTTCATTGCTAAAATAACATATTCTTATTGTTGAATATTACGCAATACTTTAAAGCGTGTTTTTTCTTGGAATATGTTCAGAAATAATTGCTGTTATATCGTAGCAACCAGGCGTCAGTTGCAAACATTTTGCCTAAACGAGTTTCATGATTATAGAAGTAAAAAACACTAACAACACAAAGAATGTTATCCGTAAAATTGAGTTATTAATATCATCAATAGTTATGAGAAGTTTAATACAGATATTATTCATGTTTTCTGTATGTTACATTACCACGTTTTTGATAGTGTTTAGTCGCCCTCTGTGGTGTAATGGTTACCATGCTGACTTCATATACCCAAGGTCGCGGGTTCACATCCGTCGGAGGACGATGGATTTTTTTGGGCGTAAAATACTTAGCATGGCTTCCTAGCAGGGAAGTAAAGTCGTTGGTCCCGTGTCGTAGATTTACGGCACGTAAAAGAACCTTAAGCCTGATTGAGAGGCCTCTGAGCAAAATTAAGCGGTCTTTCACGCCCAATTTAGGATGGGACGCTGAGAACTACAGCAGTTAAAGAGCGTCCATAAATAACACATTTACATTTTTTGATAGTGTTTAACGCCCGCTTTTATTACTATGGCATCGCAGGCGATGACACTGATGATATATGGCATGAAGATGGAGCAGGAATGTAATGGCGGGGGAAACCAGAGAATCCGGAGAAGACCCGCCACTGCGCAGCTTTGTTCACCACAAATCTCACCTACGGTCGCTTGGGATCGAACCCGAGTCATATAGGTGGGAAGCGATTGGTCTAACCACTCGGCTACGGCGCGATCTATTTGGGACACCTAACGGGCTGCCTAGAAAGGGTGACATTTCTAATTCGCGGTTCAATCGTGGCGAGGTTCATTGCCCAATCATGGCACCATAGTGCTAAATCAAGGCTTGCGGACGTTAACATTGTGGACTTTTGCCCAGGGACATTTACTTTCAAGGCATGAGTTCTTTTATGTGCCACAAAGTCAACGGCTTTACTTCCCTTGCGAAGGAAACCATTTTAACGCCCCAAAAATTCCATCACCCTCCGCCGACTGAGCTTGCAACCACGGGGATTAGAGGCTAGAGACAAGCATAATAACCACTACATCAATAGAGTGAGGAAATTACATCCGATATCTAGGCACCACTCTTGATAAGGACCTAACTTTTCATGAACACGTGCAGGGAGCGTCAAACAAAGCTAGGGGAGCGGTGGCCGCTTTATGCCTGTTCTGGCGTCCCAAATGCCAGTTCACTTAAAGTTACGTCTTTTCAAAGCGCTCATAGTCCCTCTGATGCTTTATGTTTGCGAAGTATGGGGCATGGCAGCAGACTACTGGCTTATCTGGTTACAGGCCATACAGAATACGAGTAGACGATTCGGTTAATCTATTCTGCATGTCGACGTTTCCTAGTGAGGCTTAGGCCCTCCCATACAAGGAGGATACAATTAGGCACTGGGCTCAAAATTTCTACACCAGATTGGGCGAACATGAGATCGGACTTGTCAGATCGCTGGGGGGACTACTTAGCAACCGAACGCTTATACAGGCAGTACCGGGTTTCCCGCATTGCTTGCTGGCACTTCCGATAACAACGGCTTTAAACCAGTCAATAGCAACTAGCTGAACTAAGAACCCCCCCCCCACAAACTTCAACTCCAATAAAAACAAAAATTCAAACAAGCTAAACACCAGCGGAGCAGAGAAAAAGGATGCTGCTCCTGAAAAATCAACCATTGAGGAGCCTATCAGTAGCGGTACCTCCTTAATGTCAACACTTCATCAAAAAGCATCAAACCTTAAACATCATCATTACTGTGGTTAAGCCCTTATTAGGGTAGGTACACAGCAAAAAGACCTAGGCCCACCACGAGTCTACCGATCTCGGACGGACGGACTACATCACCAACTGTTGAGGAGCCCATCATTAGTGTTACCTCCTTAACACCAACACCCGAAACTTCATCAAAAATCACCAAACCTCAAACGTCCATCATTCTTGTGGTTAAGCTCTTATCAGGGTAGGTACACAACAACCACATCTAGGCTCCCATGAATCAACCAGATCTCACTCGCACGCACGCACTATATCACGGAGGAGTGAGACAGGTGGCTCAGACGTTTTGGGAGATCGTGGGATCGATTCCCGCGGCCGAACTTTCTGACTCATGGTTTTTAGGGGTTTTTTCCGCGTCGCTAGAAAAATGGGGAGGCTTCTTCATTCCCATGAACTTCCAGTCCCTTCATTTCATCTCCATTTTAACCAACCGGGCTCTTTTCAGTTTGTAAGTGTCGGCAAGAAATGCGGTGGTGGTGCCACGGAAGGTGACATATTAATGTTTGGTAGGAAATATTAAATAGTCCAACTGTTTATTTCTCAATCCAAATTTCAACATACAAGCTACTATGTTTTCAGGTCATTGGAGACCTCCTCAGTAAATACTAAATATATAATGCGAAAGTAATCATCAACTCTCCGAATTTGGTGGCGGTCATAAGACTTAACGGAAATCTCACAAAAACCATGAATCTTTAGCTTTAAGTATCAACAGAGAATGCCGTAAACAGATTCCTAATCTGATACAAAATTCAATATAACATAAAAGTACCTACATTTTGTTTTCACTTAAAATTGAATAGTTGTTTAAATCTTCAAAGAATCGAAATTGTTATCATATTTTACAATTAATTTTGATGGTTCATAAATTAGGTGTTTAACATGTAGGCTATTAGGAGTACAACTGCAGATATTTGTATTGATAATGAAGAGCAGTATAATGAACAACATCGCATCAGGATTTGCTTCATTTACAGACTTATTAGTAAGAGTAGTACCTTTTTAGATTGGTTAGTACCTCCAAATAAATGCAGCACAAATAAGACATACGTGTTTGGTTTCCCTAAGACGCGGGTCGGAAACTGCCACCCTGATGGAGGGCCTCGCTATTACGAATGTTGTATAGGAACTGAGTTTAAGTGCTTTCAGCAAGACCAATGATCCCACATCTAAGCCAACAGGTCACGTATTGCTGTGCGAAAACATGGAAACAAAATGGATAGTCCATATGTGAGGCCTTGTTCATTTCGCCGCGCAGTAAAGACCATGTACATTGCTTAAGGTAGCGCATTATGTGATTGGTTTATGGAACAATCGTTAGGCGAAGAGAAAAAAGAACTAACACACCAAAGAGAATCCTCAATAAGGTAACATTTATCAAAATAATATAAAATAGTGTATAGAGAAGCAATTTATTGTACACAAAAATTCGATACCGAAATTTCACCGAAAATACATGTTTTGTGACCCCTGAATTAGTAACATATCCGTATGTGGATGCGTATATATGTGTGTGTGTCTGTGGGCAGCATAGCTCAAAAACGGAAAGTCCGTTAAATACCAAACTTGATATTTAAGTTTGCCATCTTCCAAGAATGCGAAACAAAGATTTTCAACCACCCCAACTCTCTTTATATGGAAAATTTTCCGAAAAGTTTGATTTTCACAAAAATGGCTCTAACAATTTTGATTAAAATGCATTATTTTAAGGTATTATTTTTATGACAAACGAAATGTATATCTTTGATTTTCTGGGAATAGACTCTGAAGATCTCTTCATTCGGATGACTTGTATAACTGGCAAACCGTAAGATATATACAAAAACTTACTGCACAAAAAATTAAGATATCATTAAATTTATGTTATACACCTTTTTTTACAGTTAACCGTTTCTTTTTTAGATATTCTGGATTATTAGTTTTAATTTTAACCGCTTTAACTTTGCTCAAACGGAAGATATGTTTCTTCTCGTTTGTTTACTTCTGGAAAGCGAAGAGTCTGGAATTTCAATTGTTTTACAAAGCGCCCGGCTTTTAAAGGCCGAGATTGTTGCCTTAGTTTGTGCATTTTCTTATTCCCCTTCTACTTACAAGGAGCTAGTAATAAGACTAATTCTGCTTATGTTTATCTTGATTAGCATGAGGTAGATAACAGACTAATCTTTTGAATAAACTATTTGTCTACCAAACAGCTAGAGGGCATCATGTGGATAGAACAAATTACATGTTTTCCGCTTCTACTTATAAGGGACCAAGTAATAAGAAACATTTCTGCTAATGTTTATCTCGATTAGCATGATATAGATAGGATAATAAAATTGTTAACAATAACTTGTTACAGAGATGAAAACACATCAGATATTTTTCTCTGTTTCGTTCTCACATTACCACATTCAAAGCTAAGTGTTTATGTTCCTGTAGTAAGCGTGGAAAGTCATGATTACAGTTGAAAAGTGACTGTTAAACGGAACACCTGAAGCATTAGCAAAAAAAACATAGTGTCAGTTAGTCTTGTGCTCTCTCCTTTAACACCAATACTCTTTTGAGTTACATTGAACTTATAGTTTTCGGCTAGCTCCTTATTTTTACGGATCAGCTCTGCCCTTTCTTTAATTTTTTTGGACAATCCGTCTACTACAACATTGCGAATGAAGTGGATCAACAAACTTTGATGCATGTTGATCTTCATGCATGTAGTGTTTGAAGTTACGTAACTCAAATTCTTCGGGACCGACCAATCGATCAGTAAGTCAAACACTCAATTATAGTTTTTGCTCAAGTTATAACAGAGGCTTTAGCTCCATTCTTCCCTCTTTATATTGGTATTATTGTTATTTCTTGTTGCACCGAACTCTTCTTCCATTCTTTTCAGCCCATTTCTAGAAAACAGTTTCTTATCATCCAATGGCGTAGTCAGTTTCTTTTCTTCTTCCCGATAAGAAAGGGTAAGTGAAATTTCCGGAAAGATAGGTCGCGATAGTAAAACAAACCGAAGCTCTCCTAATGATACGGATACAAACGCTAGCACTTGTTTCACTATATTAGGAAGATACTTATCTACCTAATTCCATTTTCTCCAGTGCCGTTGATTTCGATTAGAGGATCTGTGTCCATACCTGGTTTCATTCCTAAACCAATCCTAGAAATTTGAACGATTCCGTGTAGGTCACTGTCAAATTGCTTAAGATCAGCTTGGATTTCAAGCTCTTCTGAGACATCGTTACCCCATTCGTGTTTATTCTGCTCTGAGAGAGCTGTGCAGACATTCAGCCAAAACCTTCATCATGCCGAACAATCCCTACGTTTTGTGAAGAACTTGGCTTGCACGATGAGGATAGTACGAGGGCCGTATTTTTGTTTTCAACCTCTGATAGGCTGTAAATAAAAGACAAAATCATAGAAAACAATTATTTGATGACTAAAACTTTTGTACACTTATGGTTACTTTTCAACTTAATCGCCGAAAACATTGAGACATTTATCGTATCTGTGCACAAGCTTTGCAATACCCGCTTCAAAAAATGTTGCCGCCAATGATTTCAAATGAGCATTGACGCTGTTTTGAAGATATTTGTACTTTACGACGTTTGCGGGAGAGCCATTAAAAATTAACGAAGGGGAATCCTGATTTCAGGAATTGTGTTGATCCATGACAACGCTCATCCACACACTGCTGGCACAACCCATCGGTTCCTTGAACAATTTCAATGGGATTCATTTCATTTCGATCATCCGCCGTACAGACTTGACCTGGTACCCAGCGATTTTCACCTTTTCCCTGAACTGAAGACGTGCCTAGGAATGCAGCACTTTCAAACCAACGAAGATCTTCAAAACAACGTCAATGCTCATTTGAAATCATTGGCGGCAACAATTTTTGAAGCGGGTATTGCAAAGCTTGTGCACAGATACGATAATGTCTCAATCTTGTCGGTGACTATGCTGAAAAGCAAGCATAAATGTGCAAAACTTTGTCATAAAATAATTGTTTTCTATGAACCTGTTTTTATTTAAAGCCTATAGGAAGTTGAAATATATCTTAAAAGTAAGGGAAGCTCATAAGATCCTTGAAGGATCTACGAATAGGACTAGCCCTTGAGAACTTACAGAGTGAGCCTTCGTTGTGATTTTAGTTTTCTGTGTGTTCCTAAACAGTCTCTTAAACACACTGCTAATTGGAGCGGTAGATTCAGGTTGAAAAATTCAATACCGTTGCTGGGATTTGAACTATTGGATGGAGACCAGGAGATCCTTTGTCCAAATCCCTGCTATGACATATTTTTCAGTCTACCTCTGCTTTCCAACTCTTGTCCTATACACATTTAGAGAGGAAGAAGCAATTAGTTCTCACTGCTAATTGTTTGTTCTGTAGTCAGTCACTTCACTGTATTTATTTGCATTTTGACACCTTTATCTTACTTATTCGCTTCCCTTTAATTATTTTATTTCATTCCTGTTAATGTCTCTTTCTACCTTCCTGTCTATTGGTGCCGTGGAACACTGCAATATGCATAACCTCCCTGAAATCGTGATCTCATCTTTGTCGCGGCGATCTCTGTATAGATCTCCCCATCTCCATATGGCAGATATTCTATGCTGTGGGGGTTGCATCTTTCCGCAACTCTTCATTTTTACTTTCTCTACACGTACTATGTACATAGTGTATAGAGAAGGTATTGCATTTCACCCAAAAATTCGATACCAAGATTTCATCGGAAATAGGCGTTTTAGAGTCCCCTGCATAAAAAAGCATTTTCAGAAAAAGTTTCGTGTGTACCTCTGTCTGTGAACACGATAACTCAGAAGTCGGTAAAATACCAAACTTGGTATATAAGTTTAGTACCTTCCAAGGATGCTACACGAAGATTTTGAGGAAAATCCCCCCACCACCTTCATATGAAAACATTTTCGAAAATTTTGATTTTCCCAAAAATGGCTCTAAATAATTTGATTAAAATTCCTATATTAAATATATTTACATACCAAATAAAACGTATATCTTGAAATTTCTGGAAATAGCCTCTGAAGACCACCTTGTACTGGATGATTTTGCCGAATTTAGCTTAACTTAACTGCTAAACCGTAACTAACTTAACTTTTGCTTAGCTGCTAAACCGTAAACAGAACATGTAGATCTCGTTAAAACACACAATTTATGTCATATAGACTTTTATTTGTAGAGATGACCATTTTTGGGATATTGCTTGTTATTTGTTTCAGTTTTAAAATACTTAAAACATTTCACATACGCGAATTTATGAACTCCAGGCAATGCGCAGAAACGGATTTTACCACATGGCAACCAGCTTTTAATACCGTTTAACCTAGTGTATTCCCTTATTTCCTTTCTGCTTACAAGAAAGTATTTCTGCTAATATGTATCTCGATTAGAATGAAGGAGATAGAAGCGTAAAAATTGTTAAAGAGGTGTAGAGAGAGTCATATGAATGGAACACATCAGATTTTTCAATCTGCCTTTAATACCCATAGTATTTTTCTTTCCATTTTCCATTGACTTATTTGGATCTTTTGTATCTGTCCGTATGTGAACGGCCATGCCGTAAAAACAGTTGGCATGACGCATATTTTCTATGTTTCGAGCTTTAGCCTAAATATTATAGATAGGTAATTAATAATGTTCTCTAGATGTTCTCGGGTTTCAAGCCAGGTGAGGGATGTGAAGATCCGGCTTGAGCATATTCGTCGCCAGGAAAGCTTCAACTCTTATTTCAATTAATAATGTTGTTTTACATCATTTTTCAGTGGAGTTACGTGTCAAGACCTCGGGGAATTCCCACTGACTAGGTGAAGCTGTCGCTAAGGTTACACCAGCCCTGGCTTTGCGAAGATGAAGGCAATCAGGAATGCCTTAAACCAAAGGGAATTCAAGCTAACTAGTTCACGGTCGGCATGGTCAACTACCGGAATCCAATACAGGCGTTCTAAGAACGTCATTCAGACGCGCTGACTGGACTAACGGGGGTCGCCTTATTAACAGCTGCCTTTGGCAAAGGATCTATTTCTGTGTTTTGAGTAGACAAATTTTGTCTTAGTGATTTCTTATATTAAAAAATCTGATGTGTTCCATTCACATACTTTCTCTATATCTCTGCAATAGATTATTGTTAAAAAAAACTATGCTTCGATTTACTTCATCCTAATCGAGAAAAAATTAGTAGGAATAGTTTTATTACTTGCTTACTTGTAAGCAAAAGCTGGTTGCTATGTGACTGAAGTTTCTTTGTTTGTATGGACAAGAGTTGACAAAGTCCCATATGAGAAAAGTAAGTTTTTAAAGCTGAAACAAAAACAAGGAATATCTCAAAAACGATCAACTCATCGAAAAAAATGTAAATTACATAAATTGTGTGTTTTATCGTGATCTACATTTTTTGTGCAGTAAGTTTTGCCTAACTCTTACGGTTCACCAGTTATGCAAAATTAAATAAAAATCATCCAGAATAAAGAGGTCTTTAGAGGTTATTCCCAGAAAATTCAAGATATACATTTGTTTGGCATGCAAATATCTCAAATATAAGAGATTTTAATCAAAATCGTTAGAGCAATTTTTGAGAAAATAAAAATTTTCGAAAAAATGTCCATGTAAGGAGTAGTTTAGGGTGGAGGGGGTTCTCGAAAATGTTCGAGTCGAATCCTTGGAAGATACCAAACTGAAATACCAAGTTTGGTTTTTAACGGTCTTTTCGTTTTTGAACCATGCTGCCGACAGACACACACACATACACACAAACACATCGCACAATCACACACACATACACACAGACAGACAGACAGACAAGGACATTGTTCTAAATTTTTTTTGATTCAGGGGGTCTCAAAACATATATTTCCTGTGAAATCTCCGTATCGAATTTTTGAGTGTAATACAATACCTTCTCTATACACTATGTATATATTACGTGTAGAGAAAGTAAAAAGAATGGGACTTCACACACCTTCACCTGTTCACAGAATGTTCAGGATATGTAGGGAATTTGATAAGTAAAATTATTAAACTAATAAATGTTTTAAAATCCCTGACTCACAACATATAATAATTTGAGGGGAATCTTTAATAAAAGAAAATGTTCAATCTGTTTTCTACAGAATGTAACGTCAACGACAGCAGTTTAATAGTAACCTATTCGCTTCTGATATTTTTATGAAAAGAAGTTATTTTATTTGGATGCATACAAATTAATTTATTTGAAACGTGCTATGCGAAAGGCTTTATTCTTGAGTTGTATATCAGATTTTGGGTGAAACTCTTATTCTGCTGTATCAGTCTAAATTAAAATGCTTTTAACAATTGAAATGCTTGAAATGTTAAACATAATAGATACTATGACAGAGGACGTACACAATGAGTAGGCTTTTAATGAGGGCGGTCGAAATCGTCAACGGGCAACTGTGATTAGAATCGAAACATAGTTAAAGGAAAATAATTATGTCGGCAAAATAGACTGGAAGAACTAAAAAAATGAAAGTTAGTTATTTTTACTATCTCTATACGCACTATGTACATAGCGTATAGAGAAGGTACTGCACTCCACGGAAGAATTCGATACCGAGATTTCACTGGAAATATATGTTTTAGGATCCCCTTTATCTAAAAAAAAAAATTTTCGGAAAAAGGTCCGTGTGTGTGTGTTTGTCCGTGCTCCGTGTGTCCGTGTGTCCATGTGTCTATGAACACGATAACTCAAAAACGAAAAGTCGGTAAAATACCAAACTTGATATTTAAGTTTAGTATCTTCTAGGGATGCGACACGAAGATTTTGAGAAAAATCCCCCCACCCCAGACTACCCTTTACATGGAACTTTTTCGAAAATGGCTGTAATGATTTTGATTAAAATGCCATATATTAAAGATATTTACCTTACAGATAAAATGTATATCTTGAATTTTCTGGGAATAGCCTCTGAAGAGTAGTTTATTCTGGATGAATTTTACTGAATTTTGAATAACTGCTAAACCATAAGAGATGGACAAAAGCTTACTGCACGAAAAATGTAGCGCACCTTAAAACACACAATTTATGTTATAGACATTTTTTTCGTGGAGTTCATCGTTTTTGAGACATTCCATGTTTTTGGTTTCTGCTTTGAAAAACATTCTTTTCTCATATAGTAATTTGTCAAATGCTGTCCATACAAACAAAGGAACTTCAGTGGCATAGCAACAAGCTTTTGATTATCACTTTAACCTATGGTACTCTCTTATTTCGATTCTACTTACAAGGACTATTTCTGCTTTTTTTTTTTTATTTTTTTTTTTATTAGCATGAAGTAAATAGAAGTATAAACTTTTTAAGAATAATTTGTTGCAGAGATGAAGAGAAAGTCATGTGAATGGTACAGATCAGATTTTTGGTTTATCGGTTTATGCGTTACTTATAAGAAACCTTGTATATAAATTTAACATGCCATACAAATAATGTGTAAAAATTGAAGTTAGTAACAGTGAAGCAACAATACAATTAATAATTAGTAATAAAGCTTCACTAACATCTATATTTGTATATCATACAAATGACTTAAATCTTCTTTAATATTATAATTTGTGTCTGTGTTTTTGTATGATTCTCTAAATCCATTCAACCGATTTTTATAATTCCTTCACCATTGAAAAACCCAAATCTAACTTACTTTCTAATTGTTTAGTAAAATAATTAGAAAGTAAGTTAGAATTGGGCTTTGTACTTGAATACAAACATATTGGAGTTCTCAAAGAAGATGTTTGCGAAGAAGATATTGATTTTTAGTGGAGAATGTCATGAAGCTTTTACTCTGAAAAACATAAAAGAGATGCTTCTGCAATTTTTTTATTTCTCTACACGTACTTAGTACCTACATAGTGCAGGTATAGAGAAAGTATTGTATTCCATTCAAACATTTGGTACCGAGATTTCACTGGAAATATATGTTTTGAGACCCCCTGCATCCATCAAAAGGATTTTTAGAAACATGTCCGTGTGTGTCTGTTTGTATATCTGTCTGTCTGTCAGTGTGTTTGTGTGTGTGTGTGTGTGTGTGATTGTGTCTGTGTGTGTGTGTAAATACCAAACTTTTTATTTAAGTTCAGTATCTTCCAAGGATACGACACGAAGATTTCAAGAAAATCCCTTCCCCAACCACCCTTTACATGAAAAATTGTCGAAAATTATGTTTTTCTCAAAAATGGCTCTAACGAGTGTGATTAAAATATCGTATATTAGAGATATTTACATGGCATAGGTGGGGCTTATTTCACTTTCTGTAACACTTCCTTCCCTGTAGAGACGTCTAATATAAATGCTTAGGCTTTCACGACCTCTGAAGATGCCCGACAGAGAGACGGGTGAAACGTTAGGTGCATTATCTCAAGCGCCACTCTAGCTACTCCAGCCATGAGTTCAACGACCTCTGAAGATACACGATGGAGAGACGACGAAGCGTCGGGTGCCTTATCATTTACTGGACCACGGCCAATTAGCCCAAAAATGCATTTGAATAAGCGCCGGCGGTGAAAGTCTAAGCATTTATATTATTGTTATGGGGGAATTAAGCAAAACTATTTCAAATTGTTATACAGTAAATAGTATTATCATTATCATCATCGTCATCATCAAATGTATTCGTGTTGACTGCGTAAAGGGGCCATTAACGTTGTTTAAAGTGATTATAATTCTGTCTTTGAGTCAACGTATTAGTACCATTATTAACCGGAATTTTGTGAAGATAGGTGGCGCCGTGGTTGAGATATTAGACCGCTCGCCTCCCATCTAGGTGGCCCGGGTTCGATCCCAAGCCCCGCATGTGGATTCGTGATGAACGAAGCGGCGTCTGGACGGGTTTTCACCGGTTTCACACGCCACTCGTTCCACCAATTGCTCCATAATCACCTTTCGAGTCATCAATTTCATCCAATTCCTCATGTTCATGCCTGGCTACGGGCCTCCTCGTAACAGGTTCTCCATTCTGGGTTTCGTGCCGTTGGCTCCCCGACAGGTTTCAGACCCCTAGGCAAGACCTAGTGGGGTGTCAGTCCTACAAATATGGGGAGGGTAAGCGAATACGAATCTTGTGAAGATATACGCCTTCTATGTAACGGGAAACCCAGCATTTGTAAGTCAGTGAGTCACATTCAATCACGTTAAACTTGGTGTCGGTGGTTTGGGAGCGGCACTCTCCTGGCCTGTAATGACCTCGTTTACTCCTCGATCTTAGATATAATTATTAATTAATTCATGTATTCATTAAATAGCAAATTAAGAAGGGCATAAGGAGGTAGTGTATCCCAAAATGGCTTATGGTGCCTTTCAATTTTAATTATTAGTGCAACATTAGTTGTATTATGCAAATAATTTTGCAAATGGACCAAATTATCTAGATTATTTTTACCACATTACCATATTTCAAAGCAGGACTTAAGTACAGAAACGCAAACTCTCAGCAGGAAATTTTAATAGATAGGGAGAAATATAATGCAACTTAAATAGCTTTAGCTTACTACTACTACTGTTATTTATTATTGTTATTATTATTCCTCCTGTCTTAAACTTAGAGAAACAAAATTGTTAAAGCAAAACTTCATATCAACATCCGAGGAAATTCTAGTTTGAAGCAGGTTTTTTTGCATAATGCTTTGTTTTCAGTAGAGCTACTCTATTACCGTTTAGACTAGTGATTGATGCTTATATTTATCAAAAACATTAAAAAAAATCTGATGCACTCCATTCACATGACTTTCTCTACATCTCTGTAACAAATTATTGTTAAAAAGCATATTCTTCTATCCACTTTATGATAATAGAGATAAACATTAGCAGAAATTGTCTTAATTACTTATTTCCTTGTAAGTAGAAGGAAAATAAGCGAATACACTAGGTTAAAATGTAGTCAAATCTTTTAAAAGCCAGTTTCCATGTGGATGAAATCCGTTTCTATGAATATTGCAACTTTCCGTGCCAGTAAAGTTTAGGTACCTATTTTAAATCTGAAACAAAAGACAATAAATGCTTCAGAAATGGTCTATTTAACGAGAAAAAATGTAATTGACATAAATTGTGTGTTTTAACGTGATCTTATTTTTTATGGAGTAAGTTTTTGTCCATCTCTTACGGTTTACCAAAATTCCAGTTACGCAAAATTCAGCCAAGTTCATTTAGAGCAAAAGTTCTTCAGATGCTATCCCAGAACATTTAAGAAATACATGTATTTGATATATCTTTAATGTACGGTATTTTAATCAAAATCGTATTTTGAGAAAATCAATATTTTCGACATTTTTTCCATGTAAAGTATATTTTGGAATGGGATTACTTTTTTTTTTTTTTTTTTTTTTTTTTTTTTTAAATCTTCGTGTCGCATCCCTGGAAGATACTAAACTTAAATACCAAGGTTGATTATTTTACTGACTTTTCGTTCTTGAGTTATGGTGTTCATAGACACACGGACACGGACACACGGAGACACACACACACACACACCCACAAGGACCTTTTTCTAAAAATACTTTTTTTAGATACAGGGGACCCTAAAACATCTATGCCGCCCTCCGTGGTGTAATGGTTACCATGCTAACTTCATATACCCAAGGTCTCAGGTTCAAACCCGTCGGAGGACGATGGATTTTTTCGGGTGTAAAAATCCTTAGCATAGCTTCCTTCGGAAGAGAAGTAAAGCCGTTGGTCCCGTGTCGTAGATTTACGGCGCGTAAAAGAACCTCGAGCCTAATAGAGAAGCCTCTGAGCAAAAGTAAGCGGTCTTTCACGCCCAATATAGAATGGGACGCTGAGAACCACAGCAGCGTCCATAAATAACACGCCATTTACATTTTTACTAAAACATCTAATTCCGGTGAAATATCGGTACCGAATTTTTTAGTGGAATGCAATAGTTTCTCTATACACTATATACATAGTACGTGTAGAGAAAGTAACAAGGAATGCGTTTTAAAATTCCGATATGAAAATTATTTGGTGAAAATAAATAATTGCAATAATTGCTGCTCAGATTTCTATAGAATGTTGGTCCTTGGCGTAAGAAAACCTCAAAGTAAAAATCTGAGGTATTCAATTCACATGGCTTTCTCTAGCTGTTACACAAACAACTTTCCTTACATTTTTGTATCTATAACATACTAATCAAGGTATATATTAGTAAAATTTGCGTTATTACTTGCCTCCTTGTAAGTAGACGAGAAATACTGGAATACACTAGGCTAAATCGATAGTCAAGTCTTTTAAAAACTGGTTCTCTGTGAAAAAATTGAAGTTCAGCTCGTTTTACATGGCCTGCAGTAAAACGACGAAACATCACTTCCCGTTTGAGAAAAGTTGAAATAAATTAAAACTGAAGCCAATAACAAGGAATATATCAGAAACAGTCAGCTATACATAAAATACGTATATGACATAAAGTATGTCCTTTAACGAGATCTGCATTTTTTGTGTATCTATTATGGTTTAACCGCTATGCAGATGCTGTAAAACTCATTTAATATACGGCACTTTAATCAAAATCGTTAGAGCCACTTTTGAGAAAAACAAACTTTCCAACAATGTTTCCATGTAAATGGTAGTTTGGAATGAAGGATTTTTTTTTTAAAATCTTCATGTCGCATCCTTGAAACATACTAAACTTAAATACCAAGTTTAGTTGTTAATGGTCTTTTCGTTTCAGAGCTAAGCTCCACAGACATACACGGACCTTTTTCTAAAACTCTGACGTATTGCATTCACATGATTTTTCTATACCTCTGTAAAACATTTTGTTAATAAGCTCATTCTTCTATCTACTTAATGATAATCGAGATAAACATTAGCAGAACCGGTCTTATTGTTAGTCCTTATAAGAAGGAGGGAAATAAGGAATTACACTAGGCTAAACTGACAGTCAAATGTTTTAAAATGTGGTTGCTATAGATTGACAAGTTCCTGTATGAGAAAAGTTTAAGTATTTTAAATCTAAAACCAAATTCAAGGAATATCTCGAAAACGGTCAACATCACGAAAAAAATGCATATGACATAAATTGTACATTTAAGGAAATCTACACTTTTTGCATAGACTTATTGTCTATCGCGCAAGGTTTACAAGTTATACAAAATTCAGAAAATAATCCAAAATAAAGAGGTCTCAAAGGTATTCCCAGAAAATGAAATATATTATATATACACACATTTTTTATGTCATGAAAATTTCCTAAATGTAGATGACTTTAATCAAAATCGTTATAGCTATTTTTGAGAAAAGAACATTTTCTTAATTTTTTCCATGTAAAGAATAGTTGGGGTGGGGGGATTTTCTTAAAAATCTTCGTGTCGCATCCTTGGAAGGTACTGAACTTAAATACAAAGTTTGGTATTTAACAGACTTTTCGTTTTTGAGGTATGTTGCCCACAGACACACACTAACACAAGGGGAGAGTGACACACACACACGGGCATTTTTCTGAAACTGTTTTCTTTTATTTAGAGGTTTCCAAAAAGTGTATCATTGGTGAAATCTCGGTATCTCGAATTTTGGGTGGTACTGTTTTTACATACTATGTACATAGTACGTACAGAGAAAATAAAAATGTATTTTTCGGACTCAGGGGACCTCAAAACACATATTTCCGTTGAAATTTCGACATCGAATTTTTGGGTGGAAAATCCACTTATGTGCATTGTAAAAAAACCTACTTTGTATTTCTATATTATTAATTTATTTGTTAGTTACTTATTCGCCATTATAATCCCTTTACCTAGCTTAAACATTCAAAAAGACATGTCCACATCTGGTCAGCCTTGCCAATACTCACTCACTTGGGTTTTTCAATGCACGTGTTCTGTATTTTAACTGTGTTCTAATCCCCAACATTAGTCATCCTATCGCATGTGGCTATCTGACCCCGTTTGAGTCAAGATTTATAACAGAGACACTGTTAGGGACACTCACACTGGGACGCTCCGGACCAGTCTGAAATATTTGGGGTAAAAGCTTGCAAACATTATTTAAATATACAACTTCATTCTCAGTGTTTCTCTTCTCAAAGTCAAACTTTCATAGGGAAACGTTACAAGTTTACGTATTAAATATCGATTTCTTCTAATGTTTATCATTTGTTTTATATAAATATAAAATATCATTATATTTAATATTTTCTCAATATTTTTATGTCTCTCATTCAAAGGATTTTTAAAATGTCTTACACTATGCGGTTTTATAGGATATGGATTTTTAAGAATGGCCTTTTCATAATTTTTTCAAATTTTCTAATACCTTTCTAAAACGGAATGTCATCATTCATTTCTTTTCCCTTTTATAGCATGTATCTAAATGTTTATCTGGATTAGCAGAAAATATATAGAAAAACATCTGATGTGTTCCATTCACATGACTTTCTCTACTTCTGTGTAACAAATTATTGTTAGTAAGATTATTCTTCTATTTGCTTCATGCTAATCGAGAAAAAATTAGCATAAATAGTCTTATTACTTCCTTCCTTGTAAGTAGAAGCGAAATATGAGAGTATCGTAGGTTAAAGTTAAGCCAAAAGCTGGTTACTAGGTGATCGAAGTTCCTTTGTTCGTATGGACACGAATTGACAAATTCCTGTATCACAAAAGTAAAAGTTTTTCAAAGGTGAAACCAAAAACAAGGAATATTTAAAAAACGATCAACCCCTCGAAAAAATGTATATAACATAAATTGTGTGTTTTAATGTGCTCTACATTTTTTGTGTGGTGAGTTTTTGTCCATTTCTTACGGTTTAGCAGTTATGCAAAATTTCGTAAAATTCATCCAGAATAAAGTAGTCTTCAGAGGCTATTCCTAGAAAACTCAAATATACATATTATTTGTCAGGTAAATATCTTTAATATACGATATTTTAATCAAAATCGTTAGAGCCATTTTTGAGAAAATCAAAATTTTCGAAAAAAGTTCCATGTAAAGGGTAGTTGGGCGTGGGGGGATTTTCTTGAAAATCTTCGTGTCGCACGCATCCTTGGAAGATACCAAACTTAAATAACAAGTTTGGTATTTAACGATATTTTCGTTTTTGAGCTATGCTGTCCACAGACACACATACACATGAACCTTTTTCCAAAATAAAATTTTTGGATTCAGGGGGACCCAAAAATGTATTTCCGGTGAAATCTCGGTATCGAATTTTTGGGTGCAATAAAATATTTTATCTATACACTATGTACATAGTACGTAGCTTTGGTAAGAATAGCTAGTTGGTTGCAGAATAGGTAGAGAACGTGACATGAACAGATCACAGAAGATTTTTTTTAAAAACTGCGTTTGATTGTAATATTCTCACTTTATGCATCTATTATTTTCATAATCTTACCCTCCAAGTAATTGTAGGGCTGACACCCCCCCTAGGTCTTACAAGCCAATGCATAGGCGTCAGAAGCCTGTCGGGAGCCACAGAATAGAGAACCTGTAACGAGGGGTCGCCCTGTGGCCAGGCATGAACATGAGGAAGTGGATGATATGAAATGTCAGAGAAATTGATGATTGGAAAGATGAAGATGTAGGAATTGATAGAATGAGTGGCGGGAGAAACCGGAGGACCCGGATAAAGCCCGTCTAGATGCCGCTTCGTCCATCACGAATCCCACATGCGAGCGCTGGGATCGAACCCAGGCCGCATAGATGGGAGACGAGTGGTCTAACCACTCACCCTCGGCGTCGCCATCTATTATTTTCTGTCCACAACTTTCTTTGTTTGTATAGTAACCAGGTCATATGTGAGATTGTCAACTTATGAACTATGATAACATTTATAAATACTAGAAATTAGTGTCATAGAACAAAAGGAAAAGAAGAACAAAGTAAGGAAAAATATGTTGCGTCTTCATAGATTCACCCGCCTACTCGTCCGTGCATTGAAGCTCATTAAAAGGTTATTTTACACCAAATGATGTAAGCAGCTGAAAACAAATTGTCTTCAGGCAGGAAATCTATTTAGAGTTTTTCATAAAACATAAAAGAATACGTTCTGTCCTGCAGGAAGGTTGTGATTCAATCTAGCCATACGTACATTTTCCTGTGCACGAACACAAGGTCACCTCAGTTAACCTCAACGTCAGGTTGGTGTAATGACGACCATGTCAAGTACCCGGGTGCTGATTTAACGTCATCTCCTGTTTTTTTCCGGAGAGCTGCACTTTTCCTCACAAGTGAATTTCATTTTATCTCTCTTGAATAAGTTTCCTTCGCTTCCTTTGCGGTAGACATTTCCCTTGTCCTGATTTAGATGTGTATCTTCCTTTCTTCCTTAATTCGGTTTTCCTTTAATGATATTTTCCCTTCCTTCTGCATTTCTGCTTTATTACTCTCTCTAGCCCCGTATGTACAATGTACATAGGGATAGAGAAGTATTGTATTGCACCCAAAAAGTCCATGTCGAGATTTCACAGGGAATATATGTTTTCGGGTCCCCTGAGTCCATGTGTGTGTTTGTCTCTCCGTCTGTCTGTGTCTGTGTATTGTGGACAACATAGCTCAAAAATGAAATGACAGTTAAGTATCTTCCAAGGATGCAACACGAAACTTTTCAAGAAAATCCGGCATCACAAACTACCGGTTATAAGGACAAATTTTCGAAAATGTTGATTTTCCCAAGAATCGCTCTAACGATTTTGATTAACATACCGTATATTACGGATATTTATATCCTAAATAAAATCTATGTCTGGATTTTTCTGGGAATAGCCTCTGAAGGCCTCTTTATTCTGGATGACTTTTGCCGTATTTTGTTTAACCGCTAGACCGTAAGAGATAGACAAAAACTTTCTGCACAAAAAATATAGATTTCGTCAAAACACACAATGTATGTCATTTACATTTTTGTTGTGGAGGTAACCGTTTCTGAGATATTCCTTGTTATTGATTACATTTATAAAGTACTTAAACTTTTCTCGGACAGGATGTCTCCGTTTTTCTTTTGTTTCACTCCTGGTCAAGCAAAGAAGTGATTTGCAATGACAATGGCATAACGACAGCTTTTAAAATCGTAGCGCAGGTGAGCGTGGGTTCGAGTCCCGCCTTGGACATGGATGTTTGTGTGTTTGTAAATATGATTATGTCAGTGTATGTGTAAGTAAAATGAAAATAGCTAATAAGTTGAAATGTAGGAATCTGGAAAGAAAAAAGTGCAAATAAAAGACAAAAAGGAAAGAAAAAGGATTTCAGCACCAGAGTCCTGACAAAACTCCGGAACTGTATTTAAAAAAAATAAAACATTTGACTATAACTTTAGCCTAGTGCATTCCCTTAGTTCCATTCTACTTATAAGGAACTAAGTAATTAAATTCTGCTAATGTTTATCTCGATTAGATTGGTGTTATCTTTTGTTAGAAGTTTGGTTGCAGATTGCTAGAGAAAGTCATGTAAACGTAACACATCAGATTCTTTTACATAACAAAAATCGTCAGGATTTTAATACTCATTTCCCCCCGTTTAATTCCTTCAGCGGGAAAGCTTCTCGTATGTCCAGCTCAGGTATGTGTGTGTGTGTCTGTGCGTGTGTATGTGTGAGTGTGAATGAGTGCGCTGGTATGTTGTTACCGGTCATTTAGTAAGCAATTTGCCCATTAATACAATTTCAGAATTGAACCACTGGAAAAAACCTGAGAAAACGTTTCAAGTAATATAATTGATAGTTAATCTACAATCAAATTACGTGACATCAACAGCGTGGAAAAAAATACCATTTAGAATGTCTTTTCTTTCAATTATTGTTCTGTTATTTATTTCCACTATAGGATTCACTGTTTTTTGCTCACTCCTTAGTTTATTTTTAAAATACTTCCCCTTCTTTTCTCTACGCCTGGCTACTTTCTCTCTCCTTTCTTTTTCTTTATTACTGCTCTAGTCTCTCTGTATTTTTTTCTTTCTTTTCTTCGATCATTGGTAGATTTTTTTACAAAAGGTATAAAACTCAATTGGACAAGCTGTTAAAGGGAAAATTAAGTAATAATAAGAAGAAGAATAGGTAATAATATATTATATTATAATAATTAATTTCAATAGTTATTATTATTATTAAATACTTGTTTCCTATTGGATTTTTTATCTTTTTGTAAATATTAATGGATTATTATAAATGTGACGTATTATTTTCTCTTCTGTGTACATTGTAGGTAGAAAAGCTATTGCATTCCACCCAAATAATAAGATTTCACCGGAAATATCCTTTGAGATCACATGAATAAAAACAAACTAAATAAATATCGTGTGAGCGCACGCGCGTATGTTTGTATGACACAGAGCAATAACTCTTAATTACTAAACTTGATATACAATTTCAGTATCTACTAGGAGTGCAACACAAAGATTTACAAGAAAATCCCTCAACCATAAACTACCTTTTGAAAAGAAAATATTTTGAAATCTTTTGTTTACTGAGAAAAATGTTATTGCCGCTTTAATTAAAACACCATATATTTAAAACAATTAAATGACAAAAAAAAAAAATATATATATATATATAGTGAATTTTCTGGAAATATCATATGCAGTCCACTTCATTCGAAAGGGTGTGTACAATTTTTACAGCTGGTAAACGTTAAGCGAAAACGTACAACACAAAAGTGTAGTTTTCTTTAAGACGCAATTTCAAATAAATTGTTTGTGGAATTAGCTATTTTCTAGATATCTAATGACAACCTTAGGACATTCCGTTATCTGTTTTTTTTTTTTTGTTTTTTTTTGTATGATAAAGAGTGTAAATCATTTTGTGATTGGAGAATACAAAGGAACATGAAGGGAGTAACCGGATATATTGCTCGGGAATATATGTATTTATTTCAGAAAACGTAAGTAAATACAAATCAACGTTATTGTGGTCACATCGTTCTATGATAATGAAGGTTTTATGGAATAGGAATATGTTATGTAACTGTTAGGAAGATAACAGTATTAAGTATGACTCCTTGGCACAGCTCACAAAGAGCCTTGGCTTACCGCCCGGCCGCTGCGTCCCCCATCTCGGTCCATTACACACGCCATGGATGGTGTATTGGGGGGGGGTGAGACGTGGTGAGCGATTCGATCCCTCCCGGCCAATTAATGTGGTCTTCACGACCGGGAGCAGCTATTTCTCCATCAAGTAGCTCCTCAATTGGCCCTCCAGGGACCTCACGAGGCTGAGTGCACTCCGGTCCAGGTATCCCAGCGGGGGAAATGGAAATCTAACCCAAGTCGCCCGCTTGGCAAGAAGCAACGCTACCACCGCGCTAAGAAGACGACAGTACTATTGAGTAAAACACATAATTATTATTACTAGAAATCTAGACTCAGAAGCGAATTAGAATGATTGTAGATCAGGAGCCGTTGCTTAGGTTAAGAGAAACAATAAAACAAGCGATAGTTTTTATAATAGTAATTGATAAAATAATGATTTTAAATACCACACATAAAAGTAAGAACTAAAGCTTTCCTGGCGACGTGTTAATTCAAAATCTTCTCGGGCTTCTAGCCAGGTAAAAACTTGGCTTGACACCAACGTTTCGGAGAAGTGCATCTTCCTCGTCTTCAGGGTGAACTGATCAGAGAAGATTTTGAATTAACCACACATAAAAGGTTGAAAATCGCAAAAAAAAAAAAAAAATCTGATGTGTTCCATTCACATGACTTTCTCTATACCTCTGCAATAAATTATTTTTAAAAAGCTTATGCTTCTATTTACTTCCTGCTAATCGAGAAAAAATTAGCAGAAATAGTCTTATTACTTACTTCCTTGTAAGTAGAAGCGAAATAAGGGAGTATCATAGGTTAAAGGGATAGTCAAAGGCTGGTTGCTATGTGACTCAAGTTCCATTGTTTGTATGGACACGAGTTCACAAAGTCCTGATGAGAAAAATATAAGTTTTTATAGCTTAAACCAAAAACAAGGAATATCTCAAAAACGTGTGTTTTAATGTACTCTACATTTTTTGTGTGGTACGTTTTTGTTCATCTCTTACGGTTTAGCAGTTATTCAAAATTCAGTAAAATTCATCCAGAATAAACTACTCTTCAGAGGCTATTTTCAGAAAATTCAAGATATACATTTTATATGTCAGGTAAATATCTTTCATATACGAAATTTTAATCAAAATCGTTAGAGCCATTTTTGGGAAAATCAAAATTTTCGAAAAAAGTTCCATGTAAAGATTAGTTGAGGGTGGTGGGATTTTTCTGAAAATCTTCGTGTCGCATCCCTGGAAGATACTAAACTTAAATACCAAGTTTGGTATTTTACCGATTTTTCGTTTTTGAGTTATCGTGTTCACAGACACACGGACACACGGACACACACACACACATACACACACGGACCTCTTTGTGAAAATGCTTTTTTTTGGATATTGGGGACCCTAAAACATATATTTCCGGTGAAATCTCGGTATCGAATTTTTGGGTGGAGTGCAATACCTTCTCTATACACTATGTACATGGTGCGTATAGAGAAAGTAAAAACAAATAAGAAATAAAATTAAACTAACAAATTGAAAAATCTGGGGCAAGTCCAGAGCATTTAAATTGTTCATTCTGTACTTTAAAATCCGTGGTTTAGGTGTAATATGCAGCCTCTGGTTCTTAGATTGCGGCTTTAGATTAGGCGTAAGACAGCGGAATACTTTCAGGTGTAAAAATCCTTAGCATGCATGCTTAGGGAAGTAAATCCGGTGGTCCTGTGTCGCACATTTACGAGACGTAAAAGAACCTCAAAACTGATAAAAAGGCCTCTGAATAAAAAGAAATCTGGGGTGTTCGATTCACATGACTTTCTCTACATCTCTGCAACAAATTATTGTTAAAAAGCTTATGCTTTTATTTACTTCATGTTAATCGAGAAAAAATTAGCAGAAATAGTCTTATTACTTGCTTCCTTGTAAATAGAAGCGAAATAAGGGAGTGCCATAGGTTAACGTGATAATCAAAAGCTGGCTCTATGTGACTGAAGTTCATTTGTTTGTATGGACACCAGTAGACAAATTCCTATATGAGAAAAGTATAATTTTTTCAAAGCTGAAACCAAAAACAAGGAATATCTCAAAACCAATCAACTCCAGAAATAGAATGTACATAACATAAATTGTGCTGTACATTTTTTGTGCGGTAAGTTTCTTTCCATCTCTTACGGTTTAGCAGTTATGCAAAATTCCGTAAGATTCAGGCAGAATAAAGTAGTCTGCAGGGGTTATTCCCAGAAAATTCAAGATATACATTTTATTTGTCAGGTAAATATCTTTAATATATAGTATTTTAATCAAAATCGTTATAGCTATTTTTGAGTAAATCAAAATTTTCAAAAAAAGTTCCATGTAAAGGTTAGTTTGGGGTGGAGGGATTTCTGTCAAAATCTTCGTGTTGCATTTCTGGAAGATACTTAAATACCAAGTTTGGTATTTTTTCGACTTTTCGTTTTTGAGTTATCGTATTCACAAACACATGGACACACACACGGAACCTTTTTCTGAAAATACTTTTTTTGGATACAGGAGACCCTAAAACATATATTTCCGGTGAAACTCGGTATCAAATTTTTGGGTGAAGTGCAATACCTTCTCTATACACTATGTACATAGTGCGTATAGAGAAAGTATAAATCTAATAAGTTCCATTCACATGATTTTCTCTGTTACACGAACAACTTTCCTTACAAAAGTTTATTATTTTATCTACGACATGCCAATCAAGGTAAACATTAGCAGACACTGTCTTATTGCTTGTTCTCTTGTAAGTAGAAGGGAAAAGCAATAGTAATATCCTTTAAAAGCTGGTTCTATGTGAAACAATTGAAGTTCGTTTCGCTTTGTATGGCCCGAAGTAAAACAAGAGAGATGAAACGAAATGTCACTTCCTATTTGAGAAAAGTTTAAGTAGTTTAAAATTTAAATCAATGACAAGGAAATTCTCAGAAACAATCAGCTCTACATAAAAGCATATATTCCATAAATTATATGTTTTAAGGAGATCTACACTTTTGTCTATCTCTTACGGTTTAACTATTATGCAAAACTCATCCAGAATAAGGCAGTCTTTAGAGGCTATTCCCAGTAAATTCAAAATATACATTTTATTTGCAATGTTAACTTCTTTAATATACGGTATTTTAATCAAAATCGTTAGAGCCATTTCTGAGAAAAAAAATTACAAACATTTTGCATGTAAAGCGTAGTTTGTGATGGGAGGATTTTCTTAAAAATATTCGTGTCACATCCTAGGAATATACTGAACTTAAATACCAAGTTTGGTAATTAACGGATTGTTCATTTAACGGGCGCGCGCTAGTGCGGATATCTTTCTAAAAATTATTTTTTTGGATTCATGAGGTCTCAAAACTTATATTTCCGGTGAAATCTCGACTCGAATTTTTGGCTGGAATACAACACCTTCTCTATCCATGTTCGTTGTGCATACGGACTAAAGAAAGTAATTAAGTGGTCTTTCACGTATAAAGTAGGAAGCAGAGAACCTCAATAGTTAAAGGGTGGCCATAAACAAAACTAAATATCAACGTTTGCATATTAAAAATTAAATGTTTATCTTCATTAATTTGGATTATAGAATTTTTAAAGCATAGCCGAAAGGTTTCTGGAGTTATGTACCTTATTTAAAGTGATTCACATAAAGTATTACAAGTGAATGTCTTTTAAAGGAATAGAGAAAACCAAACGACAAGAATTCGATAAGTTAGAGGAGCAAGGTACCCTCCAAATTGTGATATACTTCCATATCACGTTTGGAAACCCCTTGCTACGATAAGATTCATAATACTCTGTGTTTGTTTGTTTGTGTACATTCTCTAATCAGGTAATTTATTCTAAACAACATGGTATTCCCCATTATAAAGCACGCCATTGTTTTAAGAGTTAATTTAGCACATTTTTACTTTCTCATATGCACTATGTAAATAGTGTATAGAGAAGGTATTGCACTCCACCCAAAAATTCATGACCGAGATTTCACCGGAAATTTATCTTTCAGGGTCCCCAATATCCAAAAAAAGCATTTTCACAAAAAGGCCCGTGTGTCCGTGTGTGCATGTGTCAGTGTGTCCGTGTGTCCATGTGTCTGTGAACACGATAACGAAAAGTCGGTAAAATACCAAACTTGGCATTTAAGTTTAGTATCTTCCAGGGATGCGACACGAAGATTTTGAGAAAAATCCCCCTACCCCAACCACCCTTTACATGGAACTTTTTTCGAAAATTTTGATTTTCTCAATAATGGCTCTAAAATGTATATCTTGAATTTTCTGAGAATAGCCTCTGAGGAGCAGTTTATTCTGGATGAATTTTACTGAATTTTGAATAACTGCTAAACCGTAAGAGATGGATAGAAACTTACTACACAAAAAATGTAGAGCAATTTACAACACACAAGTTATGTTATATACATTTTTTTCCTGGAGTTCGTCGTTTTTGAGACATTCCTTATTTTTGGTTTCTGCTATGAAAAACGTATACTTTTCTCATACAGGAACTTGTCAACTCCTATCCATATAAACAAAGGAACTTCATTGACATAGCAACCAGCTTTTGACTATCATTTTAACCTATGGTAGTCCCTTATTTCGCTTCTACTTACAAGGAAGCAAGTAATAAGACTATTTCTGCTATTTTTTTCTGATTAGCATAAAGTAAATAGAAGTGTAAGCTTTTTAAGAACAATTTGTTGCAGGGATATAGAGAAAGTCATGTGAATGGTACACATCAGATTTTTTGGTGGTTGTATGCACTTTATTATTTTAAGTATAAAATAATAATAGTTCACAATTAATTAGAACTGCAATGCAGTTAATTCCACGTTACAGGAAGTGCACATATGAGAGCAAAGGCTACAAAATGCTTTAGCGTTGAATGAGCGAGATCAAGTGGATTACGTGGTGTGCAAATGTTAGCAATATTACCATACCACGAAGTTTTCGGAACCATGAAACGGGTCATGAGTCACTCGACTTAATTCGAAGAGCCAATATGTGCTTCTCAGTGACACTAAGAGGTCTTCCGCTGAAAAGGAAAACCACTTCATCATTGTCCGTCCCAGAACTCCGTGAAAATGTGAAATGCGATCCGTAATACTGTAACAGGGGCATTCGACTCGCCCGAAAAAAAATGCAACAGCTGTTCCAGTTGCCAGAGTAATCGTTTGAGTCTCAGAGACAAGCTTTGATGTTACATGTTAAGTCCGTTAAATGGCATTATGATAACAATGATGCTCCTACGTCATGCATAACTGTGCAATGTACTAATAGAAAGGATTATTCATTTCAATATTAACTTTAGGTGGATTACCTCCATTTTTAGAATTTTGCCCAAAATTAATTGCAATTCAATTTAATGTTAAATATAATTTATAGAAGATTATTACTTTATCTACATTGAGACAATTAGGTTTAATAATAAGAACTTTAACTATAGAATTTTCTGATTTTAATCAAGCTAAGCATTTCCAGAAATAGTTATGTATATTATACATTTTGTTGTAAATTTTAATTGAATGTTAAATATTTAATGCAAATTTCTGTTTTAGCTATATTTATATCAAAATTAGAAACTAATTTTGAATATGTATGAAGAAAATTATTGCTTTGCAAATTAAAAATAATTAGCTATATTAATAAGAAATGTATAAATAGATTTAATTGAAGGGAATAGTGATAAGCCAGAAACTGTTAAGTAGTGAACGCTACATGCTGGCTTTAAAATTCCATATTGTTGAAATTTGAGAAACAAAAGTGACAGTACTTTAAAAGAATAACAAATATTTAGCAATTCAAACCAATAAAAACAGATATCTGGGAAATTGATTATGGTATAAATATGTTATTGGAAATAAATTGTAAGTTTTTAAGATATTTACATTTTATTTAGTAAGTTTTCGTTTATCAAACGATTACCAGTTATACAAAAGTGTACAACATTTCTTGCGAAAAAGTGGGCTTCACATAATCTTCCCTTTCAATAAACCTTCTATTTGTAATAGAAATGTCTCAATTTTTTGGTATTTTAATCAAAACTATTAGAGCAATTTTGGAAAAAATTAAATGCCTATTTCGAAATTTTTGTACGTAAATAGTAGTTTGAAATTAGAGAATTTGTTTTAAAATCTTCGTGTTGTATCTTTGGAAGACAGTAAACTTACTAAATCCGGTATTTAATCACCTTTCGTGTTTGTAGTGTGTTTACAGACAGTCACTAACACACATACCATACACACACATAGACCTCTTTCTATAAGAGATTATTATGAATATGTATTGCTAATATTACATTTAAATTTGTTAATTTTGAAGATATATTATGAAATACATTTTAATTAAGGGCCCTCGAAACATGAAAACATGTGGGTATATGCGTTGGAATTTTGATATCCGTTTTTACTTTCTCTAAATGTACTATGTATATAGTAGATAGAGATGATACTGTATCCACCCAAAAATTCGATACAGAGATTTCACCAAAAATATATGTTTTGAGGCCCCCTGAATCCAAAAAGAAGTGTATAGAGATGTACTGTGTGAGGGAGGCACTGCATAACTCAAAAACAAAAAGTCGTTTAAACACCAAACTTGGTACTTAAGTTCAGCATCGTCTTAAGATGAGTCAGGAACTCTAGCTCTACTATCCTTTACATGAAATATTTTTGAAAATTTTGGCTCTAACACTTTTTATTAAAATATTATATATATAATATATAAACGATTCATGGCAAACGAAATATCTTGAATTATCTGGGAATAGCCTCTGAAGACCTCATCATTCTGGATGGCTTTTGTATAAGTGATAAACTCTAAGAGACAAACAAAAACTTAGTACACAAAACTGTAGATCTCGTTAAAACACACCATTTATGTAATATACATTATGGTTTTTTTATTGAATTGAATTTTAAATTACTTAAACTTTTCTCAAATCATAAGCCACCTTTCATTTAATCTCTCTTTTGTTTTACTCCTGACCATGCAAAGAAAACTGAATTTCAATTGTTTCACTAGTGACCGGCTTTTTAAAAGATTTACCGTATTTCTCTTCCACTTAGAAGGAAGTAAACAACAAGTCATTTCAACTAATGTTCATCTTGATTAGCATGTAAAGGATTAATCTTTTGTGACATAGTTTGCAAAGAAATCCATGTGAATTAAATACATCAGAGTTTTCAAAAAATGAAAATACTTTAGAAAATATTTCACAAAGTATTTATTTCAGGAAGCTGCCACTGTTCATTTTTTGCAGCTTTTGCACTAAATTAAATTATTCAAATATATTTTCATTCTTCTACCACTTAGTGGTTAGTAGAATAGTCGTATGCCACTCAAAATGTTTATAGAGAGAGTTTAAGAGAAATACGGGAATGCAAAATAAAAAAATCTGATGTGTTCCATGCACATGACTTTCTCTGCATCTCTGCAACAAATTATTGTTAAAAAGCATATGCTTCTATTTACTTTATGCTAAACGAGAAAAATTAGCAGAAATAGTACTTAGTTCCTTGAAAGAAGAAGCGAAATAAGGGGGTAGCATAGGTTAATGACAGTCAAAAGCTGATTGCTATGTGATTGAAGTTCCTTTGTTTGTATGGACAGGAGTTGACAAATTCCTGTATGAGAAAAGTATAATTTTCTTTAAAGCTGAAACCAAAAAGGAGCAATATCTCAAAAACGATCAGCTCCACAAAATATTTAAATGACATAAATTGTGTTTTATCGGGATGTACATTTTTTTTTTTTTTTTTTTTTTTTTTTTTTTTTTGTATGTGTGTGTAATGAGTTTATGTGTATCTTAAGGTTTACCAATTATACAAAATTAAATATAAATCATTCAGAATAAAGAGTTCTTTAGAGGCTATTCCCAGAAGATTCAAAGTACACATTTTATTAGGTAAGTAAATATCTTAAATATGAGGGATTTTAATCAAAATCTTTAGTCATTTTTAAGAAAATCATATTTTCGAAAAAAGTTCCATATAAAGGGTAGTTTGGTGTGTATAGCATCCTTGGAAGATACAAAACTTAAATACCAAGTTTTGTTTTAAACGGTCTTTTCGTTTTTGAGCTAAGCTGCACACATACACACAGACAGACACACACACAGACATTTTTCTGGAAATTCGTTTTTTGGATTAAGATGCTCTCAAAACATACATTTCCGGCGAAATCTCGGTATCGAAGTTTTGGGTGCATCACAATACTTTCTCTATACACTATGTACATAGTACATGTAGAGAAAGTAAAAAAAAAACAGTTTTAACGAAAGGTGTTCATGTGTATCCGTGGAAATTGTGGACGACATAATTCGAAAACAAAAAGTGAAATAAATAATATACTCCGTATTTAAATTCAGCATATTTAAAGAATGAAGGGCAAAGATTTGTATCTAATTGTCTACACCTCAATTTACCCTTTACATACAAAAATAATTGTTACTTTCTATTAAAATGTCATGAGAAAATTTCACATTTTGTAGTATGCATCATAGAAAAAATAACAACTTATTTAAAAATAACTTATACATCATATTTTATTAGAAAGCGAACTGCAATTACATGTGTCACATTCACAAATTTTGCCTTATCTTCTATAGGCAGACCATTTCTATTTCTCTTCTACAAACTAGTCTTGTAAAAGCTTATGTTTGTATTTCATGTTATTCGAGATATCGTTTGCAAAACTAATGTTATTACACATGTAGGTACAAGGGGATAAAGTAAACTGAAGCAATAAAAAAAACTCTAAAAAGCGGGTAGCTGCATCCTCGTTTTGAAAGTTCATACTCTTTTCGTGACATTACGAAAAATAAAGTATGGTGAGCTTAGTGCTCCAAAAAAGGTATGAAAAATATTGGAAAAATTAAATCAGTAGCTGTACATGTGGCCATCTTATATGAATATTTATTTTGGACAAATAATTATGCGTTTTAATGAGATCTAAGTTTCTCAAGGTATACGATTTCTGTAATATATCTTACATTTACACGAAGGTAAACGTTGTAGAACTTCACTACTTTCTCATATAAAGCAAGTTATACCTTAATATGCAAATATCTTAAAACACTTTGTATTTTAATAAAAAATCAACCATTTTAATAAAATAACAAACAAAGAAACATTTTCTATGTAAAGGGTAGTTAGAAGTGATCAGGGTTTTCTTCAAAACCTTTCTATGGCAAAGATATTGGAAGATGTTGAACTTAAATATAAAGTCTGAGTTATTTGAGTTATACTGCTCTTTCTCCCCCCCCCTCTCTCTCTCACTTGAACCTTTTCTACATTTTTTGCATTCAGGGAGCACATTTCCGGCGAAATCTGTAAATTGAATTTTGGGTGGGATGCGATACATATTTTACCCACTATAAGCATACACCACAGACATTAAAAATTTGAACTGCTAATTTCAATAACTTTCTTTATCTATTATGCTGCAGCAAATTATTCTTACAAATATGTATTCTTTTAATTCATGTTTGTTAAAATAAACATTAGCAGAAATGGTTTTATTACTTAGTCCCTTTAAACACACGCGAAATAAGGGAATACGCTAGGGCAAAGCAATTTTAAAAGCTTGTCGTTATGTGAAACAATTGAAATTCTGTTCTCTTTGCATGGGCAGGATAAAACAAAAGGGATATGAAACTACTGACAGCTTCCCGTTTGAGAAAAGTTTAACTATTTAAAAATTAAAACCAATATCAATCAATATATTGGAGATAGGTTACCCCACAAAAAAACTGCATAGGACATAAATTGTACATTTTAACGAGATAAACGTTCTTTGTGCAGTAAGATTTTGTCTATCTCTTACAGTTAAGCAGTTTGCAAAACTCCTCCAAAATGGAGAGGGCTTTAGAGACTATTCCCGGAAAATCGAAAATATTTCTTTCATTTACCATAAAAATATCTTAAATATATGGTGTTTTAATAAAATAAATAATAACAAAGCTTGATATGGGCTTTCCGTTTTTTGAGTTATCCTCTTCACAGACACATGGACATATTGACACACACACGTGAGCACATGGATCATGTTTTTTTTTTTTTTTTTTTTTTTTTTTTTTTTTTTTTTTTTTTTTTGTGTATTCAGAGAACCCCAAACGATTTATTTGCAATGAATTCTCCGTATATCGAGTTTTTGGGCAGAAACTTCTATGCCTATTATGTGCGTACTAGAGAAAGTAAAAAGTGAATTGCGACTTCCCTTTTGAGAAAACCTATGTATCGTAAATTTTGAAACCAACCTTAAGAAATATTTCGTAAATGGTTCGCTCTACAAAAATGAATATGACATACATTGTGTGTTTTTAGTAGTAAGTTTGTTTCATGTGCCTCTTACAATTTAACAGCTATGCAAAAGTCATAAGAGTAAAGAGAGGCTTAGAGGCTATTCCAAGAAAGTGGATATACATTTTATTTTACACAGTATTTTAATCAAAATCGTTTGAGCTATTTTTGAGAGTATGGTAAATTTAAAAAATTCTTGCATATAAAGAGTAGTTTGGAGTTGGAGAAGTTTTGAGTTGGAGAAGTTTTCTGAAAATCTTCGAGTGGCAGATGCTGAACTTAAATACCAGTTTGGTATTTAAAGAACGTTTCGTTTTTGAGTTATGATGCGCGCAGGTGCGCGCACACACACACATACACATGGACATTTTTCTAAAAATATCTTTTTTTCATTCGGAGTTCCTTAAAACATTATTTCCGGTGAAATCCCGGCATTCGATTTTTGAGTGAAATACAATATCTTCTGTACTTAATATCATCATGGTCGAGAAACAAAAAAAAGAAAAAAAAAAGTTCTAAATCTTTGCCAGAGATCTATGAGTTCTGATTATGCCATATGTTGGTTATGTCATGTAGGTACTATAATAGAAACATAAGATAAAACACAATTTTACTTTCTCTACACGTACGATGTACATAGTGTATAGAGGAAATATTGTATTCCACCCAAAAGTTCAATACCAAGATTACACCGAAAATGCATGTTTTATTACTCCCTGAACCCCAAAAAAAAGCATTTTTAGAAAAAGATCCGCGTGTCTGTCTCTGTGTGCATAGCTCAAAAACGAAAAGACCGTTCATTTTCAAACTTGGTATTTTATTTTGGTATCTTCCAAGGATGCGACATGAAGATTTTCAAGACAATATTCCCCATCCGAAACTACCCTTTACATGGAAACATTTTCGAAATTTTTGTTTTGCTTAAAATTGGCCTTAACGATTTCGATTAAAATCTCTTTTATTTGAGATATATACATTACAAATAAAATGTATATCTGGAATTTTCTGGGAATATCCTCTGAAGACCTCTTTATTCTGGATGATTTTTATTGAATTTTACATAACTGATAATCCCATATCAACCACATTTTAAAACATTTGCCTGTTTCCCTTCTACTTATAAGGAACTAAGCAATAAGACCGTTTCTGCTAATGTTCATCTCGAGTAGTATTAAGTAGATAGAAGAATAGGCTTATTAACAATAATTTGTTACAGAGACGTAGAGAAAGTCATGTGAATGAAGCACATTAGATTTTTTAATATGTACTCATGTATCATATATTATGCAGCATTAAGTGGCTGTTGGCGGGAAGAGCGCGTATTACGTCAGCTTCAATGGAACCCAATGAAATCACAAGCAGTCGAGTGTAGCAAGGGGATGACTTGTCTGACCGCAAACAGATGCTTCTGTACCACTCATTCTTACAGCACTGTGCGTATCTTTTACGTCACTAGGTGCATGTATCAGTTGCATGGAATTTCAGCTACTGACAGATGTCAAGCAATAAAAAATCCCTATTTCGAACTGTGACATTGCTTCCACTTTCTAATGTTCATCTTAAACGTCTGAAGAAAAGTTGTCTCAAAAAATAAGTTATATCCTCTGGGGCTCAAATAAATTCATAAAACTATTCTCAAAAACAAAATAATTATCAAGTTGCATTTTTACTTTCTCTGGCCCCGTATGTACAATGTACATAGGGATAGAGAAGTATTGTATTCCACCCAAAAATTCGATGTAGAGATTACACCGGAAATAGATATTTTAGGAGCCCCTGAGTCCAAAACAGGTCCGTGTATGTGTGTGTAAGTGTGTGTCTGTGTCTGTGGACAGCATAGCTCAAAAACGAAAAGACGGTAAAATACCAAACTTGGTATTTAAGTTTGGTATCTTCCCAAGATGCAACACGAACATTTTCAAGAAAATCCCCCTACCCCTAACTACCCTTAACATGGAAAAATGTTCGAAAAGTTTGTTTTTCTTAAAAGTGGCTCTAACGATTTTGATTATAATATCACATATTAAAGCCATTTCTATCACAAATAAAATGTATATCTTGAATTTTCTGGGAATAGCTTCTAAAGACCTGTTTATTCTGGATGAAATTTGCTTAATTTAGAATAACTAGAAAACCGTAAGAGATATAAAAGAACTTACTATACAACAAATGTAGATCTCGTCAAAATACACAAGCTGTCATACACATTATTTTCGTGGAACTTACCGTTTTAGAGGTATTTCTTGATATTAGTTTCAATTGTTAAGTACTTATACTTTTCACAGACGGGAGTGTTCGTTTTTCTTTTGTTCTACACCTGGCCAAGAAAAAAGGTGATTTGCAATGACAATCGCATAACGACAGCTTTTAAAACATTTGACTATCACTTTAGCCTAGTGCATTCCCTTAGTTCCAGTCTACTTATAAGGAACTAATAACAAAATTCTGCTAATGTTTATCTCGATTAGCGTGGTGTTGAAAGAGGAATCATCTTTTGTAAGACTTTGTTTGTAGAGTAGCTAGAGAAAGTCATGTGAGTGTAACACATCAGATTTTTCATAATTGTAAGAAATTTTATAGTATTGGTAATGATTTAGGTAAAAGCGTAAGCTGCGCCAGCAACCGCGGTTAAACAGCAAAATTAAATGAACAATATTCACCTTTAAGTAATTATCAGTAAGAATTAATAAGCTATATAGTTATATATAATACATAACAATTAAGGTATCTGATGGTTAACTATCTATGAGTAACATTAGTCAAATTATTGTCTCAATTAATATACATTTTAACAAATAAGATTAGAAAAGAAAGCAAATAGTATTATTGAATGTTTTGCGTTTAATAACTACTGGTATGGAGCTGAAGTCTGGACTTCTTTAAACTATGAGAGAATATTCAGAACTATGGAAATTAAATTTTTGAGAACGTTTAAGGGAATGCAAAAAGAAAGAAATATAATTTCCTGTAAAATATTTAAAAACTGAAATCATAAAACGAGGTGAATAGTGAGTTATTTAGATTGACTGGCTGATAATAAGACGTCAAATTAAATCTTAAAATGTAAATAAGCATCAAAAAAGCTAGTGGAATAAGGAATATCTAAACCAGGCTATTTGTGACACATGCTAGCCTTTAATTTTCTAAAACGTAGTAAATGATGATGATTATGATGATGACGATAGGACAAGTAAGAGGATACCGATAGTGATGGCATGAGCTAAAAAACTATTAGTTTTTATTTATTCGTATTTTAACTTATTTCTAATTGTTTGTTTCATTGGTATAGCATACTCACGACAGAAATAACAAATTTGCACTTTAAACTAAGAGGTATTTTACAATTCATATCTATAATAAACAACATCTCGAATACAGTTAACACCATAATAAATTTATTTGACATTTAACAAGCTCTACTTCTGCTGTTTAGTACTTTATCTTACATTTTTATTTTGTATAGCAACTTACTGTTTACATTTTAAAAAAACTTTATTCAGAATGAAGACTACTTCACGTGCATTTCCCAGAAATTATATATTTATATATAAAACACAGTTATTCATTTCATTGTCAGAAAATACCTTTAATGTGGTATTTTAATCAAAATCATTAGAGCTCTTTTGAGATATCAAAGTATTATAAAAATAGAAGAGTAATTTGGGGTGAGGATTTTCTTGAAGATATTCATGTCGCTTATTTGGAAAAAACTGAAGCTAAATGATGAAAAGTTTGATATTCATCCGACTTCTCTATTTTGTTTACACTAATCGCAGACACGTGAACAAGGACGTTTTCTTAAGTTGTTTTCCTCAGGGGGTCTCAAAATGTATATTTCCGCTTAAATCTCGGTTTCAAATAAAAAGCATCTAACTTGTATCTATGCTTTTATCTATTTCTTATGGTTTAATCGTTGTACAAAATCATGTAAAATTCTTTCTAATGAACAGAACTCCACAGGTTATTGCCAAAAAATGCAATTTTGTTAGTCACGTAAATATCTTGTATATGGTATTTTAATAAAGAGCGAGTTTTAAATAAAAATTATTGAACATTTCTCCACATGAAGAGTAATTTGGGGCAGGGGATTTTCTGGAAAAGCTCCGGGTCGAATCTTTGGAAGACATTGAATTTACAGCCAAACTTTAGTATTCATTCAATTTTCTTTTTTGAGATATGCTCGTCATGCATACACGCTAACACATAGGCTTTTTTTTAAAAACAAAATAGTGGATTCAGAGGTCTGAGCGCTTGTATTTCTGGTGTAATTCGATATCATTTTTTGAGTGGAATGCAATACTTCCTCTACACAGTAGCTACGTGGTAGAAAAGATAATACTAATAGAATATTATACAATACTGTTGAGTCTTGAAGCTTTTAGCTTTTTATCAACTCAAAATTCAGTAGAAAATGTATCTTTAATTAGTGCCTTTCTTCAGCATCCACAGAATCTGTGAGTATGAGTGTTGAAATGAATATGACCATTTTTCTAACCAAAATAAATAAAACAATACTTTATATCCTAGAGAAAACAAGTTGTTAACATCATCAGCTGTTACTAAAATCAATACTCCCTGTGTGACTCCAGAAGTTAAAGACGCTAAAAAATGCAAAACCTAAAATTTATTATTATTATTATTATTATTATTATTATTATGTAGTTTCATATTACTCTTCTTCTTGTTTCTCTAACTTACCAATTTTCGTCTTATATCTTCTTCCGTCGACTTGTTCTTCGGTTCTTTCTTCTTCCTTTTGGTTTCCATTCTAAAATCCCTTGTAGTAGTCTACATTTCTGTCATCCGTTGAACATGTGCATATCAAGTTATTTGCTGACAATGGATAAAGCTAACTCTTTAATTTTGACAATCCATTCTTCGCCTTTATTTTGAACATCGAGGAATTCTCCTAAGTAAACTTATTCAATAATTGAGAACTTACATTAGCATAAATTGTCTTAATTACTTGCTTCCTTACAAGTAGAAAGTAAATAAGAGAATTCACTAGGCCAAAACAATACTCAAAGCTTTTAAAAGTTGGTAGCCATGTGGATGAAATCTCTTTCTATGCAGGGCCAGGAGTTTACGACTTTCCGTGTGTGAAAAGTATTTTAAATCTGAAAAAAATAACAAGGAATATCTCAGAAATGATCAATTCCGCGAAAAAAGCGTATATTACATAAATTGTATTTTAACGTGATCTACATTTTTGTGTGGTAAGTTTTCGTTTATCTCTTACAGTTTACTAGTTACGCAAAACTCAGTAAAATTCATTCATTATAAGAGGTCTTTAGAGGCTATTCTCAGAAAATTAAAGATATATATTTTATTTGCCATACAAATACCATTAATATACTGTATTTTAATCAACATCTTTAGAGCCATTCTTGAGAAAATATAAATCTTCGAAATTTTTTGGGGTTTGGGGGATTTTTCTCAAAATCTTCGTGTCACATCCCTGGAAGATACTAAACTTAAATACCAAGTTTGGTATTTTACCGACTTTTGTTTTTGAGTTCGTGTTCACAGGCACACCGACATACGGACACACACATGGACCTTTTTCTATGTATTTTTTTTTATACAGGAGACCCTAAAACGTGTATTTTCGGTGAAATCTGGGTATCGAATTTTTGGGTGGGGTGTAATGCATTCTCCATACACTATGTACATAGTACGTGTAGAGAAAGTAAAAATTATTTCGATTGTTATCAATGCTGTCAATTGACAGGATCATATCAACGCCGTCAGTGTGACGGAATTTTGTCCCGCAGGAGTCCTTTAACATCAGTAAATCTACTGATATGGGGTTGTCTTTTTTAAGCACACTTAAAACCATCGATTTGGACCTAGTTTGAGACCACAAACTTGAATTCAGAAGCCTTACAAGTAAAATAAATAATAAATGCGTTACTGCTAACATTCCACCACAATTAAAAAATAAAAAATTTAAAGTTCACTGAACTAAAAAATTATTTCAAGTTTTGTTTTAGAACGCTCATATGAATGTGCAATGGTACAGTAAAATTCTGCGAGACAGGAAACTTCTTCGGCACTAGTGCATTGCGGGTGAGTCTAAGCATGCGGCGTGGGTTCATGTTAGGACTTCCTGGAATTATTCTTGCCACTCGCAAACCAATAAAACTTTTTTTTTTTTTAGTTTCTATACTTAGTACATGGCATTCCACTTAAAAATTCTATACCAGGATTTCATTGGAAATGCTGTATCAAAAGGCATTTTTATAAGTCAGCGTGTGCCTCAGTTCGTGTGTGTGTGTGTATGTGTGTGTTCGTGTGTTCGTTGTGTGAACAACATAACACAAAAACCAAAAGTCGCTTAAGCACCAAACTTGATAATTAAGTTCAGCATCTTCCAAGGTTGCGATACGAAGATTTAAAAAAGAATCCCCCACTCCAAATCATCCTTAATGGATCAATGGAAAAATTAACGAGCATTTTGGTACTGTCCAAAATGGCTCTAACGATTTTGATTGAAAACCATATATTAAAGATATGTATATGAAAAATAGAACGAACATCTTGAAATCTCTGGAAATAGCTTCTTAAGGCCGCTTCATTCTGGGTTAATTTTACAAAAATGGTAAGCTGAAAGAGAAAAAAAATATTTACTACACAAAAACTGTAGATCTTGTTAAATACCAATTCATGTCATATATGTAACATTTTTGAGTTAATACTTTCGAAAATATTCCTTTAATTTGTTTCCGTTTAAAAATACTTAAATTTTCTCAAACGGGAACTTGCCTTTCTTTTTTCTTTTGTTTTACTCTGGCCATGCAAGACAAGTAGCTTTTAAAAAAGTTACTATCGCTTTAGCCTTGTGTATTCTCTCTAATTATAAAGAACTAAGCAATAAGACCATTTCTGTTCATGTTTATCTCGGTTAGCATGAAGTAGATAAGAGCTTTTGTAGGAATAGCTTGCTGCAGAATAGGTACAGAAAGTTATGTGAGTGGAACACGTCAGATTTTTTCTTTATTTTTATTAACGATATCCAATATTTTATGTGGGAAATTGGAGCATAATTTAATACGTGTTTAGATAACTTACTGTATTCCATTTTTGTAATATGTTTGAACCAATCTTGTTTTTGTTGATCAATTCCACTGTAAGATTGAAATATCTAATTTTTATCTAACGTTCTCATTTGGTGGTATTCCAACAGCGTTTAATCTGCAAGGCTTCTAGGAACTCCAGTTTACTTACTGCAATCTTCCTTTTCATCTTCCTGATCCAATTTTCATAACCAATGTCAAAGTAAAACTGTAATGGGTTGTTCGTGTTCTTTATTTCTAAAAGTGTATTCTATTGTGCTACACATCTCGGATCTCTCAATATAAAACCCTATCGTTAAATTGTTATATTTGTTCCAGAATGTTAAACGATATTAAAATAATTATTTAACAAATGAGCAATTGTAATAATCATATCCAAAGGAATAAATATATTATTACAAAGTTATAAGAACTAGCTATTCTTCTGGAGCTGATGCTTCAATTGCTTCAGCACTGGCTTAACGTGACCGGAGTTGCCGGTTCAATCCCGTCCCAAGACTATGGCATTAAGTATGCTTAGATGTGACAGACCCATCAAAAGATATATTAAGATGCAAAAGCTATATGTAGAATGTATTTCCAGTATACCAGGGACGCTATCATTAAAGAAACGTAATCAGGAAGGGACAAAATAAATAAAATGAATTCATCAAACACAGGCTTATTTAGGTAAATAAGGGTAATGAACATTTGGTACAACTTTTAAGGGAACCTGACATTGAAAACGCTGAATTCTAATAAAATTGAATTCAATTCATAAACAGGAAACTATTTGAAGATGAAAGAAAACATTCTTTGTTGCTTTCTAGACCTTTAAATAACTTTGAAAATCTAATATTCCATCGTGTGTAAAATGTTTAATGGTGGAAACAGTGAAAAAGCGAAAAGCGAAATGAACCAGTAATTTCCCGGCATCTTACGAGAATAAACGTGAAAGATGGCAAGCATACAAGATAATCTACAAGGCCAAGAGACTAATCCTGATGAGAAAAGGAAATATTTTGTCTTTAATGTGCCTCTTTGGAATACTGCAAATCGAAACAAAGCTGGTTACAATATAGTAGCTATAAAGCTATAACATGTACAATTTGTACTTTCTTTACATGTACATAGTGTATAGAGAAGGTACTGTATTGCACCCAAAAATTCGATACCGAGATTTCACTGGAAATACATGTTTTGGGACCTCCTGGATAAAAAAAAAAAAGTATTTCTAGAAAAAGGTCTTAAGTCTGTGTGTATGTATGTGTTGTGTGTGTTGTGTGCATATGTGTGACGTCCCTTAAATACCAAACTTGGTATTTATGTTCAGTATCTTCCAAAGATGCAATACGAAACTTTTCAAGAAAATCCCCCCACCCCCAACTACCCTTTACATGGCAAACATTTCGAAAATGTTGATTTTATCAAAATTTACTCTAACGATTTTGATTAAAATATCGTATATTGCAGATATTTACATGACAAATAAAATGTATATCTTGAATTTTCTAGGAATAGCCTCTGAAGACATCTTTACTCTGAATGAATTTTGCGGAATTTTGTATAACTGGTAAACCGTAAGAGATACACAGAAACGTACTAAACAACAAATGTAGAGTTCGTTAAAACACGCAATTTACGTTGTATGCATTTTTTCCTGCAGTTGACCGTTTTTAAGATATTCCTTGTTATTGACTTTAGTTTTAAAATACTTAATACTTTTCGCATACGGGAACTTGTCAGCACCTGACCCCGCAAAGAATCGGATTTCCATACCATAGCAACCACATTTCAAAGCATTTGACTGTTGGTTTAGCATAGTGTATCCCCTTATTTCCTTTCTACCGATAAGGAATTAAGCAATAAAACCGTTTCTGCTGAGTTTATCTCGATTAGCATGAAAAATAGAAGAATAAGCTTAATAACAATAATTTGTTACAGCGAGATAGAGAAAGTCATGTGAATGGGGCACATCAGAATTGTTTTCCACAAAATTCAATATATTGTAATGTATAAAAATGAAACGTAAGAGTGGTTTTACCTTTATAAATAAAGTTTAGCATATAACAAAGAAGATCAGTATTTATTTTAGTATATCACAACTGAACTGGATTTATACTATTGACTGTTCAACACAACGAATAGCTTAAACTTCTTTTATATATAACAAAACTGTTTTATATGGTTAAACTAAATTGCGTGCATTTACTATTCTTCTAATATGAATTGTATAGCTCATAATTTATAACGGGTGTCTCAAATGTGACCTTTCAGTTGGCAACGGATCCCGCTAATTTGTTGCGAATGAAGATGAGTTGAACTGACATTGAAAATTATTGACCATTATTTCAGAAGATATTAGAAATGCTTTCCTCATCCCTGTAGGCAGGGTTGGACTCTTCTGCTCTTGTTTCCGACACTGTGGAGGGTTTTTCGCGTAATCGTGTATATAACATTTGTGATTTGTTCCTTTATTTTTTTTTTGGGGGGGGTGCGGTACTTAATATCTATTAGGGCGCAATTTCATTTTCTTACTAACAGCTCTATATGCTGTCTGCACAGAAATAGTTGTTTCCTGTACTGATATTCACATTCATTTAGTGGGGCTTCTTAACATGCCATTTGAAATTTCGCCAGTTTAGCCTCTGTTAAAAGTTTAGGTCTACCGCTTTTCGGAGCAACATGTACAGAACCGAGGGCCGCGCCGTGGCCGAGAGGTTAGACCACTTGCCTCTCACCTAGACGGCCGGGGTTCGATCCCAAGCGACCGCATGTGAGATTTGTGGTGGACAAGTGGGTTTTCTCCGGGTACTCCGGTTTCCCCCGCCATCGCATTCCACCGGTGCTCAATCATCATTCATGTATCATCAGTGTCACCGCCTGCGGTGCCATAAGAAGTTAAAGCGGGCGTTAAACACTACCAAAAAAATAATAAAAATGTACAGAACCGGTTTCACGGAATTTGGTAATTAATTCTGTCACGAATGTATAAAAAGTTCAAGATATTTACGTTTTACATTTTCTGAAATCTTAATACCTTTAAAGAATACGTTAACTGAAAATGTCCTTTCTTCAACGGAAAACATTTCACAATCACAACCACACAATATTGACTAAGCACACAGTCCTCACAGTATTATTCACGTAAGAAAAGGAACAAATGCTCCCCCTCCATAGTTCTGTTAACCACAGTTACAACCGTCCGAGTTCACTGTGGAGAATCTTTTGAGACACCAATTTAATTTGATTATTTTCCTAAATCATGCAACCTATTGTAATCCTTTGTTTTGCTCAGTGGTGAATATATTATTGTTGTTATTATCATTACATAGCACTAATATTATTTTTATAAATTACTGTAGCTCTGCCTCATCTTTCGTTTTCGTTCTACGTTGTTTTTCTTCCTATTTTTTTTTTTTTTTTTTTCTGTCCTTCGATGTTACTTTCCTTCCTTGCCACACATCCTGCTTGCATACTTGTTTCACTAAATGACTCACCATCACAGCATTAGTACCAATTAGCCAGAGGCTGTATATGGTGGATCCCATGCGTCTCTATAATCCCCGTTACACCAAGCGCGAACGTCATTAACAACGCAATGCGTGTGATCGCCGCGAGCTGATTTCTCTATTTCCAGCATATGATAACACGTAGTTGAAATACTTGCTGAACCGTTAAAGCCTTAATAAAATTTACCGGGAGCTTCTATTTTTTAGCAACAGATATCGAGCTAAAAATAATTTAAAAATCTGACGTGTTACACTCACATGACTTTCTCTAGCTAATCTACAAACAAACTTCTTAGAAAAGATAATGCTTCTTTCAACACCATGCTAATTGAGATAAACATTAGTTGAATGTTTTTATTACTTGGTCCCTTATAAGTAGAACGGAGCTAAAGGAATGTGCTATGCTAAAGTGATAGTCAAATGTTTTAAAAGCTGTCGTTATGCGATTGTCATTGCAAATCGCTTCTTTGCTTGGCCAGGAGTAGAACAAAAGAAAAACGGACACTTCCGTCTGAGAAAAGTATAAATACTTCACAATTGAAACTAATAACAAGGAATACCTCGAAAACGGTAAGCTCCACGAAAAAAATGTATATGAAATAACTTGTGCATTTTAACAAGATCTACATTTTTGCGTAGTAATATTTTGTCTATCTCTTACGGTTTATTAGTTTTGCCAAATTAAGCAAAATTCATCCAGAATAAACAGGTCTTTAGAAGCCATTCCCAGAAAATGCAACATATACTTTTATTTGTGATAGAAATGACTTTAATATGTGGTATTTTAATCAAAATCTTTAGAACTATTTTTAATAAAAACAAAATTTTCGAAAAATTTTCTATGGAAAGGGCAGTTAGGCTGGAGGGATTTTCTTGAAAATCTTCGTGTCGCATCCTTGGAAGATACATAACTTAAATACCAAGTTTTCCGTTTTTGAGCTATGCTGTCCACACACACACACACATACACAGACAGAGAGACAGACATACACACACGGACCTGTTTCTGAAAATGCTTTTTTTTTTTTTTTTTTTTTTTTTTTTTGGATTCAGGGGGTCCTAAAACATGTATTTCCGGTGAAATATGGACATCGAGTTTTTAGGTGGAATACAATACTTCTCTATCCCTATGTACATTGTACATACGGGGCTAGAGAAAGTAAAAATAATTTAATAACTCGGTGTATTTATTCTGAATAAACGATTGGAGACAGGAGAATAAAATAGACGCACAAATGTAGTTTACTCTCAAAGTTTACTTATATTACAAAGATTCATAAACATTCAACGTGAAAACCGCGAGAGTTCTGCATACATCCAGGTGGAAATCGTGATTTTGCCATATACAATACAGTGTTTCATTTACACACCGATTCGACACGCTCCGGGAGACCGGTAAACAGGTGCAACCCGCATAATAGCAGAGGCATTAGGCGGCAGTTTTGAACGACCAGCGTGTGCAACTGCGAACTTTATTCCAACAGTACATTTCCTATGGTGTAGTGTACGATATTGTTCATGAAACGTTGACATTTGTAAATTTAGTGCTCGCTGAGTACCTGACAAACCACCACAAGGGCCAGCAAATGATGACAAGTTTGGATCACTTAAAGCGGTACACTGCAGAAGGGCATACTTTCTGAAAGGTGATGAGCGTGGGCACAGCACTACAACCTGAAACAAAGTAGGCAAGTATAGAATGGAGACATGCTGGTTCGTCAGTAAAGAAATAATTAAAGTAACTCAATCTGCTAGGAAAGTGTTTCTGGGATATGCATGGTGTTTTATTGCTGGACTTTGCTAACCACGGCATCTACCTGAACCATTTTGTGGGGGGGTTACCCTGGGTTGCCAGGTAAATGTTGGGTAGATTCATTACATCTCCCGGATTTTCCTCATTTCCTAATCATATCTTTCAGGGTCGCAAGACCAGATGAAGGTGTTCGGGGGTTTTGATTGGGACCCACCTTTGGATATGGGGCTGCTTCTGGGGGTCCGCCGGTAGGTTTGGGCTCGTGAGCAAGGCTCGGGGGTGTCGGAAGCATCTGTAGCCGTTAGACATCCCATTCATGCGGGCGCCCGCCATCATCCGGATATTGTCACCTCATGGGGTCACGTAAGAGGCATAGGGCCAATGTCCTGGGGGCTCCGTAGGAGTATATTTCTAATTCTAATGCTATCCAACATTTTCCTTGTAGGTAACTCAACCTATTTGAGGTTCTAACTTAAATTTGAGGCAAACATGCTTTTCCGCTTACCATTGAAGTATGAAATTAGAGAAAATGTAGAAGCATCATTACTCTGTTAATGCTAAAAATCTGATGTGTTCCATTCACATGACTTTCTCTATATCTCTGTAAATTATTAATGTTAATATGCTTATATTTTATTTATTTCATGCTAATCGAGAAAAATTAGCAAAAAATAGTGTTATTTCTTGCTTTATTGTAAAGGAAGCGAAATAAGGGAGTACCATAGGTTAAAATTGACAAATTCCTGAATGAGAAAAGCATACGTTTTTCAAAGTTGAAACCAAGAAAAAGGAATATCTCAAAAACGATCAACTCCACGAAAAAATGTATATAACATAAATTGTGTGTTTATACGTGCTCTACATTTTTTGTGCATTAAGTTTTTGTCCATCTCTTACGGTTTAGTAGTTATGAAAAATGCATCCAGAATAAAGTAGTCTTCAGAGGCTATTCCCTGAAAATTCAAGATATACATTTTATTTGTCAAGTAAATATCTTTAATATCCGAAATTTTAATCAAAATCGTTAGAGCCATTTTTGAGAAAATCAAAATTTTCGAAAAAAGTTCCATGTAAAGGGTAGTTGGGGGTGGGGGTATTTTTCTCAAAATCTTCGTGTCGCATCCCTGGAAGATGCTAAACTTAGATACCAAGTTTGGTATTTTACCGACTTTTCGTTTTTCGTTTTTGAGTTATCGTGCTCACAGACACACGGACACACGGACACACACACACACACACACACACGGACCTTTTTGTGAAAATGTTTTTTTTTGATATTGGGGACCCTAAAACATATATTTCCGATAAAATCTCGGTATCGAATTTTTTGGTGGAGTGCAATACTTTCTCTATACGCTATGTACATAGTGCGCATGGAGAAAGTAAAAATCTGATGTGTTACACTCACATGACTTTCTCTATATCTCTGTAAATTATTATTGTTAATAAGCTTATCTTTTATTTATTTCACGCTAATCGAGAAAAATTAGCAGAAATAGTCTTATTTCTTGCTTTATAGTAAGTAGAACCGAAATAAGAGAGTACCATAGGTTAAAGCGAAAGCCAAAAGCTGGTTGCTTTGTGACTGATGTTCCTTTGTTTTTCTGGACAGGAGTTGACAAATTCCTGTATGAGAATGTATAAGTTTTTCAAAGCTGAAACCAAGAAAAAGGAATATCTAAAAAACGATCAACTCCATGAAAAAATGTATGTAACATAAATTGTGTGTTTTAACGTGCTCTACATTTTTTCTGGGTTAAGTTTTTGTCCATCTCTTACGGTTTAGCAGTTATGAAAAATCCATCCAGAATAAAGTAGTCTTCAGAAGCTATTCCCAGAAAATTCAAGATATACATTTCATTTGTCAGATAAATATATTTAATATACGAAATTTTAATCAAAATCGTTAGAGCCATTTTTGAGAAAATCAAAATTTTCGAAAAAAGTTCCATTTAAAGGGTAGTTGAGGGTAGGGGGATTTTTCTCAAAATCTTCGTGTCGCATCCCTGGAAGATACTAAACTTAAATACCAAGTTTGGTATTTTACCGACTTTTCGTTTTTGAGTTATCGTGTTCACGGACACACGGACACACACACACACACACGGACCTTTTTCCGAAAATGTTTTTTTTAGATAAAGGGGACCCTAAAACATATATTTCCGGTGAAATCTCGGTATCAAATTTTTTGGTGGAGTGCAATACATTCTCTATGTACATAGTGCCTATAGAGAAAGTAAAAATCTAATGTGTACCATTCACATGACTTTCTCTATATCCCTGCAACAAATTATTCTTAAAAAGCTTATACTTCTATTCACTTTATGCTAATCAGAAAAAATTAGCAGAAATAGCTTTATTACTTGCTTCCTTGTAAGTAGGAGCGAAATAAGGGACAAGCGTAGGTTAAAGTGATAGTCAAAAGCTGGGTACTATGTCAATGAAGTTCCTTTGTTTATTTGGATAGGGGTTGACAAGTTCCTGTATGAGAAAAGTATACGTTTTTCATAGCAGAAGCAAAAAATAAGGAATGTCACAAAAACGACGAACTCCACGAAAAAAATGTACATAACATAAATTGTGTGTTTTAATGTGCTCTACATTTTTTGTGTAGTAAATTTTTGTCCGTCTCTTACGGTTTAGCAGTTATTCAAAATTTAGTAAAATTCATCCAGAATAAACTACTCTTCAGAGGCCATTCCCAGAAAATTCTAGATATACATTTTATTTGTCAGGTAAATATGTTTAATATACGCAATTTTAATCAAAATCGTTAGAGCCATTTTTGAGAAAATCAAAATTTTCGAAAAAAGTTCCACGTAAAGGGTAGTTGAGGGTGGGGGGATTTTCTCAAAATCTTTGTGTCGCATCCCTGGAAGATACTAAACTTAAATACCAAGTTTCGTATTTTACCGGCTATTCGTTTTTGAGTTATCGTGTTCACAGACACACGGACACACGGACACACACACACACACACACACACACACACACACACACAGACCTTTTTGTGAAAATGCTTTTTTTGGATATTGGGGACCCTAAAACATATATTTCCGGTGAAATATCGGTATCGAATTTTTGGTGGAGTGTAATACTTTCTCTATACACTATGTACATAGTGCGTATTGAGAAAGTAAAAATGTATGAGTGTTACTAAAATTCTCATATCCACTTCATGTCAGATGAATATGATTCATCAAGCATTTCATAGGCGGAAACCCCTTTTAAAAATTAAAAGAGTTCCTTGAAGTGGCGCCAAGTGATAAAATAAGTCACTCGACGCCAAAGCCACTCGACATTACCCTACGAGGACACAAATAAACACTATGTACCGAAGAATCACAATTACATTGGTATGAATCACATGACGTATAAGCTCCTTAGCACACTGTTCTGCTTCTTGGTGTTATTTCTGCCATATGAGCAACTCAAACAAGCAAAAGCACGTAATGCGACAGAAAAAAAAACTCATGACTTTCTCTGATCGTGTATTAGCGACTGTAAAAATATTCTTAGGAAAGCTTAATGCTTTCTCTGCACATACTTATGTACATAGTAGGCTGAGTAGGCATTGTATGTCACCCTAAAATTCGATGTCGAGATTTTACCAGAAATACATGCTTTTGAGATTCCTTGACTCCAAAACCACAAGGTCCTTGTCTGTATGTGTAGATGTCTGAACAGCATGACTAATAAAAGAAAAGTTATTTAAGTTCAGCGTCTTCTAAGTATGTGGCACGAAGATTATCAAGAAAATCCCCATTACATGGAACATTTTTAGAAAAATTTTATTTTCTCAAATATGGTTCAAACGATTTTGATTAAAATACCGTACATTTAAGACATTTGTATAAAAAATTAAGTTTATATCTTGAATTTTCTGAGAGTAGCATCTGAAGTCCTCATCACTCGGAATGACTATTCCATACGGTAAGAGATAGTCAAAATCTTATTGCACAAAAAGTGTCCATCTCATTAAAGCACACGGTTTTAGGTCCCCTGAATCCGAAAAAAAAAATTTTAGAAAAAGGTCCTGTGTGTGAGCGTGTGTGTGGGTATATGTGTATGTGTGTATGTGTCTGTGGACAGCATAGCTCAAAAACGAAAAGACCGTTCAATACCAAAGTCCTTTGGAGTCCTCAAAAATGCATTTCCGGCGAAATCTCAGTATATAATTTTAGAATAGAATTCAACACTTTCCCTAAATAGTATACGCAGTGCACTAATATTTAAAACGCGATTACAATTACCGTAGAGCAGCATGTGACAATTTTAAAATATTTAGAACAAATCTGATGTGTACCATTCATACAACTTTCTCTAGCTGTTTCAAAGCAAACTTTTCTTATAAAATAGTATTTTTTGTCTACATCATGATAAGCATTGACAGAATTGGCGTAGTGCCTGCTTCTTTGTAAGAAAACGGTAAATAAGGGAATGCAGAGGCTAAAGCATTAGTGAAAACTTTTAAAAGTCGGTCTCTATATGAAACAGTTGCTAAGAGTAAGCAAAAGAGAGACGAAAAGAAATATACTTCCCACTTGAGAAAACTTTAAGCATCCTAAAATTAAAACGAATAACTCGGAAAACTTCGAAAACGATTATCTCTACAAAAAAAATTACATAAGATTGTGTGTTTTAACGAGAACTACATTTTTGTGTAGTTAGATTTTGTCTTATCTTTTACCAGTTATACAAAAGCTATACAGAAGTCATCTAGAATAAAGAAGTCTTCAGAGGCTATTCGAGAAAATTCAAAATATACATTTCGCTTGTAATGAAAATATCTTAAACATAAGCCAAAATTGTTAGAGCCATTTATGATAAAATCAAAAAGTTGAAAAATGTGCGATGTAAAAGATAGTTGAGGGTGGGGCGTTTTCTTGTAAATCTTCGTGTCGCATCCTTGGAAGATAACGAGCTTTAATACCAAGTTTTTTTTTGACTGTGCTGCCCACAGACACACACACGCACATATAGATATGCCTTTTTTTGGCATTCAGGGAGCCTCAAAACATGTACTTCCGGTGAAATATTTGTATGAATTTTTAGGTGGAACACAATACATGCTCTATCCTATATGCATTATACGTACATACGGCTAGAGAAAGTAAAATACCTGAAAAATTAAGGAATGGCAGGTTTCTTATTCATCACAGTAATTCTACTCACATTTTATTCCAAAACATCTTATGCGTTGCACTCACATTACTTACTCTACTTATTTTTGTACAAACGCACATATTATCTACTTCATACAAACTAAGATACACATTTACAGAAACTGTTATATTCTATAATATTTCCTTAGAGTCTAGAGAAATAGGTGAATACAGTATGCTATACAGGATGGCCTTGAAATTCCGTTCTATTTGCTGGTCAGGGAAAGAATAACGAATAACTACTTACTACTTGAGAAAGGAATAAGTATTTTAAAATGAAACCAATAACAATTAATATATCGGAAATAGTTAGCTACAGAAAATGCAATTGATATAATTTTGGTGTTTTACCATATATATATTTTCTGTGTACAAGTTTTTGTCTACCTCTTTCGGTTTACCAGTTATGCACATGTCATACAGAATGAAAAGGACTTTAGAGGATATTTCCAAAAAGTTAAGACATACATTTTATTTGTCATAAAAGTTCTTAAATATATGGTGTTTTAATCAAAATCAGAACCACTTTTTAAGAAAAACTAAATTTTCGAAAAATATTCTATGTAAATGTTAATTTGAGGTTGGTGCATTTTCATGAAAATCTTCGTGTCGCATCCTTGGAAGGCGCTGAACTTAAATATAAAATTTAGTATTTAACCGATGTTTCTTCTCTTCAGAACATATACACATACATGGACCGTTTTCTACAAATGCTTTTACCGCATTCTCCAAACATGTATTTCCGGTGATATCGGTATCTCATTTTTTGATAGAATACAGTACTTTCCCTCCTACCTACTATGCGTAGTAGAGAAAGTAAAAATTCTCAGCATTCCTAATTACTATTACGTTTAAACAGTGAGTCATTATCTGATTGCATTAAAGAAGCAAACAAAATAATATCAGAGATACATTTTCTATTCCTTTGTCGTTGCAAAAAGATTTCTGGGAAAAGATATGTCTCCACATGCCAAACATTCGACGGATGATAAAGGTAATCTCTTACCTAAGCTTACGTTTTTCTTCCAGATTTAAATTCCTTTTCATAATCTCTGCAGAATGTCTTGACTAACAAAGAAGCCGGTGATATCGCTCTATCTTCCAATCAGAACGTATTGTTATGATCGGTATCTAGTTCAAGGAACTGTATATTTTATTTTTGCATATCTTTATTCCATTTATAGCAGCAATAAGTCTTCACAATAAATATACGTCATCGATATCAACTTAAAAGGTAAAGGATGCCCCTTAGTTTACAACAATAAAAATGCTGTACTTAAATACCAAATTTGAAAATTAATCCGTTCCTCGTTTTTAAATTATGCTATTCACAAACATATAGGCGCGCGCACACACGCACACACATTCATACACACACTTATATATGAACTCGTTATAAAAATGCCTATTTTGGATTCAAGGGGTCTCAATTGAATATTATCGATAAAACCTGGGTATCGAATTTTTGGTTGGACTACATTATTTCCTCTACGTACTATAAGGTAAGACCGAGCGAGATGGTGCCAAGATGTGTGCGATTCTGGGGTCGCGGGTTCGATTCCCGGCCATCTATACTCCAATAATAGGTTTCTTCGTGGTTTTCCCTGATCGAATGCCGAAGAATTTTCCTTTCCTCATTTCCCCTCATTTCATTTCCCTTTCAGGTTTCAGGTGAGCTTTCAGATTCTGCAGTGTCGACGGTGCTGGATATATGACGCAGTTGTTTGCACTATGTGAAGATTTCTCTCCGTGGTCACCTGACGGATCTGCGTCACTTGCAGGAATCGCTGCATTACTCTCTTGGGATTGCTCTCTAAAGCTGCGCGGGTGTTTGAACTGTTAATGTTTATGAATTCCGCGCTTCTCAGTGGGCCTAGGACCTCTTCTGGCTCTTTCACCTCAATTGAACCATCATGGTGTCGCAGTAGGCGAGGTATTCCCACATCCTACAGTAAGTAGAAGAGTAAGTAAAAAAGGAGTAGTATTTTCAGTTGAGAAGAGCATAAACTATTTGAAAATTCAAACCAATCGCTAAAAATATCCCGGAAATGGATAACGACACAAAATGTGTGCTTCAACAAGATTTACATTATTTGAATGGTAAGATTTGGCCTATTTTTACGGTTTACGAATCATATAACAGAATGAGCAGGACATTCATATTCTATTCGAGAAAATTCAAGATATACTCTTTATGTGTCACACAGGCACCTTAACCATGTGATATTTAAATCAAAATCGTTGAGATATTTAAAGAAAATAAAAAGTAACGATTTTTCCCATCTAATGGGTATTTTGAAGTAGGGGATTTGCTTAAATATATTTGTGTCGATTCCTTGAAACATTTCCGCTTTGAGTTATACTGTTCACAGACATACAAACAGATCTTTTTCTAAAATGTCTTTTTTTCAAAACGTGTTTCTTATTAGCACAATGTCTAATTACATTCAAAAAGCAAACAAAGAAGCACCAGACGCATTCCTTATTCCCTTTGTGATTGCAAATAGATATCTGGGAAAAGATAGCTAAGTTATGTCTCATACCAAGCATTCTATGATAAGAGTAATATTCTTACCTAATCTTACATTTTCCTTTCAGACTGAAATTCCTTTTCATTATCTGCAGAATATCTTAAGAAATAACAAAGATGCCCATGATAGCGAATTCTCATACGATCGGAAGTTATTGTTATTTTAAGTATTTAGTTCAAAGAATTACACCTTTCATTTTAGTAGAGCGTTATTCCTTTTCGAGTGTTAATATGTCAAGATAATTATACTTTATCAGCTTAAAAGACAGGGTAACTACTTCAGATTCCCAACAATACCTGCAATAACTACGCATTTTGTTAGACACAGCAACTCCAGTTCATCTGCGCTCCAGAGCAGCGAGTTGCTCACTCACAGGAATCTGCAGTTTGCAATACATCTCAGCAGGCAAGCTGTTATCAATATTGAATGATGTTATCAACACGCACAAACATTTTTGCTATGAGTTTCGCCCAATGACATATTGAGGCAGCTAAAGCATATTGAACCAGTACGATCTGTTGCTAAGCACCCACGAGCACTCTAAGTTGAGGATAAGAGGAGTGAATTCCGATTTATTTTAATATACAATCCTCAGTTATTTTTATAGCTATATTAATATTTATAGTTATAACAACTTGATAACGCTTTTACTCTTTTTTTTTCTGGTAGTGTTTAACGCCCGCTTTTACTACTTTGACACGGCAGGCGATGACACATGATACATGAAATGAAATGGAGTACGGTGGAATGCGATGGCGGGGGAAACCGGAGAACCTGGAGAAAACCGGCCCCTGCGCCGCTTTGTCCACCACAAATCTCACATGCGGTCGCTTGGGATCGAATCCGGACCGCCTAGGTGAGAGGTGAGTAGTGTAACCACTCGGCCACTGTTACTTTCTCCACACGTATCATGTGCATAGTGTATAGAGGAGGTATTGTATTCCACCAATAATTTGATACCGAGATTTCACCGGAAGTATATTTTTTAAGAACTCCTGAATCCAAAAAACAGAATTTTTAGAAAAATGTCCGTGATTGTGTCTGTTGGCAGCATAGCTCATAAACGTAAAGTCCGTTAAATACCAAACTTGGTATTTAAAATTATGATTTGCTCAAAAATGTTTCTAACGATTTTGATTAAAATATTGTATATTAAAGCATGTACATGACAAACAAAATGTATATATTAATTTTTTGGGGAATAGCCTCTGAAGATATCTTTATTCTGGATGAATTTTGTGGAATTTTGTATAATTGGTAACGCGTAAGAGCTAGATAAAAACTCACTATACAAGAAGTGTACATCTTGTTAAAATACACAATTTATATTATACACATTGTTCTTCTACAGTTGGCCGTTTTGTAGATATTCCTTGTTATTGATTCCAGTTTTAAAATATATTTTTCACATACGGGAGTTTATCAATTCCTGGCCATACAAACAAAGGAACTTCAATCATATAGCAACCAGCTTTTAAAAGATTTGACTTTATCGCTTTAGCCTATGATACTCCCTTATTTCCCTTCCACTTACAAGCAAGCAAGTAATAAGACCATTTCTGCTAATTTTTTCTCAATTAGCATGAAGTAAATAGAAAGGTTATGAAGCAGCAAATCTAATAATAGTTTACATCAGATAGTTTACTGGGAGCGACGCCAAATTTTCGAAACGTTTTTCACGTAAAGGGTAGTTGGGGGTGGGAGGATTACCTTGAAAATCTGTGAGAACGTGTATTAAATATCATTCAAATAAGTTAAGGATATGAAGCAGCAAATCTAATAATAGTTTACTGGGAGCGACGCTAAATTTTACTTTTTCTGCTCTATTAACCAAAGAATTGCTCTGGTTTAATCGCGACGGATCATTTTGAGACATTATCCTTTCCCATTTTGGATGTACAGCATCATATCAAATACAGCACATAATTTTTAACCCAAAATACTCCTTTAAGGGGGGACTGAATTTTCTAATTTTTTAATGTTAAAGATATTTACTATAAAATTAATGCACTTAATGAGGAAAATAAAAATGACTTTACAAAAGCTCAAAACATTACCTCAGATAGTTTCCAAGATAATACATTAAAACGTTTTAATTGAAAAAATTCCATACACAATAAATTTGTCAGAGAAATATGATGTGTTTTTTTTCTGATACCTTAATACAGCTATTATAAATGTAAGGACTTGATTCAAATTGCTGGCGTTAGTTGTAGCGAATACATTTCGTTTTTATGAAATTGATAAAGCAACCGTAAAACGCATTCTTAATCTTTAGATAGCACATTTGAGATTATGTTGGCAAATTTTCTTACAAATTAGAGTATAACTGAAATGTAAGGGATTATGTTCATGTCCCAAAATGTAAAATTGAGAAAAGAAAAACTACACGCACATACATACACATAAAGGAGAAGTAGAATTAAAAGGTAGGGCATGGCATATATAAACGTGTTGGTGGGCTTAGAAAATGGCGGATCGTGAAAAATGTCCACCAAAATTATTCACGAGTGGCATTAGAATATTTTTACGATGCAATTCAAAATTCGAATATTTTGTCATTTTAAACTAAAAACTCAGACACATTGCTTAAGAATTAACATAAAGCAATATATTCCTCAATCTGAACTTTCAAATTCACATCTACATCCTCTTGACGAGTTATTTTGCTCGGAATGAATCATCCAAACAAGTAAGAAGGACTTCCTTTCCCATGCGCTTAGACCGAATACAATGATTCATCGGTAGGCAGTCAGTTGGGTTGGTCAGGTGCTGGTCTACTGATTGCAAGGTCAGGAGTTCAACCCCCGCCCAGATCGATGTGTTTAAGTGTGCTTAAAGGTGACAGCCGCATGTTCATAGATTTTCTCGCATGTAAAATGAACTCCTACTGAACGAAATTCCAGCACACTGGCGGCGTTGATATGATCCTGCAATTAACAGTACCGTTAACAACGTATACTTTTTCCACCATAAATTTGGAATAATACGAGTATGCTACTAAGCAAGTAAGTTGTTTCAATGCTCAGCTGCGGTTTTGTCTTAAGAGAAGCTGTAGCGACAAGTTATGTTGAGCACGTTCAACCCTGACATTGAAATCATGGCCTTGACTGTTACAAGGCCGTCCCTGTGGCCTCAAACCGCTTCCTTCCTTCACAGCTGTCCGTATCTTACGTCTGCCACGCAGCTACACGTGTTCTCTAGACTACAGTGATAAACATTCGCTTAACTCACACGTACATGTTTACCAAAGATGTCGTGCAGTGAACATTCAAGAGGGAGTGACTTAAATCATCATGCATCGTGATCAGTCTTTAATCCCAAAAGGTGAAAACCGAGTTAAACGTCTAACACTGAACCAAGCTTGATTACAAACAGTCATTAATCGTTTGTTTACTCTACCACGTTGGACATGACTGGTTTCCGAATCAGGGTTGCCAATTTGGCGCTTTTCTCACAGATAGGGATCTTTTTTAGTTCATGCAGCGAAAATAACACATGTGTTATCTCACCTAGAGGGAACTCTAGGTCTTTTGAAATTATATAAATTAATAATTTTATTCTTCTTCTATAACAGGCTTGCTTCAACTACGAGGTGTATCCTACCGTATGAATAGAATATTTTACGATGTAATTCAAAATCGAACATTTTGTTTTACAATGTAAAAACTCAGACAAAATGCCCTTTAAGAATTAACATAACTGTATCAGATATTGCAATATATTCCTGTCTGAACTTTCAAATTCACGTCTATATCCTCTTGATGTTGAGTTATTTAGCTTTGGATGAATCATCCAAACAAGTAAAAGAACTTCCTTTGCCATGCGCTTAGACATAATATAATGATTCATGTAATTGGTTAGATTCTGGCCTTCTGATTCCAAGGTCGCGGGTTCGAAACTGGCGCAACCGATGGTTGATAAGTGTGCTTAAAAAGCCTTACGATATACTTCTTCCTCTGCCCCTATTATTATTATTATTATTATTTATCATTATTATTTATTATTATTGTTATTTATTATTATTTGTTTTTATTATTTATTATTACTATGTATTAATATAATTATTTATTATTATAATTTATTATTATTTATTATTATCATTATTGTTATTATTGTTCTTGTTGTTATTGTTGTTATGATTATTATAATTATTATTAATTATTATATTTTTTGTTATTGTTGTCGTTGTCATCGTTGTCGTTATTGTCGCTATTATCATCAGCATTAGCTTTGTATAAACTCTTTTGCAAACCAGTGAAACACCTCTGTAATGGACACCTCAAAATATCTTACAAAGGGACATTGCCACATTGATGTTAACATATAGCTAGAATTTTTAGTGAAAGTAGATCGAAAATAAAAATGCCTGGTCTCGACGTTCTCTTCCATAGGACTAAGTTTGACAAGAAAAAAAATTGATATGTTCCATTCACATGACTTTCTCTATCTGTTCTACAATCAAACTTATTATAAAACAGTATTCTTCTTTCTATTCCATTCTAATCGAGATATGCATTAGAAGAACGGTCCTATTACTTAGTTCCTTATAAAAAGAAGGAATTAAGGGAGAATACTATGCTAAAGTGATAGTCAAATGTTTTAAAAACTGTCGCTATGCGATTGTCATTTAATTTCGCTTCTTTCCTGGCCAGGAGTAAAACAAAAGAAACACTGACGACTTCCAGCTTGAGAAACGATATTTTAAAATTGAAACCAATAACAAGGAAAATCTCGGAAACATTTAGATTCGCAACAAAAGTATAAAGGACATAAATTGTGAGTTTTGGCGAGGTCTACATTTTCTGTGCAGTAAGTTTTGTCCAGTTATGCAAAAGTCATTCAGAATGAAGAGGACTTTAGAGGCAATTCCCAGGAAATTCAATAAATACATTTTTATTCGGTATATTAATCAAAGTCATTAGAGTATTTTTTTGAGAATCACCTGAGAAAATCAAAATTTTCGAAAATGTTCCATGTAAAGGATAGTTTGGGGTGAGGGTTCTTGAAAATCTATGTGTCGCATCCTTGGGAAATGCTAAACTTATATACTTAAAATACCAATACTTAAAACACTTAAATACTTAAGTACCAAGGATGTTTCGCTTTTAAGCTGTACTGTCCACAGACACACACACACACACACTCGCACTGCTTTTGTTTTATTCAGGGGGTCTCAAAACATATATTTCCGGTGAAATCCCAGTATCTAATTTTTGGGTGGAATGCAATACCTTCTCTACCTACTATATACATTATACATACATGCTAGAAAAAGTAAAAAATGTTTAAAAATTTACAATTTAGAATGATTTGCTAATCTTAATTACTTGCATATAACGATATTTAAGAAAACTATGAGAACTTACTTCATTTATTCGGGTTTCTTTCTTTCTTTCTTGGAGGCACCCATCACCGGGGGGAAATTAAACATATCGGTGGATATTCTCTTAGTTAAAAGAACTATGGGTTGTGACTTATATTTAGGGCTGTCTTGAGCGCAGATACTTATAGCCTTGGTGCGGGCAAACCTCATTATCAGCGCCTGGCGAGGTACCAAGCAACTGATCGTTGAGCGGAAGCTAAAGTCAGCCGTTACAAGTTAAAATGTTATAATTGTTTCCATCGGGTAGGGAGCCCTATGGAAGAGAAAGCCGCAATATAGGTATTTTGTTTTCGATGTATTTTCACTATGAAAAATTGCAGCTCAGTCTGAGACATCAATGTGACAATGACTCCTTATTAGTGTCCAAGATAATTAATAACACTTAGTAAACTGTGGAGATTTTTGCTTAGAAATTGTTAGCAGAATTATAATGGCATACATTAGCAATTCTGAATACCAAGATTAGAATTCGATGTCTTTCACTTCAAGCCGTGCAAGGTCACGCAACTGGATCTTCTTAAAGAGACACTGTTCATCATGTTTACAACCAATCGCAACAAATTTGCTATTTGGTTAATTTTTATTACTCCCGATTTGTTTTTACCTAATTACACACAGAAAAAAGTGAGCGGAGTCACACGTTCGATAGGTAGCAATAATTGTAACTAATTTACGAAATTGATCAAACAATGGTGTAACCTGAGGGTAGTGAGCCAATAATTTTTGGATATGCACTTAGTGCTTCAGTCAAGAAATGTTTAATAAAAATTATTAGCCACGGAAAACTTAGTCCATCATAAATATTTTGGTGAGAGGAGTATTCAGATATTAATCTCAACGTTGCAGGAAAGTGTGTATCCATTTCATTTTGTTGTCCCGCAATCTGGCCATAGGTGATGTAATCGTTTCCCATCTCCTACACATGATTCAACATCTAAGTATTCTGGTGCAAGCTAACGCCGGTTCTCGTGGCCTTGATCGCCAGAATTACTTCACGTGAAGACCACGAGTTCGTGTTCCACCTAGAGAAAGAGTGTGTTAGTGTTAATTGTAATAGTGTTCGTGTTTGCGTGTAAAATAAGCAACAATGGCAAAACATAATAACAAAATTGGCAATACACAATAAAAAAAAAAAAACTGATGTGTTCCGTTCACATGACTTCCTCTACATATTCTGAAACAAATTATTCTTGAAAACGTTTCCTCTTCTACCTACTTCATAGTAATCGAAATAAACCTTAGAAGGAATAGTGCTATTACTTAAGTTCCTTATAGGTAAAAGGAAAAAGATGGGAATACACTAGGCTAAAGCAACAGTCAAGTCTTTTAAAAGCTGGTTGGTATGTGAGTCGCTTCTCATTCCACGGCCAGGAGTAAAACAAAAGAGATATGAAACCGATAAGGACTTCCGTTTGAGAAAAGTTTAAGTATTATAAAATTGAAACCAATAACAGGAAATATCTCAGAAATAGTTCTTTATACGTAAAAGGAAAATGAGAGGAATACATTAGGCTAAAGCAACAGTCAAGTCTTTTAAATTTAGCTGGCTGGTATATGAGTCGGTTCTCTTTCCATGACCAGAAGTAAAACAAAAGAGATATGAAACCTTTTTTTATAGTGTTTAACTCCCGCTTTTACTACTTTGGCACCACAGGCGATGACACTGGTGATAGATGGAATGAATACAGAGCACCGGTGGAACGTGATGGCGGAGAAAACTCACCCTGCGCCGCTTTGTAGACCACAAATCTCGAACCCGGGCCGTCTAGGTGAGAGGCGAGTGATCTAACCACTCGGCCACAGCACGGCCAGATAGATATGAAACCGATAAGGGCTTCCCATTTGCAAAAAGTTTAATTATTTTAAAATTGAAAACAATAACAGGAAATATCTCAGAAATAGTTCTAAAAATTATATGAGATAAACTGTGTGTTTTACGATGATCTACATTTAGTACGTTTCTATCTCATACGATTCACCATTATTCAAATGTCATCAAAAATTAAGAGGGCTTCAGGGGCTATTTCCAGAAAATTTAAGACATACTTTTTATTTGTGATGTAAATGTCTACAATATACAATATCTTTATCAAAATCGTTTGAGCCATTTTGAGAAAATCAAAATTTTCGAAAATTTTTCCATGTGAAGGGTAGTTTGGGGTGTGAAATTTTCTTGAAAATCTTCGTGTTGAATCCTTGAGAGATGCGAACTTAATTATCAAATTTGATATTCAACCGACTTTTCAATTTTGAGTTTTATTGCTCACAGACACGTACATGTAGATCTTTTTCTAAAAATGCTTTTTCTGAAATCATGGAATATCAAAACATATATTTCCGGTGAAATATCGACATCGAATGTTTGGTGATATATAGTACTTTCTCTAGCTACTGCGCATACAGTACATGTAGAGAAAGTGTTTAATAACTGCCTAGAACAAAGATTATGTAGAAGGTTTGGTGAATTTAAAATTGTCCTCCTTTTTTACGATTATACCAGAGAAATAGACACATGGGGAATCTGTAAGAACAGCATTAATTACAAATGATCTTGAAAGGGCTGAAACACTACTTTTTACTTTCTCTACCATGTACATACACGTAGATAGAGACAGTTCAAACATTTGATAGGTACCGAAATTTCACCAGAAATACAAGATTTAATGTCGCCTGGATCCAGATAAAAAAGCATTTATAGCCAAAGTGTGCGAGTTTGTGTGTCCATCCATGTGTGTCAAAAAAAAAACAAAAAAAAAAACGAAAAATCGGTTAAATACCAACCTTGATGTTTAACTTCAACATTTTCCAAGGATGCGATACAAAGATTTTTAAGAAAAATCCTCCTACCACGACTACGCTTTTAACGATGCATTTTTCGAAAACTGTGCTTTTCTGAAATACAGTTGTATTTTTTTATTTTTTCAATTATATAGCCCCCTTTAACATCTAAAGTCTTATCGGGGGATTTTCACTCTGTATGTTCTTTTACGTTTGGTTTAAATACTTTTATTTTCCTCAAACACATACACACATTCACTCTCACATACATACTTCCAGACTCTGTGGGGGATAAGGAATAATTCTGGCTAAAGAAAAATTCCCGCCTCAGCCGGGAATCGAACCCGGGTCAGCTCGCTGACCACTCGACCATGGAGGCAGTCAAATACAATTTTGATTAAAATATTTTATGTTTAAAACATTTTTATGCTAAATGGAATGTATATATTGAATTTTCTAGGAATAGTCTCTGAACTCTTGTTCATTCTGGATGATTTTTGCACAATCTTATGTAGACCATAAGAGATAGATAAAAACTTAAAGATTTGAAGCTTTCTGTGTTGACTATTACAGATGACTTCACGGGATAGCAACCGAGTTTAATTGGAATCGGAGAAGTCCAAGCTTTCGAACATCTTGACAATGTGGTCTTCGCCTTTCTTCTTCCCTGACGGTTGCCATCCCGTTAAGTCATCTGTAAGAGAAAATCTTATTGCAACACAAAAAATGTAGATCTGTTAAAACAATTTATATCAAATACATTTATTGCGATACCAACCGTCTCCTAGCTTCTCCTGGTTATTAGCTTCTATTTTAAAGTACTTACACATTTCTCAAATGGAAAATCTTTATGTCAGTGTATCACACAGAGATCAGTTTGAAATATTTGGCTCTCACTCTAACCTTGTGTATTCCCTTAACCGGCTTGTAACAAAAACATTTCCGCAAATATTTGTACCGATATACGCGAATTAGATAGAAAAATAAGCTTTTGTAAGAATAGTTTGTTACAGAAAAAGTAGGGAAATCTCCTGAATATAACACATCATATTTTTCAATTACCCTACAAAGTGATTTCCTTGCGCATAATAATGGATCTCCTATATGACTCACATGTGACAATGTCGAAGCAAGCGCAATTTCCTTCACTCCTGACGTACTGTATTAAATTATACGTCATCAGTAGTTACTTAATGTTGCGTTAGAATTCAATGAAATGAATTAAACCTTTATTTTCTGAACCGACGCAACCATAAAAACCTTAGCTACAGCTTAGTACAACAATGGTAAATAGTGTACAAATGGGAATAAACGGACAAGCAGAGGTGGAAAATAGAGAACAAGTTATTCAAATGAAACAATGAGATTCTTAGTGTGTCAAACATACATTCTTAACTATGCAATCATAATTAAGAACTTTTATTGTAGTTCAAACATGTAGTGAAGGAATAATGTTTTTAAGTACAAGTCTGAAACCTGAATACGAATGCTAAATCGCAGCATGTCATGGGAAACAAATAGAAATATAGGAACTCCTTAAACCTTCCCAGCGCTTAATCCAAACTTGTCTCTGCACCTTCAACAATGGCAGCATTCTTACGATGTGTCTGAATTTTTCTGTTACACAGTCCAAATTTTGTAGAACATATTTTCATACGCACTACTTTCAATCAACTTGCACTCATGAAATACTGGAAGTTTAGCACAAATACTCATTAATCATTAAATTGCAGGATAAAACCCAGATATAGGTTTAAAAATCCCAATATTTATGAATAATAAACAAGATATTTCTTTCCTGCATATCAAAATTTAAGTCTATACTCGTGTGGATACATTTAAATAATACAGACAACAATAATACTAATATACTAATTTTACTTTAGATTGTGCCGTGCTTAACCTCAAGCAAATATGACATATATTGAAAAAATCTGAGTTCAATTCCCAGCATTTTCTCAGCCAGTTTTGCAAACATACTTTTATCAGAAAATATTATTCTTTTATCCACATTATGCTAATCCTGATAAAAATTAACAGATTTTGTCTTTTATTATTTGCTTCCTTGTAAGCAGAAGGCAAATAAGAGGATGCATTACGCTAAAGCAATTTTCAATTTTTTTGAAAATTAAAAGAATTTAAATACCGTTCTCTTTGCATAGCCAGGTGTAAAACAAAAGAGAAATGACACAAAACATAACTTCCCGTTTGAGAAAAGTTTAAGTAACTTAAAGCTTAAAACAAAAACAAAGAATATTTCGGAACAGGTTAACTTTACGAAAAATGTTTATGACGAAAAGTATATGTTTCAACGAAATCTACTTATTTTTACTTTCTCTATACGCACTATGTACATAGTGTATAGAGAAGGTATTGCACTCCACCCAAAAATTCGATACCGAGATTTCACCGGAAATATAAGTTTTAGGGTCCCCAATATCCAAAAAAAGTATTTTCACAAAAAGGTCCGTGTGTGTGTGTGTGCGTATGTGTGTCCGTGTGTCCGTGTGTCAGTGTGCCCGTGTGTCTGTGAACACGATAACGCAAAAACGAAAAATCGGTAAAGTACCAAACTTGGTATTTAAGTTTAGTATCTTCCAGGGATGCGACACGAAGATTTTGAGAAAAATCCCCCACCCCCAACTACCCTTTATATGGAACTTTTTTCGAAAATTTGATTTTCTCAAAAATGGCTCTAAGGATTTTGATTAAAACTTCGTATATTATAGATATTTACCTGACAAATAAAATGTATATCTTGAATTTTCTGGGAATGGCCTCCGAAGAGTAGTTTATTCTGAATGAATTTTACTGAATTTTGATAACTGCTAAACCGTAAGAGATGGACAAAAATTTACTGCACAAAAAATGTAGAAACGTTAAAACACACAATTTATGTTATATACATTTTTTTCGTGGAGTTCGTCGTTTTTGAGACATTCCTTATTTTTGGTTTCTGCTATGAAAAACTTATACTTTTCTCATACAGGCATTTGTCAACTCCTATCCATACCAACAAAGGAACATCAGTCACATAGCAACCAGCTTTTGACTATCACTTTAACCTATTGTACTCCCTTATTTCGCTTCTACTTACAAGGAAGTAAGTAATAAGACTATTTCCGCTAATTTTTTCTGATTAGCATAGAGTAAATAGGGCCGGGCCGTGACGTGGCCGCCTTTCACCTAGACGGTCCGGGTTCGATCCCAAGCGACCGCATGTGAGATTTGTGGTGGACAAAGCGGCGCTGGGGCGGGTTTTCTCCGGGTTCTCCGGTTTCCCCCGCCATCGCATTGCACCGGTGCTCCATCTCCATTCATGTATCACCAGTGCCACCGCCTGCGGTGCCATAAGTAGTTAAAGCGGACGTTAAACACTACCAAAAAAAAACAAAAAAATAAAGTAAATAGAAGTATAAGCTTTTTAAGAATAATTTGTTGCAGGGATATAGAGAAAGTCATGTGAATGGTACACATCAGATTTTTTGTATTAAGTTTACAGTTTACAGTCATACAATAGTAGTCCAGATTGAACAGGTTTTCAGAGACTATTCCTAGAAAATTCAAGATACAAATTTATTTTTTCATAAAATATCTTCTTAATTATAAGGTATTGTAATCAGAACCGCTAGAGCCATTTTATGAAACAGGTTCTATGTACAGGGTAATTTGGGGTGGGGGGATTTTCCTGAAAACCTTCGTGTAACACGTCCTTGAGAGATATGCTGTCCAGTTATGCTGTCCACTGATAGAGTGGATCTTTGTCTAAAAATGTTTTTTTGTTTTGTTTTAAAGGGCCCAAAACATGTATTTCCTATGAAATCTACCTATTACTACGCTCGGCTGATAAGTACTGGGCCTCTCAATGAAAACAGTACTTAATTTTTTTTTTTTTTTGCTTTATTTTTCAGTATAATCTCCAGAAAGGCTAATACATTTGTCATATGGGTGTTCCAATTTAGTTAAACCATCTCTGTAGTGCGATTTATCAAGGTCCAATGTTTACCGCATCAATGACCTCCTCGTTCTTATAAAATCTTCGTCCTTCAAGACATTTTTTGAGGTTTGGGTACAGGTGGTAGTCACTGGGTGCTAGATCTAACGAATAGGGTGGATGTTCAAGCAATTTCAACTTTAATTCGCACATTTTTCACATTGCAGTGACTGAATGTGATGAAACAAGATTTTTTTTTTTTTTTTTTTTTTTTTGTCAAATGAGGTCCTTTTCTTATCACCTCATCACTCGAACGTTGCAGTAAGCTTGCGTAGTAGTCACCAGTGATACTTTTGCCCTTTCCCAAGTAATCAATAAAAATAATTTCCTGTGCATCCCAGAAAACACTTGCCATAACCTTGTAGGCGACTAAATTGATTTTGGCTTTTTACTTTTTCTATACGTACTATGTACATAGTGTATAGAGAAGGTATTGCACTCCACCCAAAAATTCGATACCGAGATTTCACCGGAAATATGTTTTAGGGTCCCCTGTATCCAAAAAAAGCATTTTCAGAAAAAGGTATGTGTGTGTGTGTGTGTGTGTGTGTGTGTGTGTGTGTGTGTGTTCGTGTGTCCATGTGTCTGTGAACACGATTGCTCAAAAACGAAAAGTCGGTAAAATACTAAACTTGGTATTTAAGTTTAGTATCTTCCAGGGATGCGACACAAAGATTTTGAGAAAAATCCCCCCCATCCCAAACTACCCTTTACATGGAACTTTTTTCGAAAATGTTGATTTTCTCAAAAATGGCTCTAACGATTTTGATTAATATTTCGTATGTAAAAGATATTTACTTGACAAATAAAATGTATATCTTGAATTTTCTAGAAATAGGCTCTGAAGACTACTTTATTCTGGATGAATTTTACGGAATTTTGCATAACTGCTAAACCGTAAGAGATGGACAAAAACTACAACACAAAAAGTGTAGAGCACCTTAAAACATACAATTTATCTTATATACATTTTTTTCGTGGGGTTGATCGTTTTTGAGATACTCCGTGTTTTTGGTTTCAGATTTAAAAAAACATACTTTTCTCATATAACAATTCCTGTCTATACAAAGGAATTTCAGTCACATAGCAACCAACTTTTGACTATCACTTTAACCAATAATACTCCCTTATTTCGCTTCTACTTACAAGGAAGCAAGTAATAGGACTATTACTGCTGATTTTTTCTCGATTAGTATGAATTAAAAAGAAGATAAACTTTATAACAATAATGTGTTGCAAAGATATAGAGAAAGTCATATGAATGAAACACATCAGATTTTTTAGAGTTGTTCACCTGGCGCAATCCACTGTTTTGATTGTGATTTACTTTCTGGAGTGTAGTGATGCAGATCTCACTAAAGCATACAATTTATGTCATATAAGTACTTTTTACTTTCTCTATATAGTAGGTAGAGAAGATATTGTAAAATCGAATTCGATACCGAGATTTTGTTTCTGTATATTTGTGTGTGTATGTGTGTGTGTCTGTGTGTGTTTGTGTATGTGGGGGGAGGGCAGCATAATTCAAAAACAAATGTCTCTAAATAACAAACTTGGTGTTTATGTTCAGTATCTTCCAAGGATGTGACCGAAGATTTTCAGAAAAATCACCCCACCCCAAAATACCCTTTACATGGAAAACATTTTGAAATGTTGACTTTCTAAAACATGGATCTAACGATTTCTACATAGTAAATGAAATGTATATCCTGAAATTCTGGGAATAGCCCCCCAAGTACTCTTCTTTCTGAATGATTCATTACAGAAAAATATAAATCTGTTAAAACAGACAGTTTATGTCATAAACATTTGGGAGGGGGGAGTCTTGGAACTAACCGTTTCAGAGATATTCCCTGTTATTAATTTCAATTTTAAAATATTTAAAACTTTTCTAACACGGAAAACCCTCATCTATTTTATTTATCTTTTGTTTTACTCTTTTAGCAGAATTTCAGTCACATAACAATCAGCTTTTAAAAGATTTTACTATAATTTGGCCTATTGTATGCCTTTATTTCTCTTCTATTTATAAGGAACTCCGAAAACTAAATAATAGGACAACTTTTGATAATGTTTATCTTGATTAAAATGATGTAGATAAAAAATAACATTTTGTAGGAATAGGTCGTTTGCAGAATAGACAGAGAAAGTCTTGTGAACGAAATATATCAGATTTGTTGTGGATGTAACAATTTCCGAGATCTGAAGCAAGCGTGCATAACCTGAAAACTCAGGGACAAGTCCGTGGATTTTTTCCGTTAGGCCAGTACCTGTTTTATACGCTGTAAGTACCGAATGTAATATTACCTTAGTGTCCATTATCCCAAGTTTACCCTAACCATTTCCAAGGTATTCCATGATAATAGTCTAAATTTTCCAATTCTTATACTTTTCTCAAATGGGAAGCCGTCATTCATTTTTATTTTAATGTATTTCAGGGTATGCAAAGAGAATGGAAGTCATCACCTAGCGATCAGCTCTTCAAAGATTTTACTATCGCTTTAATCTAGTATATTCCCGTATTCCTTTTATACATAACAGGAAATACGAAATAAGACTCTTTCTACAAATGTTTATGTTGATTAGAATGAAGTAGATAGAAGAATAAGATTTTGTAACAATAGTTTGTCGCAGAACAAGCAGAGAAAGTCATGTAAACGATATTTCGGAGGCTCAAAACTTTTATTTCGGTGAAATCTCGGTATCAAATGTTTGGTGGAATGCAAAATGTCCTCTAAGTAGTATAGATGAGTAGTAAGGAAAACAAAAACACACATTTTTATGCCTCAATATATTGATAACATTGTGTACGGAAACACAGGATGAGTGGAAATTCAAAGCAAAAGGAGAAACAAAGGCGCAAGCTAACCGCACATTCCTGAGAAGCACATGTGGTAAACGTGATGATTCAGCAACATGTTGGTTCGCGGTCGCATGCTGGGTTTTCCCCGGTACTATCCAAATCGGACTTCTACAGTAGTACAGCTGTTGTAAGTTATTACATAACACAGCGCCATTAATGAACTGTTATCATAGCATTAGTTCACTGGCACGTCTTCTCTCACACCAACGCCGTATTTACAAACATACGGGCCACAATCTGATCATAACATGTAATATCTTACAATTAGTTCTTGGATTATAGACTCGGAGTACAGGTAAAACATCATATTACACACTGCTAGTTTAAAGACCCCGATAAACTTAAGCAGTAGTTTCAGATTTGGAATTTTGGAATTCTGACTAGAGCAGCTTTGTACTTATTTACAAGATATTTGTTGCTATTGTACATCATGGCGATGGCTAACGCAAAAATCACCGTGAGTTGGCAAAGTGGTCCTTGTTAGACTAGTGTAACTTTGAGCATGGAGGTAGATATCTGATTATGTCGGTATATATAGGATCGTTAAATTATATAACGATATAATTTTGCGTTTTTTCCAAAAAAAACACACTTTCAGTAATACTGACATTATTGAAAAACTTAAAAAGTTACCAATTCCCTTGCACATGATCAAACTTCAGGAGTTATCAAGAAAAATGTTCTAGTATTGCAAAAAATGTTCCAAGATTGAGAAGACTTGAAATTTTCATAAATGTGTATTTACACATTGTCTTTTTGCTAAACTGAACCTCTTCAAAACATATTTACAATGTATCACATGAAAAGTAATTTATCTACACAGTATAAAATTTACAATAAATTGGTTTCAATTTTAAATTAATCAACGTTTCTCAAAAGGGAGCGTGAAAAGCGAACCGAACCTCAATTGTTTCACATAGCGACGAAATTTTAAAAGATTTCACTATCGCTTTAGCCAAATGTATTCCCTTATTTCTCTTCTACTTACAAGGAATCAAGTAATAAGATCCATTCTGTTAATATGTATCTAGATTAGCATGACTAAATAAAATAATACTCCTTTGATAGAAAATTTTGTTTGTGGAACAGCTAGAAAAAGTTATGGGAATGAAACACATCAGATTTTTTTTATAAAGGTTTCTTTTGGGTACTGTTCCAAAAGATCTATTACTTTTTCCCTTACTTCTATTGCAAAGTCTTATACGCAAGCTATTTAAGACACCAGGGTGTACGTAAAATGAGTGATAGATATTAAACTAGTTTTATGACTGCCCATATTTATGGATCCAAAAGCATATTGGCCCAAAGCTTAGGCTACCCACCTTGGGACGTTCGATCCCAAGCGACCACATGTGAGATTTGTGCTGGACAAAGTGACAGGTTTTCTCCGGGTTCTCCGGTTTCTCCCGCCAACGCATTCCACCTGTGCTCCATCTTCTTCATTCCATGTATCATCAGAGTCATTGGATAGATAGAGCCAGACAGAAAAATTCAATGCCATAGCCGAGTTTGAACCACGGATCTTCCGGTCTCTAGCCGGTTGCTCTTCCACTGAGCTACCATGGCAACATGCCGGCATAGCATTGAATTTCTCAACTGACTCGCATGTTTCCCGGTAAACCACAAGGTGATCTCAAATTATTTTGAGATGTCAAACTCAATGGCGACTTTCAATAGTGTAAGTACTTTAAGTCCCAGGATTCCTAGTATAGCAAACTATTATGGTCAATGGGTATTGGTTTAACTGTTTTTCACACAAGCCGTGTGTAGGACAGGAGTTGGATATGTAGAGACATGCTAAAAATGCAATGCCATAGCCGGGATTTGAACCACGGTCTCTAGCCATTTTTGAACAATTCAGCGCGCGCACGTGTGAGTGTGTGTGTGTGTGTCTGTGTGTGTCGGTGGACAGCATAACTTAAAACTAAAAGTCCGTTAAATACCAAACTTGGAATTTAAATTTAAAATATTCCAAGGATGCGACACTAAGATTTTAAAGAAAATCCTTCCACCCAAGCAAAAGACCTCTTCATTCTGGATGACTTTTGCATAACTGGTAAACTGTAAGAGCTGGACAAAAGCTTACTACACGCAAAAAATTTAGATATCGTTAAAACGTTCAATTTATGTCATGTGCCTTTTTACATGGAGGATCGTTTTCAAGATATCCCTTGTTATTTGTTTCAGTTTTAATACTTTTCTTATACGGAACTCGTTAACTCCTAGTCATGCAAAGAAAAGGATTTCAATCGTATAACAACTAACTTTAAAAGATTTGACTGTCGCTTTAGCCTAGTGTGCTCCCTTATTTCCTTTCTTACAGGGAAGCAATAATATGATCATTTCTGCTAATGTTTATCTGGCTGGATTAGCATGAATTATATAGAAGAGTAAGCTTTTTATCAATAAACAATTTGTTACAGAGATGTAGAGAAAGCCGTATGAACTAAACACTTCAGATTTTGTATTTAAAATGAGACTGTTGCAGAATTCATTAATGCTAATAGGTAGAAATCCAAATGGCATAATTAACTAAATTACTATTGATTTCTAACAATAAGAAGCGGCATACTTAAACAGCTGGTTTGAAATGGCTGTACTTGTAATACAGGTGGCCCAAGTGCCCCTGTTTGACGTGCACAGATATCCCTTCGTGTTTTAAAACAGTTGCGAAACTCAACTGCCATTTCAAGTTAAAACCCGCCAGTGAAGAATGGCCTAAAATACCTTCGGTTTACCCTTCTCAATGATTGTGAGCCGCCCATCGTCTCGCTGATAAGCAAGAGGGGTAAAACGAAGGTCGCTTAGGCCAGTTCCCTTCTGGCGAGTTTTAACTTGAAATAGCACCGTTAAGTTTGGCAACTCTTTTAACACATGAGCTTTATACACACGTGCCAATAAGGGGCAGTCGCGACTCCTGTTATGTCTATATGTATCGAATATAGGTAATTTAAATGATATGCATGCCTCTACAAGTTCTAGTGGTATTTAATGGACAATTCCGAAAAAATTAAAAAAATGACAACCTTTATTTTCATTTAGAAGATATTCATTTACATTCCTAGATCCTTGATAAAAACACAAATATTTTCCTTATTTTTAAGTTAGTATAGTTCTTACGCAATTAATCACACGCGCATTCATAGCCAGGATACAATCAAATCCGATATAGTGATAAAGTTTGATAACATACCTATATAACTTCGATATTACGATAAGATCGGCGCCAGCATATTGATTATAATTACGCGTGTTTCTGCAATAACCAATCGCCTGCTTAGTTATATCAGATTAAACATAAATATGTATATTATTAAATTCTTTTGTGTTTTCATCGTTATCTCCGTGGTATTTCCGCTTAGCTCGAATATTTTTTATTTTGCTGATCTCAATGCGCCTAAGATATGCTTTACTAAAATACGCTTTATAAAGGAAAAAGTGCCATTAAATTAAAAGTCTTTCTCTTTTTACATTTATTTCCCCAAAAAAGCATAAAGTTTTGACAGAAAAAAACAACTGACATCGAAATTTGTCTGGAAATACATACTGTGTGTGTCTGGCGTGTGTGTGTGTGTGAGAGAGAGAGAGAGAGAGAGAGAGAGAGAGAGAGAGAGAGAGAGAGAGAGAGATAACTGGAGCACAATACCGCACGTAGGTTATAGTGGGCCCTTTTATGCTTCCAATGTGTTTTATAAGAGAATGGAATTGGGGAAAGCTCGAAGGGGGATCAGATCCGGAAGATGATGTGCACCAGAATGACGGGGTCCCTAAAATTCCAACATGACGCTAATCATTAAGCCGGCTAGCCTTGCTGAGATCAACGGGATCCCGAGTTTAGAGAGTAAAACAAAAGAAAAATGAATGACGACTTTCCGTTTGAAAAAAGGTATGAATATTTTAAAATTGTAGCCAAAAACAAGGAATATATCGCAAATGTTTAACTGCACAAAAAGTGCATCTCACCTAAATTTTGTCTTTTAACGAGATCAAAATCATTATATGGTAAGATTTCAAAATATACAACTTATTTATGATGTGAATATCTTTAAATTCCGGTATTTTAATCAAAATCGTTAGAGCCATTTTTGAGAAAATCAAGATGTTTCGAAAAATGTTCCACGTAAAGGGAAGTTGGGGCTTTTTTTTTTTTTTTTTTTTAAAATCTTCGTGTCGCATCTTTGGAAGATACTGAACTTAAGTACCAAGTTTGGTTATTAACCGGCTTTTCGTTTTGAAGCTATACTGTCCACAGACAGACAGACACACACACACACACACACACACACACACATGCGGATTTTTATCTAAAACGCTTTTTTCGGACTCAGGGAACCTCAAAACATATTTACGGTGAAATCTCGGTATCGAATTTTTGGGTGGAATACAACACCTTCTTATCCACTATGTACATTGTACATGCGGGTTAGAGAGAGTAAAAAACAGTTAAATACTCATTTAATTTTGTGGTTCTTGATTAACACCGTAATTAAATATACTTTCCCATAGTAAAATGTTCTTCATGACAGTTACACTTCCACTTCAAACACAGAAAACGCATCAGGGTAAGCTTGTAATAACATCATTAGATCTAGATACAAAATATGTTAAAATAGCGTTCTTATATACATAGGTTAACATTTGAAAAAGCCCACAATTTAAAAGCAGTGTAAAAAGTTCCAGTATTTTAAAATTGAATCCAATAATAAGGAATATCTTGGAAATGGCTATTTCCTCGAAAAAAATGTATATGACATAAAGGAGACCTATATTTTATTCAGTAAGTTTTTGTCTATCTGTTACCATTTACCAACTACACAACAGAATGAAGAGATCTTCACAGACTATTTCCAGAAAATTTAAAATATACATTTCGTTTGTCATGAAAATATCTTAAACATACGGTATTTTAATTAAAATCGTCAGTGCAATTTTTAAGAAAAACAAACTTTTCGAAAATTTCCCTTGTAAAGGGTAGTTGGGATGAGGGATTTTCTTGAAAATCTTCATTTCGCATCCTGGGAATACGCTGAACTTAAATACCACCGGAAATACGTGTTTTGAGGCTCCTGAATAAAATCTGATGTGTACCATTCACATGACTTTCTCCATATCCCTGCAACAAATAATTCTTAAAAAGCTTATACTTCTATTTACTTTATGCTAATCAGAAAAAATTAGCAGAAATAGTCTTATTACTCGCTTCCTTGTAAGTAAAAGCGAAATAAGGGACAACCGTAGGTCAAAGTGATAGTCAAAAGCTGGTTGCTATGTCAATAAAGTTCCTTTGTTTATATGGATACGAGTTGACAAGTTCCTGTATGAGAAAAGTATACGTTTTTCATAGCAGAAACCAAAAATAAGAAACGATGAACTCCACGAAAAAAATGTATATAACATACATTGTGTGTTTTAACGTGCTCTACATTTTTTATGGGTTAAGTTTTTGTCCATCTCTTACGGTTTAGTAGTTATGAAAATGTCATCCAGAATAAAGTAGTCTTCAGAGGCCATTCCCAGAAATTTCAGAATATACATTTTATTTGTCAGGTAAATAACTTTAATATACGATATTTTAATCAAAAGCGTCAGAGCCATTTTTTAGAAAATCAAAATTTTCGATAAAAGTTCCATGTAAAGGGTAGTTTGGGGTGGGGGGATTTTTCTCAAAATCTTCGTGTCGCATCCCTGGAAGATACTAAACTTAAATACCAAGTTTGGTATTTTACCGACTTTTCGTTTTTGAGTTATCGTGTTCACAGACACACGGACACACGGACACACACACACACACACACACACACACGGACCTTTTTTTGAAAATACATTTTTTGGATACAGGGGACCCTAAGACATATATTTCCGGGGAAATCTCGGTATCGAATTTTTTGGTGGAGTGCAATACCTTCTCGATTCACTATGTACATAGTGAGTATAGAGAAAGTAAAAATCGTTTTAGAAACATGTGCGTGAGCAGCATACCTCAAATACGAAAACTTGATTAAAGATCAAACTTGGTATGTAAGCTCAATCTTCCAAGGATACCCCCACCCCAAACTACCCTTTATATGGAACATTTTTCGATATTTTTATTTTCTCAAAAATATAATCTAATGATTTGCTATAAGTGTAAGATATTTTCTGACAAACGAGATGTATATCTTGAATTTTCCGGAATAGCTTCTAAAGACCTCTTCATTCTGAAAGACTTTTGAATAACTGGTAAACCGTATAGGATAGAAAACAAAGCTTACTCCACAAAAATTGTAGATCTCCGTAAAACACCCAATTTGTGCCACATACATTTCGTTTAAGTTAACCGTTTTCCAGATATTCCGCGTTCTTATTTCAGTTTTATGCTACTTAAACTTTTCTCAAACGGGAAGTTATATTTCTTTTCCTCTCTTATTTTACTCCTAGTAAGCAAAGAGTATAGCGACCGGCTTTTAAAATAGTGGTGCGTTTCCGTTTATCGCATACCAGTTTTTCGTATAGCAATTATACAAGAGTATACCAAATTCCATCCAAATAAAGAGGACTCCACAAGCTATACGTTTTATTCGTCCTATAAATATTAATCGAAAATCGTTAGTAATTTTTGACAAAATCTGAAGTTTCGTAAAATTTTCCATATAAAGATAGTTTAGTTAAAATGGCGATATTTTCTTGAAAACCTTTGAGTAACATCCTTGGAACATACTGAACTAAAATGCCAAGTTTGGTATTTAAATGTCTTTCCATTTCTGAGTTATGCTGTTTAAAACACAGACCACTCACGAGCCTTTTTTTACGTTCATTTTTTGTACTCGAAGATCCTCAAAAATATGTTCCCCAAACAACCCTTACATACAAGATTTTCCCTCAAAAATGGCCCTAACGATTTGGATTAAAATGTCATATGATAAATATAAAATTCAATGTAAATTTAATGTATAACTTGAATTTTTCTGGAAATAACCTTAGAAGCTCTATACATTCTTGATGTCATCTGGTAATCGTAAGAGATATACAGAATCACCTTTTTTTTTGAGAACCATTTTCGAGATATTCCTCGATTTTGTTTAAAAGTCACAATACCTACACTTTTATCAAAAATTTTGACTATTGCTTTCGCCTAGTGGATCCCTTTATTACCCTTGAATCTATAACAAAATACGTAAAAAAAGATTTCATAATGTTTATGTTTATTAACATGAAGTAGACAGAAAAATAAGTTGTAAACTTAGTTTGTTGCAGAATAGGTAGTCATGTGAATATTAGATTTTTAAGAATGGGTGTATATATGTGTGTGTGTGTGTGTATATATATATATATATATATATGTGTATATATATATGTGTGTGTGTGTGTGTGTGTCTTTGTATATTTTGTATAAAACGCCAGAATTTGTCTTTTCTTTTGTCTCTTTGCATCACGAGAGATCTACGAATAAACATTTGAATACCTACTGTTTCCGCTTGGAACTAAACACGTCTTGCTAAATTGAAATTATTCCTAAGCAAAAATACAGCGCAATTAAAGAATGTGAATACACGATTCATTCTCAAAGAATTTTGAGACTCATGGTCATTATATTTATTTTATTGTCTACCTTGAAGCCTTTGATATTAAATTTTTATTATACTCTGCATGCATTTTCTTTCTGCCTCCATGTTTGTGTGAGTGTGTGTGTTTGTGTGTTTTATTTCTGATAATCACCATAGCTTGCTTTAACAATGACAATATAGAGCTCTTCCTCGAAGTATTTTAATTGCATAATACAGTTTTTTCGTAGGAAAAAAATGTGACGTGAATTTAATTCGCATTGCACAAGTACCTCTCCGCAATATGAGATGCGCAGAGGAAGTAATGAAGTGGAAATTCCTTTTACAAATTTCCCAAAGCCCACATACCGATCCATGCAGGCAGGAAATGTCACCTGAATGTTGCATTCGCCATCAGATGTTCGATCCTACACATTTTCTCCATGAAAATATTGAGGTTGTAGTCAGTTTCCAATTAACATGTATTAAGGCTGCGCGAGAATGTAATTGGTAATTAATTGTATTGTTCTTTCACATAAGCCGTATTTAGAGCAAGGTTTGAAAGGCTAAAAACACCAATAACACAGCCGGCATTTAAACCACGGATTTTCCGGTTTCCCGCTCAGCTGCCATGGCAATATACCGGCACGATATTATATTCCCCAACTGACAACTGTTGTTCAAATCCCGGCTATGGCATTACATTTTTAGTCCGATTCTATCGTTGCAACGAATTGTTTAACTTTTGTTTGCGGGGGTGGGGGGAGTTTAAAGTTTTGGCTTGAAGTAGTAGGTAATATCGGACGATAAATGAGTGAAACCAAAATGATGCTCAAACGAGCCCATTTGAGGACTCTAGAGCTTAATTTATTCGACAACGTTCACAATAAGGAAAAACAAAATCTTCTCTGAGTAATTCACAACAACCAAGATCTGCCTCTTGAATGTGAGGAGGCAGACACAATTCCAGCATCACATATATTTACTTTCTCTACTGCGTGTTGCAAATAAAGAAAATATTGCATTTCACCCAAAAATTCGATACCAAGATTTCATCGGAAAATAATTCCGTGTGTGTGTGTGTGTGTGTGTGTGTGTGTGTGTGTGTGTGTGTGTGTGTGAGTGAGTGAGTGACTATGAACATAACTCTAAAACGAAATGTCGGTTCAACATCAACATTGGTATTAACTTCAATTATCTTCCAAAGATGCGATACGAAAGTTTTCAACAAAATCCTTCCACTGCAAGATTTTTCTCAAAAGTGCCACTAACAAGTTTGATTAAAATACCATATATTAAAGATATATACATGACAAATAAAATTGCCTTCAATTTTGTTAATCGTGTATAAATGTACAGCGACAGACAAAAAAACACTACACAAAATATGCAAATGTCTTTAAAACACACTATTTATTCCAAATATTTTGTGCCGTAAGCCATTTCCGAGAAATCCGCTATTAATGCTTCGAAATCTTCATTACTTGGTCATTTTTAAGTTCCTTCAATATTCAGTTGTTTCTCGCGGTTGTGTGCAAAGAGCACGGAATTTTAAGGCCTGCATATAGCGTCCAGTTCTTAAAATTTGATTGTCCTACTCCTTATGCATCTATATCGAAATGTGCACTTAGCTATTTTTGCAAAGGGTTATCTCAATTAAAGTAGATAGGAATATAAACTTTCGTAAGAAAGGCTGTATACTTCATTAATAAATGATACATAGAGCAAGTCATCTGATGTAACACACAAAGAATTTTATTTTTATTCCTTTATACCCAAATTTGAAAGAAAGAAAAAAAAGGGCTATTCACAATAAAGTAAAGTGTTGACAAAGCAATCTTCTTGGTAAGAAATATTATTTAGGATCTTTGAAACTCACTTTATTCTTATAAGTACTATTTTAATAATACAGTATGTGGGCAATTGACAAGGAAAGTGGTAACTAGGAAATACGCTTGGTGATGAAGACGCAGTTTGTTTTGTTTATGCGGATTTGAAGTGTAGAATTATTTTGTTTTACAACAGTATGGATCAATATCATACTCGTTCCTTTAATAGGGCTAAAGAATGTTAAATCAATAATGCTTTTATTCACAAGACCATAATGTGACTGTACCAAAACATTTTTGACGTCTCTGAACCCCCAAACAATTGTGTGCATGAACACACCTAAGGCTTAGGTAATATGCTCTGGTTACTTGCGCCATGTTGATGTTCTAATGTTAAAATATAAATCTATGTACGCATTACATTCACATAGCATACTCGATCTACTTCATTTATATGCATACCCATTCTATAAATTACTCACAAAAGCTTATTACTTACCTTCTTTCCTGCGTATAGCAAATAGGGGAAGTATTGTATTCCGCCCAAATTTCGATATCGAAATTTCACTGGAAATATATGTTTTAAGGACCCGTGGACTAAAATAAAGTTTAGAAAGAGCTTCGCGCGCGTGTGTGTGTGTGTGTGTGTGTGTGAGAGAGAGAGAGAGAGAGAGAGAGAGAGAGAGAGAATAGCATAACTCAAAAACGTCAAGTCAGTTAAAAGCAACATTGATATTAAGATTTTCAATAAACCACACTACAGTTTACATGGAACATGTTTCAAATATTTTTTATTTTCTAAAAAAGGCTCTAACGAGTTTGATTAAAATACCATCAATTAAAGATATTTACGACAAATTAAATACATATCTTGAATTTTCTGTGAAGCCCATTTCATCCTGAAGGAATTTTGTATAATCGCTCAGCGATAAACAAAAATATATTATTCAGAGAATATAACTCTCTTTTAAAACACACAATTTCAAATAGCTTATCATAAACCATTTACAAGATACTTGCTATTAATAGTTCTAATTGCTCACTTTATTATTCTTTTCAAGTTAATTCGGCATTCAGTTGTTTTTGCAATTGCATAAAACAGCATTAATTGACTACTGTTATTCTCTTTGTGTTAAAAACGAAATCTATAATATAGCTATTTCTGCAAAGATTTGTCTCGATTAGAATTAAGCAGACAGAAAAGTAAACTTTCGTAAGAATAGCTTATATTCCCTCTAATAACGATAGAGGTACAGACAGCAACGTTGAGTGTAACCCATCCAGTGTTTTTCTATCTACTTTATGGTAATCGAGATAAACTTTTGCAGAAATGGGTCATTATACATACATTTCGTTTTAGGGACAAGGAGAATATAGGAAGTGTGAGTCAATTTTTTTTTAAAAAAAATGGATTGTTATATATACTTCTATATGTACTATTTTCTGGACATCGCGAGAAACGATCTAATAACGACAGCACTCCAAACATGAAAAGTACTGGAAAACTCAAAATAATAACGACTATCACAGAGGATGCCACAAATGTCATTTGAAATAATTTGTCTATTTAAAAGAGATCTACATAATTTATGAATTAAGTATTGTTCAACTTATGGTTTGCCAGTTATACAAAATTAAATAAAATTCTTCTCAACAAGTATGACTTCACCAGCCATTTGCGCCCTCCTCCATCTTCATATACCCAAGGTCGAGGTTTCAAACCCGGCGGAGGACGGTGGATTTTTTTTTTCAGGTGTAAACATCTCTCTCCTTCGGAAGGGAGGTAAAGCCGTTGGTCCTGTGTCGAATATTTACCGCTCATAAAAAACAGCAATTAAAAAGCGTCCATAAATAAAATTCCATTTCCATTTCCACGAGCCATTTGCAAACATTTCAAGATAGATAGTTTAGTTGACATACAATATCCTAAACATGTGGTATTTTATTAAAATCATTAGAGCTAGTTTTGCGAAAAACAAAAATAACGAAATATTTTCGATATATAGGTAGTTTGTGGCTGATAGATTTTATTAAAAATCTCCATGTCACATACTTTAAAGATGCTGATCTAAAACACAAAGTTTGCTATTTGTCCGATTTTTTCGTCTTTCCCCCCCCCCCCTTCCGGTTTGTGTGTGTGTGTGTGTGTGTGTGTGTGTGTGTATTGAGGTGATATCTCGATACGCCATTTTGGGTGAAACACAATAATTTTTCTACCCATTATAAATAGGATCTAAAGAAAATAAATCGAAATGCTCTTGGATAATTATTGATGTTTAACCTATCATGGCAGATGTTATAAGCACTGCATTTCTTACAAGTTTAATTTTTTTCAACAGGAAGAATATTTAAGAAGTGATAATAACTATTCTTTGTCCACCTCGGTAGTGTGGGAGTAGTGTGTCTGCCTCAGATTCAAGAGGTCGCTAGTTCAAATCTCTCATAGGGTGCGTTAACCGAATACGATTTTTTGGAGTTTTCCCGTATCCTGAGAAGACGAATGTCGAAAGTTATTCTTTATTGCCGTCTACCGGTAATTATGAGAAACATATGCAAGCTTAAGAAAGATACACTTTCTGCGTTCTTAAAATAGTTTACTTTTGTTTTAGTGTTTATTAGTATCATAGAAAAAAGTTTTATTACTGTTTTTAAGACCTCACATAACATGTGAGCATTATATTCACATAACTTTCCACAAAAAAATCTAATGTATTACATTCACGTGACTTTCTGTACCCTCCATCGTTTATTTTAGGGTACACAAATTATTCTTACGAAATGTTTCCTATGGTTTCCTATCTACGTCATTTTAACCAAGATAAATATTTCGGAAATAGCTGCATTATATATTTCGATAGATATACAAAAGAAATTGCGATAGTCAAATGTTTTAAATAGGGCACTATACTAGGGCATTAAATTTCCACATTTTTTTATGAAATCATGAGACAACTGAAAATCGATACGACTTTAAAATAATGACTAAATATGGCAATTCGAACCATTAAAAACGGATATCTCGAAAATCCACAAAGTAATTTTAAATAAATTGTGTGTTTTAAAAAGAACTACACTTTTGCCTAAAGTTTACCAGATTATATAAAATATGTCCTTCCAAAAGAGGAGGACTTCACATGGCCAAAAAATTTAAGATAGTTATACAGTCTATTTGTAATATAAAAATGTTTAACACGTTCTATTTTGATAAAAATCACAGTAGTTTTTCAGAAAATCAGAAATGCCGAAAAAGGTTCCATGTGAAGAGTAACAGAGGGATTTTCATGACGTACTGGACTTAAATACCAATTTTGGCATTCATACATTTCAATTTTGGTTATGCTGTTCACAGACACATGCACACACATACACTACCCTTATTTATTACTTACTTTCTCGCTTACCGAGCAAGTTGGCGCCACGGAATTGTCTGCGACCTGCATTCGGGAGATCGTGGGTTCGATCCCTGTTGAATGCGCACTTGGGGTTTTTTGTTGGATCTTCCTTATCTCTTAGACGAATGGTTTTTTCTCACGATTTCCTTTCCTCATTTCCCTACCTTTCAGGTGTGCTTCTAGGCTCATGATGCGTGGCAGCGCTGAAAGATGGCGAGGATGCATGTGTTCCGTAAATGCTGTGCTCGGCGTTGTGGTCGCTGTCCTCACAGGGGCAGCGACGTTTGACGAAACCAGGAATCTGTGGCGGCTGCACGCGGATCCTGGCGCCTGATAAACCTTCAGCCACTGAGTTAATAACTTCCGCACGTCTTTGTAGCCTGACTGCCTGCGTTCTTTAGCCTCATGTGTTCCCTCGTTTCACCCTTTCCTCTGGGAGGGTATAAGCATGTAATATATCTCTATAAGTCGTAGTGCGTGAGCTGTTCCCACTGTTGTCTGGCCTTCACCTTTTACTTAATGGCTCCCTCTTCTATGTTTATCGGCAGAGGTTTCCAAAGTTAACTTCCTCGCCCAACCTCAGTCCATTCCACAGTCTTGGAAAGGGGTTCGAGCGCTATCTTCCCAAGCACGCTTCTTCTTCCTTGAGATCTTTTAACCTGAAACCATACTCCGCAGCATCTCCGTGGATAGCGCTCTTCTTCCATCCTAATTATAATGGCCGTACCAGCGCAAATGATTTTGCGTTACAATATCTTTAACAAGATCTTTGCTTTAACAGCGCTTGCTAAAGTGTCCAGCTTTGATACTTCGTGGCGCAAGGGACCGCAGTTGTTAGTCCCGCCTTGGGCATGGTTGTTTGTGTGTTTCTGTTCTGTACCAATTAGGTCACGCATGAAGGCCAACACGTGTAAAATAATCGTGTTACCTGGAGGATCTCTCGAATAGAAAGAGTTTTCCCCTCAATTTTCCTGTGGCACATGTAACTTTTTTCCAAAAATGTGTTATTACAAAAGGGACTTAAAACGTGTATTTCCGTGAAGAATGTGTTTTGAGTGGAAGAAAGTGTTTGAAAAAATCTGATGTGTTCTATTCACATAAGTTTCTCTAGCTGTTCTAAATAAAACTATTTTTATAAAAGGGTATTATTTTATCTCATCATGCTAATCGAGATAAACATACGCAGAATTGGTCTTATTGTTGTTTCATTCTAAGTAGGAGAGAAATAAAACAATACATTATGTTAAAGCGATAGGCAGATAGTCAATTTTAAAAGTTGGTCGCTATGTGAAACAATTGAGACTCGGTTCGCTCTGCATGGTCCCGTTAGGTGGTTTAAAACTGGAACCAATAACAAGATATATCTCAAATAACAGTCAGCTCTACAAGAAAAATGCATAGGACATAAATTATTTTGTCTTAACGAGCTCTACATTTTGTGTGTGTTAAGTTTTGGCGTATCTCTTACGGTTTAACCGTTATGCAAAATTCTGCAAAACTCATCCAGAATAAAGAGGTCTTCAGAGGCTATTCCCAGAAAATACAAAATACACATTTTATTTGTGATGTAAATACTTTAATATATCTTATTTTAATCTAAATCGTTAGAGCTATTTTTGAGAAAAACAAAGCACCCTTCCTCCCCCCAAAAAATAATTTTTGCCCAAAATTCAAACTTTTAAAAACAAAACAAAACATTGGTTCATTAATACTTTTAGCATATTTTTATATTCAGATTCCATTTTTTTTATTTTCAAAACTTTTCCATATAAAGGGTAGTTTGAGGTGGGGGATTTTTTGAAAATCTTCGTGTCGTATCCTTAGGAGATATTGAGCATAAATACCAAGTTTGTCTTTTAACAGCGGTTTCGTTTCCGAGTTATGCTGTCCACAGACACACGGACCTTTTTCTAACATTTTTTTAGACTCAGGGGACCTCAAAACATTTCCGGTGAAATCCCGATATGAATTTTTTAGTAGAATACAATACCTTCTCTAGCTACTATTACATTGTACATACATATGTGTTACAGAAAGTAAAAATGGCATCTTTGTTCTAAAGCGGGTACTTTTTTAAGTACCTCCGTACCTCACTCCTAAACCATCTCACAGCAGACATTGGTCAGGTTCTTCATGCGTCATGTCGCTATATCGTATATACAAAGGCCGAGGAGCACATTTGTATACCCCTCAAATTATTTCCAACTTAACATTTTACATTTAAACTGGCTAACTTATGTGAGCCAGTATACAATAAGGTATTAGTATTAAAAGTAAACTTGCCTGATATTTAAGATATTATCAAGAAAGATTTATTTACATTATTCATATAAATTAATATTTTTATTTACACAGAATATCAGCAAAACACTTTATTTTACATCTAAATTAAGTGTAGAATAAAGCGATCAGACATACTGACCTGAGGAAATTTGTGTTTAAGCTGGCAGTGACGTAAATATCGGTATTTTCTTGTTTTTGTTTATTTTTATATATATATATATGGTTGGTAATATATTTTAAAATATTTTGGAGCGATAAAGTTGTAGTGGAGAAAGTTGGGTTGCACACCAGTTGTTAATCTTTCTTCTATTTTCATTAGTTCACAAGGTATATGCAACATCGTCACTAATACGATAATTACATCGACTTGCTTTTGAGCAGTTTCAGGGACAACCCATATTACTATGTTAAATCACTTCTTGAGAATACTGGCGAATAAGAATTATTACACAGAAAAAAATAAAACGAAATATTTGTATGGACAAATATGCAATAAAATAAATACAAAAAAGCCGTGCGACTTTTACTTACCGAATATTTGGATTAAGGGTGCCGACTGACAAAAATAAGGAAATAAATTACTTTTGTAATCGAACTTAACATCTTAAATTGTTCCTGTGGCTTTTTTTTATTATTACTGTTGTGTTTTATTTCCCTTAAGAGTGACTGAAAGGCAGGTACATGTTTTATACTGTTTCATTATGTGGCTTACACTTACTCTCACGCCCCCCCCTCGCCCCAAAAGTGGGTGCCTAATTGACTCCTGGTCTTTAACAGTCAGTTTGTTAGTATACTAATTTTTTAGCATTACGAGAAGCTCGCGATGTTGCTGAAGTTCCTAATTATAATTTTAGCAGTCGATGTGTTAAGCGAGGAAAGTGACAAAAAGGTTCTCGTGGCCTTTGTTTTTCCCCGCTTTACGCCGCCCTCTTCGGAATCACGTGGTCTTCCGCCAAGGAATCCGCTGCCATGTCAATGTTGGACCTACCCACAAGTCGTAGCGCTATTGCGTGGGGTTATGAATCATTGCGCTCGTGTACGTCCAATCTCGCAACGACATCCTACTACTATATTAACCTGAACTGCATCACTTCAGTCACATTATATGAGAGACCACGCGGAAGGAACAAACATTCAAGGCCTCTAAATTCCACCACACTAGTGAAAGTAAGTAGCTAATTTTGTAAACAGATACTGCTTGCTTATGTTTTCATACCTGCATTATTCATTACTACATTTTAGTCGTTACTCCTATTTACGTATTTCTATTTATATGAATTATTTACTTCTCTTTTCTTCTGGTCCAGTTTCTGGCAGGCACTTGCTCTGTCATTTCTCGGACACTTTGCAGCCACTTCTTTCTCTATCGCTGTGTTTTGTTTTCTACAGAGTAGTACTATAGTGACGCATACAAACCGGTTGCAACGCGTTGTAACCTCGCAACTTTAGCAGCAGCTGTCCTGAGGATTTGTATACAAAAACTCGCGTTATTAAACTTTCGTACAATTGACAATTTTAACATTTTCTCGATATTCGACATCAGTATTTTATTTTCCTTTACGTTTTTCTCTTCTGAATTGCTTCAGTTTAATATATCAGATATTTTCTTTTTGCTGCATTTCTTATATTAGTGCATTTATTACAATTAATTTATTCGTTTCCATATTTCGTCCACTTAGCAGAATTTGATTTGAAAATGTTTAAATTAGAAGTTGTCTGGTTTGTTTCAAAACATTTATCCATTCAAATTACAGGACAGTGTTTAAAGTGTAAACCTACATGACTTTAATACATCAAAATTTGATGGTTTTAGATTTTTAAAAAAGGTGTAGTTCGCAGTCATCTATTAGATAACCCTTCTAATTCAAATTTGGAGGGTAGTCTGAACCTGGTCCCCGAGCAGCTTTCACAGTTTGCTACCGAAATGTAATTATTTAACAAACTATGGAATGGGCGATTTGTTTAAATTTCATTTTAATATGTTATATTTTCAATGGTTAAAGCTTCAGGCAGAGGCCGGGTTAATCTAATATGTGGATAATTGACATAATGCATTACTAATTGTATTTCTTTCTTAGGATGGTATCACACAACATGCATCTCATAACGGCAACAGTCCTAATTGCTGCGTTCGCGGTGGTGGCGAGCAGACACAATAAACATGCGCTCTACGTGGAACACTATAAAAACGTACTAGAATTTAAATGTCTGGAACCGCAACCTAGGATAGTTCCATCAGCAGAACTGTCCCACGAGCTAGCGGGGTCTGACAAACTCGTAGTACCTAATGTCACAGTGCTACACCGCTGCTACGAGGATTGCGGATTCTGTCACGCCAAAATGCGTTGCGTGGCTGCTCTGGAGGAAGAAATAGTGCTGGTCTTCAGTGTTACTAAGCTTGGAGGTAAAGAGACCAAACTAGCAGTCAAGGCTACCAATCATACACTATGTGGCTGCGAAATACCCAAGAGTGTTTAGTTAACATATGGAGCATCGTAGCCCATACTTTGCAGGTACATTTGCATGTTGCTCAAGTTTGTCAAGTTGAAGGTGTGAATAATGCTGCTCGCAATAATATGTACATGATAATGATTTTTTATGAGTCATAATAATAGTTGGGCAGTATGCACCTCTAATTATTTATTTAAACTTAAGATATTCAGGATATGTACATTTGGATTATCCATGCTTTTACTATACCACCAATTTTATTTATAATTTATTCCCCTATTGTGTACATTTTTAAGGTTACTTGATTTATTTCAGCCACAAATAAGCTTCCTGTATGTTGCTTTAATACTTGTTCCTTTTTTATTGACTTTGCAACTAATTCTCTCTATTAATAATTGTTTAATAAATTAAACTCCAAGAGAATCCTGTATAAAATTAAACAAAGAAAGACAATTATAATACACTGTATTATGAAGTTAAGCTGTTGCTTATTCACTATGTGTTTAATTAGAAAAGTTTTTATAAGTTGTATAAACCAGCTTCAAAGTAGACAATTAAGTGGGTATATAAGAAACAAACAATTTAGTTGTGACATAATTCACTGTGTGAATTTTCTAACTACATTCTGAATGATTAGTAAACTGCATTAAAACAATAAAATCTTCACAAGTCAAAATTCAAACAAATTCTAAAGCTGCATTTCCACAATAGTAGGGGAGATTATTGGTTGCAAAGTTAAATCCAAATGAAATAAGTTATTAATTTTGGCAATATTGTTTACTATTGAAATCTAAGCTCTTCACATTTGCTTTCTTTCGAGTATGAGTGGAGGGAGTAGTTAACAGCACTACATAAAGTATATTTATTTTTTATTTAATTATTCAATGTATGTGCTTTAAAATTGTCAAAAGGAAACTTCTCTTCCTGAGGTTAACTGATCTTCAGTATTTTTATCATAAGTAGTACCATTTTGTAACTCTGCTGTGCAGATGTTATTTAAATTTGTTTTGCTTTATATAAGGTGAAGCATGCACAGTATGGATTAGCATAGTGTTTAAAAATGTCTGCATTATGAAACTGTAATTCAAAATATTTTAAAGTATTTATTAATTTTTGTTATATCTGTTACTTTTGCAAAATGAGAACAATGAACACTTCTCATACTTTGGAATATTTTTCGGAGAAAACTATTATAAAACTATATATACAGTGACCAGATGACAAGTTATATAGTTAGTATATAATGACAATAGCACAAAAAGCTCTCAAAATATTATTTTTGAGGCAAACATTTTTCCTGGTGATTAAGCTAGTAAACATTTCAAGTTTATTCCAAAAGTCCTATTTTGAAAATCAAAAGTGTTTTAAAACGTGATTTTTCATAAAAATATGACCATCCTTTAGCTTAGCAATAATGCAATGTAGCAATTTTAAAAATTATATATAAGCATACTGGCATATTTATGTCTCATAAATATGAGTTAAATAAAAATATAAAACAATTGTGACTAAATGCCAGCAAGTAAGGTTCCATTACAGGCCACTAATGGTTTTACTATTGTCTTTATAAATTGTTGGTTCTATCCAATCATTTGTTACTGCATATATTATTTATTTGTAATTCATGTCAAGCACAGATAATATAGTAATTATTTATTTTAGTTTTTGCTGTGCAAATGAATTATCTGTCATAAAGTACTGAATATGCACTTACATTTACTTTTACCCTAGATTAAGGTTATTTATTGGAATTAGTTTACATATCTAAGTGGAAACTATACTGCTTAAACTTTGACAGCTTTGAATTGTTATTTTTATTGTTAATATTTATTTCAATTTTGCAGCACTTGACAGCTTAATAGCATATTTTTTTATCTATATTCAAACAGTGCTGCAAACATACAAGGTCTAAATATTTGTACCATAATGCTGTGATATGAAAAGACTGTAAATATATAATTTATTAAATATTTATTCATTTGTAAATACTATTTTATGTGTGGTTTCCCTTCTTTTCCTGTCAGAAACTAATTTTACTGCGATCATACATGTTAACTTTAGGAGAGGGCCAGGCAATTTCTGCTCTCCAGAATTCCAAGATAGATCTCATTAAATAAACATAAAGGAAAATTGTTTAAATATACCAATACCTTTATTTCAAATGCAAAGCTCATCTATTAAAAAAAAGTGAGGGTGTTATAATCAGGTTTCAGTTAACTTGGGATCAGAATCAAGAGCACACAAAAGCCTAAGTTTTTTGTTTTGACATATTCATAATTTCATTCCTTATTACACAAAAATATTTTGCAGCTTTAATACATGTGATCAGTTTTCAAAGGTTGATTCAAATTGCAATTTATTTTGTATGTCATGAGAAATCCACTTGAAGCAATTTTGTTGCATGGATTTTTCAAGTTTGTGGTTATTGTCACACCTAAAAAGGGTTTTAAATTATTTTTCTCATTTGTGTGCCCACTGATTCAAATTCTTTGTATTCACCTAAATACTGTTGCTCTTATTCATTTAAATAAGGCCTGGGGGACATTACACCGAATGTGTGAATAGAGCAACTACTAGCACATATGCTAAGTGGAACCAGCTTTTCCTAGCATAATCCCCTATTAAGTTCGCAGCTGGACCAGTCGCTACATTTTGGTGGATATAATAAGAAGAGAAGTATGGCATAGGAATGACTTTGCAGTACTGTTCTCAGAAGTGATTTATTTCTTGAAGAAACAATGTACTTAGATCTAGCAGACAAGTTTATAAGCAAGAATGAACTTCTGCCAACTTTTACTGCATACAGCACCATATTGGTGAAATTGATCATTATATATGAATTGAAATAACTGGAAAAGAAATTTTGGGAAGGAAACCTTGCAAACCTAAGTTTAAGGAACTCCCCAGGATATGCCATTTTCAAGGATTGAGTAATACTTGTGAGTTGCAGACACCCTGCTCACAAGTATCTGACTTAGGCTACCATGTCAGTAGGAATGAATTTAGATGGAACACTTTTGCTAGAAAACAGGTAAGAGGCAATGGACCTAGTGTAATTTTCTTCAAACTTTAAATTAACCATTTATTTAAGTTTCAGACAGTTGAAAGCATCTATACCACTACCATTAAATCTCTTTCTTTAGTTACTAAAATGTCGTAACTTTATTACAAAACCCTACTACCTCAATATGCATAGCAAGTCGATCAATGCCTTTGACTGTGGTGACACATATTCCATGTTTTTGGAAGAATGCAAATTAGATGCTTATAAAGTAAACAATTCATTATTTTAATGAAATCTTGTATGGGAAAGAATAAATTTCTCAGAAAAAACTGAAAACTAATGCAATGTTCTAAATTTTCTCACTACACTAACGTTTCTAAGGTGTTCATCTTTGACGTTAAAAGAGACTGATGGAAATGGAAGTACAATGCTCCAGTTTTACAGTGTAAGAAGAGTGATGTGAAGTGCAAATCTTAAGATTCTGTATGATTTTCTTGGCCATGAAGCTTCATGACTTTAATATTACTAAGGTGTGGGCATGAATCGGGTAGAAAACTATTTATAGCATTATTCACACATGATATTTTGAATTTAAACACAGACCTTGTTTTTCGTAAGTCTAGTCATCCCTGTTATACACGATCTCACTACAAGTTTTCGCTTAAAGCGATTTTTAAAAAATACTGATTTTAACATTGTACAAATGACAGACAGATGCATCTGTTTAAAACTTTTTTTTTTTTCTGTTTACCTTGAAATAGCTAATATGATTATCACATTCACTTCATGCATTTTTGCGTTAGGTGATGATTCATGAGAACCAATTATTTGCCTAATGCCAGGTAAATTATTGTTTATTCTAGTGGTAGTACTTGCAAGTTTACTGGAATGTTAGCTCCAACCGATGAGATTTCTTCAGAAATAGTTCCATAACAGCTTGTGTGAAATTTTCATCAACATCCTTTAGAAGCATATAAAGTAACTGCTTTTCTATCATTGACAGAGAGGATAATCTTTCTTGGCCCACTGTAGATCTACAGTGAAATTTTACTTGATTTAAAGTGGAAAATGACTGTTCAACAGAAGCTGCAGTTGCTAGTACAGTTAGAATTAGACAAGCTAATTTGTAAACTTCAGGCATAGTCCACACCAGATTCTCTCTCGTTCATTATTTTCACTATTTCACCTACTGACTTTCCTTCAAAATCTTCAGAAGAGTACACAACACTAAGTTCATATTTCTGACGTACCAAATCAAAATTTGAGCAATAGTAATCAGGAAAAGACGTTCTGTAATTTTTGAATTTTGAGGAATCAGGGAGAGCAAAGAAATGAAAACTTTCATAGTTGGAAAACCTATTTTGTATTTGATAGAATATCCTCCTGAATTTAATTTCAGCAACTTCTGATAGGTAGAGTCAGACTGAAAAATTCAATGCCATAGCCGGGATTTGAACCACGGATCTCCTGATCTCTCTTAGCTCTTCTAAACTGTTTTTTTCTGGATTACCTTTGCATGGCAATATGCAAATTCCATAGATTTGTCTTGTAATATGTTGAACAGAACGTTGGTATGAGCAAATATTGCCGAAAACGTTTTGAGGAGGAAGAGAATATCTAATAGCCAAAATAAAGAAAACCTTGGGCATTAACCAATGTATCAGGTTCCCAATCAACATTGTTTTCTGGTTCTGTTACGAATTCAAAGAATAAAATCAGGTTATCTCATTGCTCTTGTACAATATTGACAAGGCGTGAATTGAAATTCCAGCATGTTGGAGCCACTTTTGGTAACTTTCTTTTCATAAAAGCAGGCAAATTTTCCATTCTTTTAGTGGAATGAGAAAAGAAATTGGAATGCCCTGATAGAATTTAAAAAAAAAAAAATCTGCACTTATCAATACATATTGCAATACATTCTGCCTGTTACAGAACCAAATTCAGGATATAACAGTAACAGCTAACAAATAATGCCCCTGAGGAAATGCCACTTTTACTTTAGATTGCAGATCACCTAATTGACCACACAAAACGGCTGTACCAACATATGTCTGAGTGACAAGTTTCTTACAAATATTAAATTCTTTAACTGTTGTAAGCACATGGTTGTAAAGTGCCTCAGCAGATCTGTCTGCACTGACATCTGTAAAGCCCATGAGCCTTTCTTTAACTTTCCCCAATTTGTCCACATGGCGTAAAATGGTAGAGAGTTTGGATTTGTTCATTTAGTCTGAGCACACATCTAGAAGAATAGCCAAAAAATTAGCAGATGCAAGTTCTTTTGTTATACAGCTAATCATAACACCCTTATCAGCTTCGATTAAATATTATGTACGGATGACAAAATGCCCTGGAAAACTGTAGCATTTTTTTAAACGATCATTTAAAAGTTGATCGTACAACTGAGTAAATCCAGTGTTTCTGTGTAATTGCCTCTACTAAAGAAACTTTCTGACTCGTCGTGTCCTCTAAAAGCTAATTCCTGGTTCCCTAAGTGACACACAACATCAATAAGTCTATCCAATATTTCTCAATTCTTTGTTACCATTTCATTATGCTTTGAAATTTGTAATGATTTTTGAGCATTTAGCTGCAGGTCTACTCGCGTATTGCCAAAATTACAAAGAGTGAATGCACAAAATATGTGATTTTTTGTTTTTTCATGCTTAGTTAATGAACCTGTTTGAGAAACTATATTGTCGAATCCTTCTTGAGACCACATGGTACTGCTTTTGTCATTACTAAAACGAAGATGGCCAACAATAGAGTTTGTACAATTTGGGGCAACCAGTTAACCATTTGTACCTAGAATAATTGCTGATGCAGAAATGTCTGTTATACTCTCGTTTTCTGTCTTGACATTTTACAATCAAAGCTAATATTTCCGGAGTGGGCGTGTTGTTTTTCATTTTAAGTTTTTCAGAAAATTCAAAATTCCGAAATCCAGTCTTTAACACATGTTCTACTGCACATTCACAAAAACTTATCACAACACTAATATAGGCAAAAAAACGATTGTCAATTACAAAATTTAGTGATGCATTTCGACAGCTAACGGCTGGCATCTAAGCTACCTTCCCCCTCGCCTCTCTAGTGGAGAAGTGGGAGTGAGTGGCTATCACTTCAACTTGCGATGGACTAGATGCGCTCACACACCAGTGCTGGCATTGCTTAACTAGCGGAGAATGCTGAGAGTATGGTTACCGTTTTAACTTGCGGTGAGGTAGATATACACATGCACATCACTGCATATATATATAAAAGGAAAATTTAACCACAAAAAATTTTAGATCATTTTGTATTTAGTTGAAATGACATACAAAAACATTGTTTATTTTGCATGTTTATTAAGAGTCATTTTGAACACACTCTAGTTTAGTAAACCGGTGGTGTATGCAGTATATAGGAGAATTTGCCACTGACTGGGAGACTATCAAAGTTTCAAGCTTTTCATCATGGTACACATGTCATACTTGGTTATAGACTGAATAATACAGTGTTCATCCCACAGTCCAAGTAGAAATTGTTTTCTAAAATTTTATTTCAGATACAAACTGGATTGATTTGCATATTTATTGCACATACCTTTGCATTCGTGAAATCAATTTTTAACCCCATTTTGCATACATTACTTTTGCAACGTTCCAGTTTTCAGTAACTGCTAAAAATGCTCACTATTTTCTTCTAAACACAAGACTATTTGTTCCTCAACACTTTTCATGTCAAAATTTCACAGCAACTATTTTCTTGTAAGTACAATTCCAATGTCTGTGCATTTCCATGACATCCTTTTTAAGATTGCTGCTTTAACAGTTAGAAATTGCATCTTTGAGTTATTTTAGGGAGTATGGGTTGCCAATGTACACACTTTTCCTTAACAAAAAGAAATCTGGAGAGGTCAGACTGGGGAAGCTTAGAGGCCATCCTCTTTTGCAGATTATTTGATTTCTGAAAAATTTCTTCAATATCTCCATGGACTCATTTGTAATATGACAAATGGCTATATATTATTAAAACAAACTGTCACGTTCATCCAACATAATCACAAACTGCTGTACAGTATCCATATAGATGACACCATTGACTTGTTTCCTCAAAGAAAATGGACCCAACAATTCTTTTTTGTAATATTGCACACCAAATGCCAAATTTTTGTGACTGAAGTGGCATTTCATAGCGGATATACAGATTTTCATTGCACAAAAGCTAGTGTTCTGGGAGTTAATGTAGCCACTGAAGTGCAACCACACCACATCCGTAAAGAAAGTCTTGTTAAGAATGGCTACATTGTTGCATGTGTAACTATGAAACCATTGGCAGTAACAGGACATTTCCCTGGATCAGGCAGCCGCAGCTCATGATATGGGTGCAGTTTGGACTCTTTACATAAACAGCACTTTTATCTAATGACAAATCATTGGGAAATAGCCTTCTCCATCTCTCCAAGCATCTTTCATACAATTTGAACTCAAAATATGCTTCTGGCATAGCAACATGCTGCACATGTGTAAAATCCATTGTTTACAATTGCAATCCAATGTCTCACTCTGAGCAACGCAACAGCTGCTCAGACCTAAAAATAACATTAAGCCATTATTCAAGGTTACAACAATCTGTAATGCAAAGCTTGCCAACTGATCAAGCAAAATACCCTAAAGGCAATTTTTCCAAGTACAAGAATGGTGACTTTTCGAACGCTCTATAATTAAGACTTTTTTATTTCAGACATGTGTTCCTAGGCATATCTGTAAGCCCAAACTGACAAATTGAACAGATATGATATATTCATTTACAATTATTTTTGCTTCCTCCTATGGAATGTCGACTTATCAGAAACTTAAAACTGAATTTTAATTGCTGCAATTTTGTTTTCTTAAAACTACTAAAATAGTATCTTAAAATATACTTTCATTTTGTTTATTATAACAATCTACAAAAAGGCAGACTTTGCATGATCAGTCTTCCAGTTTGGTAGCAATTTTTAAATAAACTATCACACATAGTATAGTATTTGTAATAACTGTAATAAGTAAGTATAGAAACACTGAAAACAGAAGATGAAAGGTGATTTTAAAAATAAAACTATGGAAAAATATTTTATTTTAAAATACAGCAACATAAATGTATCAAGGGACAAACGCGAGGTATGCTTTTAGTTTTTCAGTCTTATGCTTTTCATACAATATTTACAATTACACTGCAGTATTACAATGTGTAAAAACAGTTAACAGTAGCTTGAGAAAATGTCCAGACATCTTTCATCAATTGCATGACAAATCCTACTCCTCCTCCTGCTTCTCCTTGTCACCTGTAAACATGAATTTCATTTGAAAACATTCATACATCATAATATTTACAATCATTTCTAAACAACAATTAAACATTTAAATCCAATCTGTTGAATTATATCAATTCTTACTGAAGCATACCTTCAATAAAAAAAATATTAATAATAATACAAAATATACCAATGAATTTAAAACAGTTGCATTATTCTTAATCTTGAAAGATTGTGATGCTTAAAATGGCATTTGTAGTACCTCTGAGAAAAGAAAAAAAAAGAAACAAATCATGATGAAATGGGTACAGGATTGAGGAAGCATATGAGCATGTAGCACACACGTACCTGCACTATGTGGCTTAGTTAGATACTGAGCAGTAAGTTGGGTGACCTGCTTCCTGGTCTCAGCAGGCACTTCTATTGTGATGTACTGAAAACTCAAAGATGTTCTAAATAAGATCACTCCTACCTCTGCAGCTGGTGTGAGGATTAGCTGCAACAGCTTCCCTTACTTATGGCATTTACAATCACAAGTTCTTATGTCGCACCATGATGGCTGATTTGACCCAAGCAGTCAAGCATGTCTCTGGAGTTCCAATTATAGGAAAAATTTCTAGTCCAGTCATCTAGCTGAAAACTTGGCTATGAAGTGCTTGTATTTTTCTGCAATTATGCTCACACTTTCCAAACACTTGCAACACATCAACTAATTTGTTTCGGTATTATGGCTGCTCATTAAGATGAGTGAAGAGCTAAAGAGCGCAAAACGCCAACCTTCAGCATGTGTTCACTAGGAAGTTGAGACAGCTGAACAATAATACCCATTCCTGACAAAAGGCTGCACAACTAGGCCACCCAACTGATTGCTCAGTGATTATTCCAGTTACTCAGTACATTTTTCAGGTGTACAAGTTTGATGTATTAACAGAGCACTGCCTCTTAGTGTGTCAATTATAAATAGAAAATTACTTATATGTTAAAGTAGTTATTCAAGTTTATTCAATTAATGAAAAACTGTTACGATTTTGGGATGTTTTGGCTTACCTTTTAGATTATTAAAACTACCCTCACCCTTAGGTTAGTGGTTCTCAAACTGTGAAGCACAACTATTTAAGCAATTATGTGCCAACTCTTATGACTGTTTAATCTGAGGTAAAAAAATTTCAAAATCACATATTAAAATAAATATATAAAAGAATAATTAAACAGAATAATAATGCCTTTGATATAAACGTGTAGAATATATATATATATATATATATATATATATATATATATATATATATATATATAGAGTGGAAATTCTAGTTTTTTTTTTTTTTTTTTTTTTTTAAATAAAAATAAATAAGACGATACTGACTGGATTTTTTTGGAGGAAGTGAAATAGCATGCAACATAATTAGTAATATGGGTTTACGATTTCCTCCAAAATTAAAGTGAAGGTCTATATGTACATTTTTTGTTGTTGATAATTACTGATCTAAGCAAGTAACACAGGAATTTCTAGTGTTAGGATTTATATAATGAATTTGAGATTATCTTAAACTGAACATAAATAAAATTATCACATATTAAAAATATGTAGGATCAGTCTCTGGAATTCATACACTTCTCAATATTGACTTCACATCATTACAAACACAAATTCTAAGACTGGATTGCAAATTGCTATCTGACAGCATATTTCTATGTTAGGGAGTATCATTATAGAGAAACCCTGCTCACAAAGGTACATACTACTAAATACTGCATAGTTTTTGCTGCATTGGAAATCAAATTTGAGAAATGTGGTTGTCAAGTCTCCGGTAAAATTTGATCAGTGCTCCTCAACATGAATTATCAAATTTCTCTTTAAGGCAACAATCACATTCTAATTGCATCACATCCAGCTGAACTTCCACATCATTTACTTAATCTACACTGCAAGAAAATAAGAGTATCAAATACAGAAAACCATGTTTCCAATTTTGCAACATCAGCAAAGCAGCTGTTGAACTCTGTCAAATTTAACTAATGTTTGCTGTACTTCTGGAGTTAGCTATTTCAATGCCCTGAAGAGACAATGCTGCAAAAGTGAAGCAAATTTCCTGCTCTTAACTTCCACAGTACCAACATTCTCTTACATTTGCAAATTAAATCCCACATTTCTGTGATCAGTTTATTGCTGCTTTGTAATTTAAGGTATAAGGTGTTTAAATGGCATGTTAAATCTGACAGATCTGCAACAAACTGTGGATCCTCTAACTCAATTGTTGCCGTATCTTTTTATTTCAGAAACTTTGATATAACTTCCCTTAGCTCAAAAAGCAATGCAGCACTTTTCCTCAGCTTAGCCATCTGACAACAGTTAGGAGGAATGTTCGTGTACTTTGAGTGAAGTGACTCAATTCCTTAAAATGGTGATTATTCAACGCATGTGCCTTTATGGAATTAGTTATGTGAACTATATTCATAACATTTTTTTTTTTTTTCAAATTCATGCTCTTAGCACACAAAGGCTCTTGGTGGAGAAGACAATGAACTGGAATAAACTCCACTATTGATTGATGTTTGGAGGAATTTAGTGACAGTGGCGGTCAAATTATATGTTTTATTAATTTGTTGAGTTGGTTTTTTAACACTACGTCACTTGTAAAACTCCAGTATGTTCAGATTACTGAATTTGATTTAAGCTATTTCATAATTTTAATTTTATATTTTCCCAAAATTTTACCTATAAAACCTCTAAATACATTATCACCAACATCAACAACTACAAACATTACCATTTGCCTCACCTGCACAAATTCATTAGTAATTTCAAATGCAGATGTTTTTCCATCTCAAACCAGAATCTGCTCAATATAATAGCAATCACTATGTCTCTCATATTAGATTAAAAACATGATGGGAATAACAGAATACCGATGAAAATACTGGAGGGTAAAGAAAAACAACCTGTTTGAAGCTTTATCTTGTCTTTCATTCTACATATTTTCAATGATGGAGGAATTAAACAAACTTTGGCACAAAACATCTCACTCTGAAAAAAAAAAAACTTGTGATAAATAGGGGGCTAATTAGTATAAATTTATTTAGAATTAGGAGAGTTAATGAATTAGAATTGTTTATTGTAGAGTCCTGTAATGGCAATTTGTAGAGTCTGTTAATGCAATTAGCCATTAGGTAGTGATTCTTGTTCAAAATTGCATGCCAGATTTGGCAACCAATAGATGACTTATTTGTTGTTCCATCCAGTGCCATGGAAGCACATGAGATAGCTTAACAGCACTGTGTCGGTAAGAGAAGTGTCATTTTCCAGCCATGCAGGCAGAAATGTATGTGCCAGAATCACGATCACCAGAACCATACCAGATAAAAGTAGTCAATAAATGTATGTTTTGAAATTAACATGATTGCCTTATGTGTGTGGTATCAGCTCCTATTTAACTTATCTGCTTGATTTGATTTGTGGCTGCTTAAACAAAGTGTAATCTCGAGCAAGCCAGTACATCACCTCCGTGATGTGTTCCATATTATAAATTCTGTTGTATAGTGTAGAAGCTTGGGTCGCAATAATATCAAAGTTCTAAATTCTATAATTTTTGTGCAACTATTTTGAAATGTATCGTCATCTATCAGCTAAAATGCATACATATTTAGTCTCTACAATTGCTAGTTATCAGGAAAAATAATTACTATACATAGCACATAAACTTTACACTTTTTAAAACATATTTATTATATTTGAAACCAACTTTGTTTTTCTGTTTTAAAAATCTACTCATGGTATTATTAAATACACTGCATATATGCAGGCTGACTTTTTGGTTACACTTTTGGAAACTTTTCTAATTTTTAATGTGTTATGTTTTAATTAAATTACCATTACTTTTAAATTATTGTATAAAATACCCTATTAAAATGCATTTCTAAGTATAACCTCAAATTCTGTAACAATTTGACAATAGATCTACAGGAGCTTTTTGTATCAAATAAAATTATTCTGAAACTGTAAATCTGGGAGAGCCATTTCATATTACAAGTATGCAAAGCCTCACAATCCACACTGAAGCTGATAATTTAACTCAAAAAAGCTAATGTTTTTTAGAAGTAACTTTTTATTTGGGACACATGAAAGCATTCACTTTCTACATATCTCCATGTTTGTACATCTTATCCATTTCAAAAAATATATACAGCAGCAATGTAATATTCCAAAAAAAAAGTATTTAGATTCACAGCCTGATTCCAAGATTAGATAATTTCTATTATTCCACATCTCTGCTGGTATTACAACTTCTCCTTGAACACTAAAGTTAAAACACTTAAGCTATTTTAGGTATCTTTCACTGAAGTTGTCATATTCCCTGAATTGATGTCCAAGTATATTTTCAAATCACTTCCCATTCATACTGGCATGATGAAAAATTACATTTCCTGTTCTCAAAGCTGAAAATCTCATGTTCCACATAGTTTGCCTATTTTACTGCACTTATATAAAATTCTTTAAATTTTGACAATCATTATAGACATGGCATATAATCATATTTTATAGTTGAATTTTATCACCTAAATCTTACCTGCATCTTAATTTCCTTTTGGTTTTGTTAATATTTACTTAAAATCTAATTCATACAATAACTAAGTATGACTACAAATTATTATTTCTTTATGGCTAAATATTAGACATGGATAATTTATTGCCAGTTCACACCAAAGTTAATGTTCATAACCTTGCTATCACAGTTAATATTTGTTACCTTCATAACTGTGCTAATTCCATATTTGGTTTCATCTTGAATTTTTAAACTCTTCCTTGTCCTTCAACGATGCAATTGTATAGCAATATACTACTGCTTTGTGAACATCAAACTTACTGCTTTCGTAATTTTTATGCCCATTGAAAATATTATAAAAAAAGAGAATCACTTCAGAGAAGCAACAGAATCAAGAATTAATGGAGAAATGCAAGTGAAGCTGTGGGTAAGCTAGTAAATAAACAGGCTGAATAAGAATATTATGTCATGTTGAAATGGATTGTCGCCCAGCTGAACGAGCCCATAGGATATAGTTCAATTAATTAGACTGTATAAGTTAATTTCTATGTATAATATTATGTAATTATTTGTTACAATGTAAGTTCAGAGAAGACTGTTCCTGGAAAGTGTTTGCTGATGTAGCAAGAGGGTTTTTAAGTGACGAGTTCAGATGTTTATAATAGTAGCTTTTGTGTATTGCTGGGGGGAAAGAATATTTTGTATCAGTCATGGCTCACAAAGAGAAATGATGTGGTGTTTACAGAGAGAACCACAAGAAAATTGAGGTAAAAAATCACGTGTAAGAGGGATTGACCAATTGTCACGTTCAAAAGGTACCCCAAGCCATTTTCGGCACCAAAACGAGCCAATGAAATTGCAAGTTTAGAGTTTCTGGCATGGGTAAAATTTAGTATAAGTGTAGAGTGTTCACCCGAATCTACACACTGTTGTAATGTAACGCCATGCAGAACCTGCATCTCTTAGAATAAGAAATCTGCGCCAAAAAGTTAAATTGTCTATAAATGTTCTGAATGTAGTAATTGTGATTAGTGTCGCGGAAATTAAAGTTTGTGTGCTTATGCTCTCTTGTGAGAGAAATAACTGTGTTGAATCGCGCCAGGTACTTTCTACACGAATGTATGAGTAAGGAAAGAAAACCTTTAGACTCAATGCAAGTGCCAATGGTTATTGTGAGATAAGTTCCGAGATCTCTGTTCGATTACTACTATAAGCAAAATAAAAAAGTCTCTATTCCTCGCTGCTGAGTGCGTACAGCCATGGAGCACCCTGAACCATAGAGGAAGGGAGAGGACCAGTTGTTGCTGCGCAGACCAGCACTTCAGGTAAGTCCCAAGTTCCTGCCTCGATTTCTGAACCACTTAAATTTTCTGGGAGCTAGAAAAAACTGCTATTACACAAAGAATTTAAGAGCAGATGTGCTGCAGAGGCCTGCAGATTTTCATATTACTCTAAATGCTCAACAACAGTAGTATCTGAGAACAAGACAATGTTTTTTCCCAAAAGATTCATATTCAGACCTATGGTTCATTTTGTATTTGAGATATATGTTTTCAAAATGATTGAGGGAAAAGTTAAGTTTCAAACTTTGGTGATATGGGGCAAATGGTAAAGATTACTGCTAAAGTCATGAGACAAGAGGATTTCCTTTCACATCAGTAGTTGCATGTAATACTGTATTTGGAGCCAAGCAAAAAGAGAGAGGTATAACTGCATGTTTCCACCACTCACACACCATACATTTCCATTCTTCTCTCTGCCTCTGTTTGCTGCGCACAAGTGAATTTATGTGCAAATTCAAATGTATTATATTAAGAATGCTGTCATATTAGAAATTTGAATATCATTGTTATTAAAGTTAAGTTGCTGCTGTCATCACAGAGTGCAGACATACCGGCACAATTCTCTTTTCCCTTCTCAGTCTCTCTCCTGCTCACAATGTGAATTTCTGCATAATTAAAATCACATACAATTTTTACGTGTTATGTTAAGTAAATTGTCTAAAGAGAACATACCATTATAAAAAGTTTTACGTAAATTAATAATTTGAATGTGCATTGAACCATCATCATCATTTCACCTACACTGCCGCCTCTACTGTCATGCTCTACCACTGCACACAATTCCGTACTCTTCTTTTCGTATCTCTCTCTCAAAACATAAATTTCCATTCACATTCAAATTATTAAAATGGGTAAAACTTTTTATAATGGCATTAATCTTATCCATTAACATTATTGCACTGTGTTGCCATTGACTATCATCTCTGATCACACACATAACAGTGCATCATTTCTGTTATTCCCTCGCCCAACTACCATGAATTTCTGCGCAAATTCAAATTAAGTAAAAAGAAAATTGAAAACAAAATGAAAAGGAACTTACCCTTAGCTAGTTCAAAATATATGGCAAAACTTTACATTTCATTTAAAAGTTATCACATCTTCATTTTATATAGATGATATGCTAAATTCCAAAATTAAGTTGTGAAAAATAGGGATCATGTTGCATTTGAGGTCATCTTGTATTCATATATACACAGCATATTGATGATGGTCCAAGGGTTCAGTATGGTGTCGATAGTTTTTGTACCATCTGAATGAATTGCACATTTATTGTTTCCTACTCCTTCAAGAGAGAATGCAACAATTTGCAATGATATACATTCCAGGCAAGTTATTTGAAAACCCAAATATATCACCGTCCACATTATGTGATTTCTTATTTCCTATGATTTACTGCATTTGTAGGTTACTGTTGCTGAAACTAATCATAGTCCTTTTCATTTTGCCCAAGGAGAATCTGAATTGGTTTCAAGGTTTAATGCTGAATATGGAAGAAGGGGTTTGAGGGTTTAAGTTAACATTTGTCCTTGCATTATTTACAAGTAAATCATAAAATTTATTTAGTTAACTTTGTAAATAGCTTACAGCCTAAAATACTTCAAACGTAAATGTGCATGCACACTGCAAATAATGACTTGTTGGTCACAAAACACAATTACCTTGAACTTTAATAACTAGTTCAGCATTTAGATCCATACAAATTATGGAATATGGGGAAATTAAAATGTATAATTCTAATTATATGGAATTGATAGCAAGCATTGCTTATGATTTTGACGAAAATGTACAAAAAGGAGTAAGTCTACAGATCATCAACCAATGGGTTTTGCAAATTACATTAAAGAAACCCATTTGCTGACATTGTCATTAGTATTTAATTCCAAAACTTTGATATTGTATCATGCACATGTAAAATCTTTAGTGCATATCGATGCACTAAAAACCAGTATTCAATTTAACATATACATAAAATTTTACCACAGAATATATTTATTTTGAAACAGATCTCTCCAGATCCCAAAATAATGTCATCAAAATTCATTAAAATCTAAGCATGAGCACACGCACAAAGCACCAATGAGATATAGTCCTGTTCAACAATGAGCTCACACACGCACTCAAAAACTGGAGCACTCAGTGCGGAATGTCAAGTCACTTCAATAAAATAATAAAACAGCACTGGTTTTCAAGTTCTCTCTTAAGATTCTTCTCAAAACCTCATTTGATACATTGGAGGAAAATTGCCTTTAGGCTTTCCTCTCATCCGACGTCCACGTAGAACTCCTCTTGGGAAGACTCCTCTCTGGTTACCTTCACCAGGTCCTCCTCGCACCATACATGCACGACCTGCCATCATACATAACACTTGATCTATATTCAATTACCGCATATTAATGAAGACCAAATAGAAAACAAACGTGCAGTGAAACTGAGAAGACAAACTTATTAAGCAAGAGGAGGGAAAGCTTATATTGAAAATTTCAAAAAAGCAACTGGGATGGAAAGAATGATTTACCAAGCTGTATTGCTAAGGAACCTGCTGTAAATTTGATCATGAAAAGAAATACATACAAAGAAATAATAAATCAACAACCAAACAGTATTTAACGTAATAAAAAGTTAAACCAGCTAGTTAATTGTCAATGCCAAGGTATCTTATGCACATCTTGCCAACAAACTAAGTCATTTCATGATTTCCAGACCATACTTTTACAATAGCCATTTCTCTCAAACACTTTTCATAGCAGTATTTTGCAACATGCTGATAGTCTCTTCATTTAACTTTTATAGCTTCAATGATCTTCAAATCATTAAACTATTTACCATTCTGCAGGAAAGTTAAGACTAATCATTATTAGTGATTTCTTAAGTACAAGCCATAAGGAAGATAGGCACTGAAAATGCTTTTACATACTGTATCTATGAGCATTTGTGTCAATCAAAAGCATTATATTCTGGCAGTCAACTTTGGCTAGACTAGATGTATTACTTTCTTGAATACTGCTATTAATTTTGTCCTTTTTAAGATATTAATGTGAACTAGTAAAATGATACCATGCTAGGAAATTTTGTTCCAAACTAGTGCATTAATATCTCCACTAATAGTTCTGATCAATGTGCTGCTTGAATAGGACCATCTTGAGCAATCTTCTAGGAAAAATCCTTTGAACAGTATGAAAATCTGGGTCTCTCTCTTGAACATTTAAATAAATGAAATAGTAAGTATATTTTTTCTCCATTTCATAGGCATTCAATGCAATTTCTGTTAATCTTGATTTTCGAGAATCTATCATTTTCTTTTATCTGGAAAGAGTGGTTTTTCTGTAACTTCACTTCAGGCCTTTGAAACACTCCAGGTTGATATATTTGATACAGATAATCATACATTTAAAAGAAAAACTTCTCATATATTTTGATTGCTCTTCCTTTTGGATCTGCTCAATTTCAAGACGATTTATGATATAATTAAAATTTTTTAATATATGCTGTATATATAAATTAAATGAAATTGCCAATGGGCAATATGTGCAGAATAAAATCTCATATATGTAATATGCTATAGCCAACTCCTTACAAGACAGCACTGTTTCAGCTAGTTTACTCCCAAGGAATGAACACTGCCTCTTTCAGTGAAACCCAAACTAGCCTGAGAATAATAAAAGCCTTTACCAAATGATAAGCTGGCTACTAATGGTGCAAGTTACTTTGGCCTTTGTGAAAAGACCATATTCCTTCCTTGGTATACCTAGTACAAAATCAGTTCTCACAATTCCAGCAAAGAAAAAAAGAAAGAAAAAAAAAAACAAACTGGGAGTGCCTTGCTAATGAATCTTTCCCAGTGGTCTGACATATTTCACAAACTAACAGGACATGAACTGTTAGTGTCACCCCTGGCAACTCATTTGGATCCTCAGCTTCACAGCAAGCATTCATGAAGCATGTACTAACAAGGTATATATTAGTGAAGTAAATTGAGTGATTGTGCAACTCTTTTTAAACTTTATAATTTCACTTCACTGTGAATTTATGTGCACTCTATCTTTGTTTAAATAAATTAATTATAGCAGCAGTATACAGCATTTAGCCAAACATTTTCAATTGATATAAAATGTGTCTTTAAATGCTATTCTCACTTCTATTAACGGTCTACAGAAGAAAATAATTCATCATAGCATAATATCTGGTGCAGAGACTTATGAGCACACACCTTTTTAAAACTTTAGCCATGCTGTCCTTTGCTAGTTAAGATGTGGATACTCGGAAAGAAAAAGCTGATGTGTTACACTCACATGACTTTCTCTAGCTCTTCTACAAACTTCTTACATAAGATTATTCTTCTTTTGCACCTTGCTAATCGAGGTACTCATTAGCACAATGTTCTTATTATTTAGTTCCGTAGAAGTAGGAAGAAAATAAGGGAATACACTAGGCTAAACCAATAGTCAAATGTTTTAAAAGATGTCGTTAGGCGATTGTCATTACAAATCGTTTCTTTTCTTGACCAGGAGTAGAACAAAAGAAAAACGGACGCTCCCGTCTGAGAAAAGTATAAGTATTTCACAACTGAAACTAATAACAATGAGTACCTCGAAAACGGTAAGCTCCACGAGAAAAATGTATATGACATTAGTGGTGTATTTTAAAAAGACCTACATTTTTTGTATAGTAAGTTTTTGTCTATCTCTTACAGTTTACTAATTATGGCAAATTAAGCAAAATTCATCCAGAATAAACAGGTCTTCAAAAGCTATTCCCAGAAAATTCAAGATATACATTTTATTTGTCAGGTAAATATCTTTAATATACGATATTTTAATCAAAATCGTTAGAGCCATTTTTAAGAAAATCAAATTTTTCGAAAAAAGTTCCATGTAAAGGGTAATTTGGGGTGGGGGGATTTTTCTCAAAATTTTCGTGTCGCATCCCTGGAAGATACTAAACTTAAATACCAGGTCTGGTATTTTAGCTACTATTCGTTTTTGAGTTATCGTGTTCACAGACACACGGACACAAGGACCTTTTCCTGAAAATGCTTTTTATGGATACAGGGGGTCCTAAAACATGTATTTCCGGTGAAATCTTGACATCAAATTTTTGGGTGGAATGCAATACTCCTCTATCCCTATGTACATTATACATATGGGACTAGAGAAAGTAAAAATGAATACCAAATAAGAGCTGGTAAAATAAAGTTTATGAGATTCACAGCAAGTTGCAGTAAATCACACCACAAACATAATGAGGAGATATTTAAACAACTCAAGGTACAGCATGTGCCTTGGAGTAGGATACCTAAAGCCCTCCTAAATTACCATCTAAGGTAAGAAAAGGGAAGTCTGGGACACCAAAGAAAGAAGTGGACAGAAAATTCTTTATTGAGGCCTTCACAGTCCACTAGACCTGTGACGATGAATGATGATAGTGCACAATATCTATGCTACATTTACTTAAACATTGACTCAATTTTTTAAGAGTTTTAACTCTTTCCATGAGGAATGAGGGCTAGATTAACCTTGTTTAAAAATTATTCAAAATTGGAAAAATATTTTTCTATTTACACTTAGTGTGAGCTCAAAGCAAAATAATTATTAATGATGAAAAACAGAAAATACACAAATTAATCTTACAGTCCAGAAGCAGTTGCCAGTAAATAAATAATATTTATATATAGTGTGAGCAATTATGTTGAGAGTGGGTACCTAAAGCTCTAGCTACCTAAAGTGAGCTGTTTGCATGATGAACTAATTTTAGGAGTGAATTCTGAAATCCTCATTCTACCTTTACAGGTTGTTAATAAACCACTCTTATATTATTAGTATAACCCAATTTTAGTTTTAATATAAGAAATTATAAACAACTATATTTTAAGATAAGATGAATAATAACATACATTTCTTATCTGTGTTTTATAATATATTGCAACTGAAGACTAAAGGATAAGGTAAATGCATTTGCATGTGCTATAACCTGTTTCATCATTTAAAACATAGTTTCTGCAATTTCTTTACACAAATTACTTCACTCACCATTTAAAAAAACAGGACATGTTTGAAAACAGTTTGCTTTCATCTCAGCTGTAGTGCAACTTTAGTAAAATTTGTTCCCTGCTTCACTGTCTCAAGCTTCTTTCAATTAAATTATGACAGTGAAGACCGTCGTTTTCAATGATTACATACCTGCCTAGCCTTACTAATGGTTTTTCTTTCCCTCCATAGATGGACCCCTGTATTAATCAGTTTCCTTTGATTTATAGGAGGAAAGTTTACCCTAACTCATAAACTTTTAGCCATGGCAAAATGGCACAACTGTATGTTAAGTAGCTATCTCTCTCTTTGGGACTATTGCCAAGTTAGACAGTGGTTACTAATAGATGGCACAAAGGCTAAATTTTTAGACCATACATCTGTTGCTTAGCCAGTTTACCCCAGATACCATTGTGGTTTTCCTTACCCACTGCTCTTTTATTACTCATCACAGCCATTGTATCATTTCATGCAAAGTAGTCTGCCAAAGTAATATGCATAATTTCAAAATGTAAAACAATAATCCGTCTATCACCTTTGCAAGGAATGCCATCAGATCAATAAAATGAGCTTCAGTCTCCACTGCTACAGTCCTCATCACACAAATACCACCACTATCAACTTAGCTACTTATCAAAATATTTTATTAGCATTACTTTTATATTTTATTTCAAATTTGTTCACAAATGTAACAAACTATTTCAAATATGAGAAAAATAATGGTCAAATGGATTGTGAAATTAAGAATGACTGGATGATTTTTTTTTCAACATGTGCCAGTAAACATATAATCAAGATTAATTTTATCTGCAGTTTTCATTATTTCTAGAATATTAAATTTCAAATGTAATGTGAAGTGATAACTGACTTATCACAGGCATCAGTTTAATTTGTTAGAAGGATTCTTTAATCAAATAAATTTACTCTATTATGGCAGTGTGCACCTAATAGGAGTTAATTACCAAGTATGTTACTATAGAAACAGTTTACTCTGAAAGTAATGGAGAGCTCAACTACAATTTACTCTTTAATAACAATAGAAGTAAGAACTCATTCCCAGAGTTTTGTCATGTTTGTATAATTAATTTAGATAACCTTATGTGTGGCAGCAAAAGGATAAATTTAAGCAAAAAATATCAATGTTTATTAGTAGAGATTATTAAAATTCAGTTAAATAATATAAAGTGCAAAAAATATGATGTTAAACATCAGATTTAAAGAAAACTGCCCAAAAAATAATAAAAGTTGAGTTTGAAGCTTTAAATTCCCTTAAAAAATAGTCTGAAGATGTACTGGTTACAAAAATGTTACTATTCAGTAGAGGAATACTTGACTGATAAAACTATTGATATGTATAAATGTGGAAATAGATTGTGAACTGATAAATATGCAGGATAGTAAAGGATATCAATATTAGTTTTTCATTGATATGCTTTATTTCTACATATCTAGCAAATATTTTGATTTTGTTCTCTTTTAACTTTGTATATTTGTAACTTATTTGACAATACCACATTATTTAAATATGATAATATGGTTGCAATAAATGAAGATGAATTCACTGGCAGAGTAAATCATGTTTTGAGAGCCAATTGGCTAATTTCTTGTTTGACATACACAAACTTAAAAGCATGATCTTGCAAGCTTCTAATAAGTTTACATTTAATTCAACGTTTATTTTTATGTTTACATGATTCATTGTGAAGTTTCATTATAATACATATCAAGCTTTTAAGCTTACATTACACTTTGTTTTCATTGTGAATTGGAGGAAAAATGTTTTCCAAGAGATTCAAAATGAATATGGAAGAGTCTTCCTTTATACTGAAACATTCCTTGAACTCTGTAAAGTACAGATTGTTATAATTTTCATATGAATGTTGCCTGCCCTGGTTTATGAGTACTGCATTCATCTGGTCTTTCCTTACTACACATTCATCCATTCCTATATTTTCTCCACTGCTTTCACTATAGTTTACCCTTTGCTAATTTTATAATAGGCTTACATTTTCATCTTCACTGAGCTGAACAATTCCACAAAACTGAGAAGCTATTAATGTTTGCGCATGAGTTGCATACGAATTCCCATCATTTATGATGAGGATGCTCCATAAATATACTGTTATACATTATCCAGCAATATATGCTTAAAATGATGCAGTGATCATCAAACATGGGAAAAATTTCACACAAGAAGTCCATTAGAATGGTATGAGACAATTTTGACACCTCTGCAAACTGTAGATTTTGAGATAATGGAAAAGTCTAGAGAAAAGCATTGCTTCTGATGAGAGGGATTTGTTACTGAAACACAAGATATGATGGTATGAGTTTGACAAAGTATTAAGTATAGATTTTAAATTAAGTTTTACTTATCAGTCAGTTTTATGTTTAATTCTATTAATAATTTTTTGTATCATCATTGCCGACCATTTTGCTTAATCGAACACATGCATAAAATTCTCGATCATTCCATATATTTTTTTTTTTTTTGTGGGTAGTGTTTAATGCCCGCTTTAACTACTTATGGCACCACAGGCAGTGACACTGATACATGAAGATGGAGCACCAGTGGAATGCGATGGTGGGGGAAATTGGAGAACCCGGAGAAAACCCACCCCAGCGCTGCTTTGTCCACCACAAATCTCACATGCGGTCGCTTGGGATCGAACCCGGGCCATCTAGGTGAGAGTCGAGTGGTCTAACCACGGCACGGCCCATTCCATACATGAGAATGATTTGGTCGCATTCAACATTGCCTTTAACTTATTGCAACTATCTCATAACTAAAAACTTCAAAACACACTTTCTACTTCAAATCTTCTAGGATACATACAGATCACAAAACTAACAAGTAATAGTTTACCTTTGATTCTCAGTGAACAGATACTGTCTTGCATTATTTACTCTTGTAACAAATAATGAATGCTTTCTCATGCCACACCAGTAAGTATATCGCTCAGCCAATGAGAGCAAAGAAAATTTTATACAAATTGCTGCTTTTCCAAGTTTAATAAACATTCCATTGTCATGTGGTCTTTTTTTGGGTCGGTAACGGCATGATTCAGATATATTTGATTTTGTGTTACTCTCTTGACCATCAGGCAATAAATCAGCATTCACTAAATGTTTCCATGAATTTTAATGATGCCATGAATGTCTTCTGATGTGGCATATCTCAGAGGAATGTATAATGCAGTAACTCGATGCCAAGATTGAAAATGAAAGCAATGGCTCCCAAAATAGTACCTCATAAATTAGTGTACGTAATGTAGTGTTACACAAAGAAATAAAATAAGAAAAATATACAAATATAAGGTTCATAAAGAGTGGGTTTAGGAACTGAAATTGTTTCTTCTGAACACAATTCCTGTAATTTTCATGAGAGATGTTTTGTTTTAAACATTGTGTTTGATCTATGTGTTTAGTTTTACGGTATTATTACGTTTCATTTGTGTGTTTTCATACCAATCACCACATATTTATGCATGACATAGTCATGTTTATGCATATTTCACTTTACAGAAAACTAGTGCTGTGTACAATTGCCATAATTAATAGCCATCATACCGAATCCAGAATTTGTTGGATTTCTTATGCAGTGCATTATAGTATTTTTTTTATACAAGAAAATATTGTTTCTTCTCCCAGTACCCCATTTCCTTTCCAAGTGCACGTAACGTGTTTTTCACACTTACACTTTTTTTCCCTAATGTCTCTAAAATAGTATAAACAGAAGTTTACTATTTTATATTGCTTAAAAAATGTGCTATTTTCTTATTTTTTTTCCTTTATCTTTTTCTTTCCTTTCCTCCTTTTTAACCCTATGAAATTAGACAGAGTGGATAAATAAGAGTGGATAAATAAACCAGCAAGTGACATTTGTGATAGTTGAAAAATTGTGTAAAGTAAACTGTACATGGTCACACATCAGTCAAAAAAAACTGTACAAAGCAAACTGCAGAAGGTCAGGCAAACTTGCAGCTCTTGTTTAATAATATATTTTTTTCAGTTTTGATTTGACTTTCATGTTTAAATCTTAGCAAACAAAATTAACTAGACAAATCAGTTGCAATACTGTCAAGTATGATTAGTTACATTAATCAGCCTTACCCCTTGGAGAACTTGATCCCATACTGGAGCCAGGTTCATTCCAAATGATTGGGGTAGGTCTACCATTTCCTCTTCCCCGATTACGGAATGCAGTCCTGGCAGATCTCCGAGCAGTTCCTCCTCGAGGGCGTGGAGGTGAGGTTGATGGTTCCTCTGTTGCTTCAGCTTCCCTACCTTCCTCAAGATCTTCGACAGATTGAGTCTTTTCCCCTTCTGAACTAACACCTATGAAATTTACATTAATGGCTTTTTATTATGCTTATGTTTGGACATCTTAATAACATTTGCCCTTCCAGGGTAAAGAAAGAAAAGAAAAGGGTATATATTCAATTCCAAACTATTACAAAACATTGTAACCAGTAAAGGTATATTACATCCTATAATTGCTATTTAGTAGTCTCCTTCTAAAATAATAATTAGTAGCGATGACAATGATGACAAGAATAATACCATTCAGTGACTGGTGGTCATGCTGAGCCAGATAGGATTAGCGAGCCTGACCATGAGAAAGAGAACATGAAAAAACACATTACTTTGGTTTATTGAAATGCTATACTGACTGTGTTAGTGATTCAGCTGGAAAGCTGTATGCTATTGTGGGTATATTTGTTAAATGTACAATGTGAGTAACCACCCAGCGCAGTGTTATGAAATTTGTATAGCTGCTTCTTTTTTGGCAATTTGACGAAATCCTTGTACAGTCCATTTTAGGTGTATTTAGTCAGATTGGCATATGCATCCTATATCAAGAAGGTAACAACTACAGTAGCACTGTAGTTACAAACATGTTCTTTTTACATTCTTCACCATCATGAAGTACTGCATTTTTCCCCAAAATTTAATTTTCAGTGGATTCAAAAACTTTATCACCTACCGCACGAGCTGGAATATGAGCCTCCATTTTCAACTGCTGCTACATAGCTACGGTAAGATTTCAAGAAGTTCCACTAGCACATTCACCATAATTACTCCATCATGTATATGCAGTTGATTTGCACAACATCTGGGACAAGTGGGAAACTTACTTTATGGATGCACCTCAACTTGAGCAATAGGATAAACCTTTTTTACTGATACAGAGGCCATCTAACTTTGGCAAAAAATATAACTACTCACCTTCTTTTTCTCTCTTATTTCTTTTGTCAACTTTTCTCGTATACATTGGTTAAAATGAGTCAAATTTACACTTGAATCGCTTCGCTAATAAAATTGCTTAGTGAAGCAATTCAAGTGTAAATTCAACTCATTTTAACCAATGTGTAATTATTGCTTCACTGTGTACCACTTCCAGTATTTTGATTCTTTTGATTCTCTCTTATCCATTGAGACTTTGTTCCCAAGTATATTCTTTATGTGATTAGCATGTACTTTGAAGTTTGTTTTGTATACTTTATATTTTTTAGCATTAATTAAATTTGAAAACCCATGTTTCATTTAAAAAATGTGTACAAAGGTGAAGGTTTGCCTTTTCCAAACATTAATTTATTTTTCTTATAGGTCTGGTTCTGTTGCTTTTTCTTTATTTTCCATGCTTCCTACAAATAATTATTTTCTGTTGGTATATGATTGGCTGTGTACAGAATTACCCGGTGGAGATGGGAAGTACCATTACTGATTCTAGCAGTAAGAGAGGCCCAACATAATTGTATTTGCTTTGCTTTGATGTCACTTACCAATTGATGTCCTGTGTGTTTATTTCACTCCAACCCTTACTTCAAACTTGGCATCTTGGCCTCTTTGTCCATGCAGAGAAGTGTGTTTATTCTGGATTTCAGTGATATGTGGTAAATAAAAATGCACTTGTTTTAAAAAATAAATATTTATATGTGTGTCCTTTGCATTTTTGTTTGCCCCATCTTGGACTGCCAGTTGCAGTTTGTGCCTCCTTTCACAATCTTCCTCTTTCTCTACACTGCCACTCTTTACTTTCCTTGGAGTGAAGTCCAGGGGTTTGCAGGGATTATGACATTTTTGGTTTTCTGGCACAGATATTATACCAATATATGTGCTTATTTTTCCTTTTTAGGGTTGCATTCAAAATGAAGAGTCAGAAAGTGTTTAGAATTCATTTGGGTGACCTATTTGGACAAATCTTCCTATGTCTTTGTGCATTAATTATGTAATTATCATGTTTGGCATGGAGATTGTTTGTTGCATTTCTTTGGCTTATCCTTAAAACTTGGCTGTTATGATTATTGCTTCTTTCATTGTTTTAGCCAGGTTGCATATTTTGCAAACTGTTACAATCAGTATATGCCTTGATAAAAAGGGTAAGTTTGGGTATTACTAATTTTATTCAAGCATTCTTGAATAGCTGCTGCAGCTGGTAATTTAGTGGCAAAACTGTTGGTAATATTTATATTGTGTTTTGGGTTGAGGAAATTGAAACCATGTTTATGAAGTCATAATTATGCCATGAGTTACTTCACCTCTGATTTTATTTAACGCATTTACTGACTCAATAATTAATTGCACATTTAAAATAATGTAATTGGATGTAAAGTCTATTGTACCAATAAACTCATGATCTGTATAGATTTATGTTATATTAAGTGGCTTTAATTTGGCTACTAGTGACACTTCAATTCTTAAGCTTCTGTAACCCATTTCTGGACTTAGCTAATAAAAGTCAGCAGTACAAGATTAATGCAGGGATAGTGCAATGCAATTGAAGTGCAGAAACCTTGAGTTGGAATGCTTAAAAAGATTATTTTACTGCCTGCAAGGAACTGTACAATTCATACCATGGTATTTAAGGGGAACCCAATCTCAGTAAACCAGATAAACAGTAATTGAACTTACCATCCCCACCTTCATCTGCCAAATCCAAAATGTCCTCTTGTTCTGTGGTCTGCTCTATTGAGTCTCTGGTGTCACCCTGTTCTTCTGTTTCTACAAAGAAAGAATACACTAGTTATTATTTGGATTCATCATCAATACAAATAAAAACCTAATAATTTTTAACTTTCCTTTAAATTCAATGGTAAGAGTTGAGTCAGTTTGTAAAACCCAAATGTCACTAAGTTTATTATTGGACTGGTTTTGGGAACAGTTTCTAAAACTGGTCCCAGTAGGTAATTTTTAAGGTATGTTTAGTGTTACAAATCAACTTAACTCTTACCATTGAATATTAATCATATTACTGTCCCTAGCTTCTTTATAAATTTAAATTTATTTTAAATGTTGGTTAAATATTCTAGGTAAATCTGATATGTAACACTCTTTGGTATGAATGTGTTACTGTATTTCTCTAAATAAGCAATATTGTTTCCAAAGTATTTGCATTAGACAGCACCATAATGGAAATAAGCATCAAACTTCAAAGAGTGAGTTGAGGGGAATGAGCTGCATGCAGGAATTGATTAAAGTGAGTCATCACAGCTTCAATCAGTTTTGCATGTTTCATGTCATGCAGCTTGAAATAAGCTTAAACAAACATTCTCATGGGGCAGATAAAAGTTTAATTTTTTTTCCCTTCCAACATGTTTGTAATGTCAAAACAAGTGCTTATACAAATCTGTACAATGCGAGTGCAATTACTGCATAAGTTAGTTACATATTAATACGAGCGGGAGAGGGGGTGACGTTTGGTTTAATGTGAGAAGAAATCAAATTTCTTACTTTAATTGAAGCTTCTAAGGAGTACTAAACATCTCCAAATGAGGTTATTCCTGAACATATACCCAGCAGTAATGTTATCCCACAAAAAAGTGTGTAAAAATAATTTCACAATACACCATCAACATCTAATGACAGCCACTTTTTCGTTATCATGTAGTCCTTTCAAATTCTTAAAGCAACAATTTGTTACATTTTGGGAATGGTTTTGGTTTTTTTCCGATAGTCCACCCAGCAGCCAACCATACTGGAATGAAGCCAGGAAACCAAAGAACCTGGAGAACACCCACACCTGTGCTGCTTTGTCTACCATAAATCTTCACATGGAGTCGCTTGGGATCAAACCCACGCCATCTAGGTAAGAGGTGAGTGGTCTAAGCACTTGGCCACCGCACAGCCTCAGCAAATGTCTTCTATAGATTTTATCTTTTATATGCAATAACATGTAAATCATCCTTCAAAATACATGACATTATTTGTGTAGAGATGTTCATTTCATGAGACAAAATTGTTTGTTTACGCAAATGATTACATCAGCATCCTTGCAAAAACAGCATTCACAACTTTTGTGCATACACACCAAGCCAGCCAGATATGTTGCTATCAACAGTTGCACTTGTTTCTTTAAACCATGCTATTGTCTGAAACACAAATCTTTCAATGCAGCCAAGATGCTTCAGCGTCAACAAAATTTCCTTAGCTCATTTTCCACAATGAAAATAATTCCAATACAGCAAAACAATTTTTACACACTACCCAAATCCATCGTTTTCTCTTGCCTATATAGCAAGCCAGTTATTCATGGTGACCTTGTGGACCACAATATACAGCATTGCCATGTTTCTTCATTCACAATTTCCAGCAAGTTTAAATTTTACTGTCAGAACTTATGGTAATACTGTGTATACTCCTTTTTAATAAGATATTTACTCACTCATTTTTATCTATTTCTCTATTTGTATGGATCTGTAACATTGTGTGGTGCTGTTTGATAATACTGTAATTCAATATGGTGTACACTATTTTTAACTTATTTCTTTAATTTCTTGTTCATAATTTAATATTTAATTTATTCAGAGTGAGAGAGAGAGAGAGAGTGTATGTGTGTGCGCGAGTTTTTTTTTTTTTATCATTGCTATGTAGCAGCATGGTTAAGATTTATTAAAAGTGTAAATTACAGCCAGTTATTTTGATTTTCTATTCATAAATTGGTTAGAGTAGAAAAATAATACATAATTTTTGTTGGTTTAAAGAAATTAAAGCCTTTTACTACATTCTATGCCATTGTCACTGTTCTTTGTAACATGTATAACGTATCAACCACTGAGCCCTTCAAATATGTCTCCTCTTTTCAAAATGTTCTCAAGCGTTACCTATAAGCTGTGGAGGTGGCATTTCTTCCTCTGTTTCTGCAGCAGCAGCCTCTTCTGCAGCTTCAGTAACTGTTATAGCTGGTATTGCACTGACAGTGCTGCTACTGCTGCCTTCTGCTTGTGTCTCATTTGATGCCTGTTCTCCACTGACAGCTCCACTCACACTCTGTCCAACCTCACCAGACATTTCTGCTGTGCTAAGCTCTCCTGTAAATAACAAGTAAATAGTGAAGATCACAAAACTACAAGGGCCATTCAAACATAAACCAGAAATTTTAAAAACAGCTTTATTGGTGACACATATAAATACAAATGGAATGGATTATATTGTTCTATTAATTTCCTTCAACAGAAATATATTTTCTCCATTGGATAGGAAGCTTTCTGATCTCTTAATGAAAAAAAGAAGAGGGCTCAGTAACAAATTGCTGTTCGACCGCAGTATCATCTTTCAAATCTTTTTCCTCCTAATGCCTCCTTCAATGGCTCAAACATATGGTAAGTTGCAAGGGCAAAGTCTGGAATGAAAGGTGGGTGTTCCACAGGTGGCTAATGTAATTTAGCAAGTTTAATAGTAGTTACAGCTGCTGTATGTGGCAATGCATTGTCATGCAAAAGGACATTGTGGATGTGTTGCCGGCATTACTTATTGCAGCCTTGGCTTAATCCAGCAGCTGACAATATAGGAAACTTTACTGTCTTTCATTCATGTAGGAAGTCAATGAGTGCCAAACCACAGTAGTCAAAATTTTCCCAGCTGAGAGTCGAGTCTTGGCCTTGATTGGTACCTCCCTTCCAACTTTCCTCCTCTCTTTGCTCACCCTCTTATTCTCTGGAGTGCAGTGATGGACCCATGTTTTGTCGCAGGTCACAATACAATCCAAGAAAGCTTCCCCTTCTTCAAAATGGTCCGGAAGTTGCTGAAGATGTCTTTCCACACATTCTTTTGTGCTTTGGTAAGAAAGTGTGGAACCCACCTTACCAATATTTTTCTGTATTCAAATGGGTCCAATACAATGGTATAAATACTTCCAATACTTATATCCACCACTGATTCAATCTCGGCAACAGTGATTCAATGATCACCATCCACAAGCTCGCTGGTCACTAAAATGACTAACTGAAAATAACTAAGGTAGCTTATGTTATTCCTATTGCTTCAGTACTTAGGTGTAGGATAGAGAAAAAAAAAAAAAATACATATTTTAATCTGTATTATTGTAGTATTTAACTTCTATGTTATAGCTGACATATGAATGACACATTGCATGTAAAGTATACCATTTTTATTTATATCTAATGTATTTGTATTACAATTATTGATTACATTCATTTGGTATATGAACTGCGCCATTTTATCTTTATATATTGTATTTATAATAACTTTATATTATTGTTATTCACAAAATTATTGTAATTGTATTTAACTTATTACCTTGACATCCACATTGTATGTGAAGTGTATCATATTAATTTATTATTATTGTTTATGATAAATATCTCGATAAGCTGGAATAACCCATTGCATTCAAGCTGTACAATTTGTTGACGTCTATTGCTTTGTGAAGCTTAATGACAAAATATTTTTATAATTATTATTAGATGCTGCTTATGGCTTTGATTTTCTATCTTCCAGTGACAGTTTTGAAATTTCTGTGCCCAATCAAATACTTGGGTTTTGCTCAGAGTTGCATCACCAACTGAGCTCAGACTTTGTTCAAAATTTCATTCAATTTCACACCGTCATTCACATAATGCTCTGAGCAAGACGCATGTACTTTTTGTTCATTCATACTGACAGTGAATGGTGGACGACATAACTAGCCCTTCCCCATTCTCACCAACAATGCGCCAGAGTGTCGAGCTGTTGAAATTACTTACTAGTTAAATGAACAAAATTCCAGTTTATATTTGAATGGCCCTTGTATAGTATTGCAATACATATTTGGCCACATTTCACTTATATTTTTCAAAAATGTCAATTAGGGCTTGCTTAGTAATCACTTGTTTACATACTTGTAATTTGTATTTTTTAAAAAGGTAAGTGAAGTGTTGTAACAAAATATTCATTTTAATATTATAATTGCTTAGAAATGTTAATATTTGTAAAATTGTATCCACTGTTTGAATGATATTATTAGAAGTGTCAAAGTTTAGCAGCAGTCACAAATACACTTTAATTTCTCTATACAAATTCTTAATTTAGTTCAACATTTGAATGTTTTCATAATGTTTTACATTACAATGTTTTATTTATTCAAGGTCCTTCAAAAATACCTCTAACTTTAGAACAAGGATTTTCACAGCCTCCAACACAAACCCAAGTTTGCATCCACCAAGCTTTTCTTTGGCTTAGCTGAGTAAATGAAAAAAGTCACTGGTAGATTTGGAGAATATGGAGGAGTTGCAAAGTGCTAAACTTTGGTTTGCCTAGATTATTAAGAACATTATCATGGTGAAGTACTAGCAGCTGAGTAGCCTTAGATCTTGGTTGATTTACTGCCCATTATCCTGTAATGACTGATTGATTGATGCTGTAACTTAAGATACATTATGCAAGAGATGTTAAATGATAAGTTTTTATGAAGAATAAAGCCATTATCATTCTTCTTGTAATGGGACACTAAGAAATGTAGAGGTTGCAGTGTGTCCATAAACATAAAAAACCAATTTTTCTTGTACCTGAGCTGCTTTTTCCTTTCTTTTTATATGATCTCAGGAGGGCATCACAGGAATTGTCATAATAATGTTGCAAATGTGCTCACACCTTTCTGTGTTGAATTCTTATACCTCAAAATGGCAGCATTCCATTTGAGGGGCATCATTTCTAATCATATTTTGTCCATTGGTAGACTGAGATTGACAGATTTTCATACAATTTCAGATGCAGTCTTTCATGCTTTGATACGTGATTGTATCAAACAGTATTCTGCTAACAGAATAAATAACTGCTTAATTGTAGCAGTTGTTTCAAATCCTATTCAGTTCTTTAGAATGTCTGTTTCATAGAGTATTAAATCCAATATTCATGTTATAGAATGTTATAAATACATACAATATGGTATAAAATTGCCTTTTTCATGTTGGTAATACTGACAATCTGGCTCACTTTTCGTAACATTATTCAATATTGATGGTATTGACAGTTGTGAATGACAGAAGTTGCTTCCAATATGTAATTACATGATGCTCAAGAAATTCTAAACTTCTTTGCAACTCACAAAAATAATTTTTGGTGAAGGCCAGGTTGGTTCAGTCATGGGGAGCTCATACTAAAAACTCATTATATGTGTACTTATGTTTTCAGCATAAAATGAAACAATAAATGTATGAAAATTACATCCAAGAGTCCCATTGTCTGCTGCATGTAAGTCATTTAATCATATTTCTAGCCATACTACCCCAAAAACATCAACACATTGCATATTAAAGTGGTTCATGACTGCCAAATTTACAGTTTCAATTTCTGGAGTGACCCTCATGTGATGCCCAGAAGTTTTACACATTTACAGATTTTAACCGTGAGTATACTAAACAGTACAAGTGAAATTATGAGGCCTGATATCCAAATCAGAAACTACGCTTCTTTACATTCAAATCCAAAAGTTGCAGTTCCCAAACATTAAGTTTTGGGGATATAAATAAAATCACACCAACCTTGAGGAGAAACCTGCAATGGCGTAGTAGGAACACTGCGACCTGTCCCTTCTTCTAACTGTGTTAAGTCCATTCGAGTATCATCCATTCCTTCTGATGCAACCTGGGCGATACCTGAAAAAAACAATGTATGTGTTAGATTTACGTAATTTTTCCTATACACTTTCCATGTGATTTACCAGGAAAAATAGAAGTTAGTTAGGGAATTAATGCCATGTCAGCATGTGCCATGATAGCTCATTGGTTAGAGCAACTAGACAGAAACCAAGATATCTGTGGTTCAAATCCCAACTATTGCATTGAATTTTGCAGTCTGACTCTAACTTTACAACACTTGTCCTACACAAGGCTAGTGTGGAAGAAACAATTATTTCACAATGATTGACCTAAAACTATGAAGTCCAGGACTTACAAGTATAGCCCATTCCAGAACAGGCTACTGCAGATGGTGGGTCGCTTGTATTGCCGTTGTATAATGAATGTTGACTACTGAGGGGCAGCAAGGAGTTGTGCAGATTGAGCGCATACCACAGTCCATCACGTAACGCTATAAACAGTGGGCTCTTATGTTGACGTTCCTTTTATCTCATTAACACTAGACAATAAGCAGTAGCTATCAGATTTATTATAACTCAATGTAAAGTCAGCACTTTTTGAACACGTCTGTTTAACGCACACTGTATTTGAACACTTGTCTAATGCACACTGATTTTCTACAGCACCTGTCCAGCGTATGATGTAACAATCCACGTTTGCCTCTGGTAACATGAGGTGGGACGGGTAGTGCTTACGATTGTAAGTGGCTATTGGGGTATGTCATCTCAAAATGAATTTCAGATCTCCTTGTGATGCAAGTTAGTTGGGGAATTTAATGTCCTGTTGACATGTTACCATAACTCAGTGGTTGCAGCAGCTGAATGGAAACCAGCAGATGATGGTTACAATCCTGGCTATGGTATTGAATTTTTAAGTCTAACTCTACCTTTCCAACTCTCAAGCATTGCTTCTCTGTGAATGGCTCTATTGCTTCCGACACCTTAGGAAGTAGTTTAGAATTTAGCTCATCTCTTTAATCCTACAATAACATTAACTTCTGTTCCAGTTTTAATATTCCTCCTGGTTTGACACTGGAATATCAACTTCAATACTGAAGTGTATCTCAAAACAGACATTTCCTACTGTTTCATGCCATTCTTCAATCTTGGCTAATTTGTCTTCTAGCATTACATCACCATCACACTCATGAAAGCCAGCTTCACTGAATACCAGGCAGCTACAATGAAAGGCATGGCATCTACTATCTATGATAGCATCGTAAGGGAACAGAGCTAACAGTTTGGGAGAATATTTACATCTGGAAGAACAGGAACCTTATTTTCAATTGTGAAATCCCACCTGGCAACCTACTAATGCGAGGTTCATCCAACTTCCATCTGGGAAAACTCCAAAAAAATGTTTTCCATATTAAATGATATAGGGTTACAAATCAACTCACTAATTTCTTCAATGGTTAGGGTATGTCATTGTCAAAAAGTCCACATACTTAATTTTAATTTAAATTTGAGGATGTTTCTATTATCCTATACCAGAATGTAAATTTAATAGTTCTTTTATACTAATCATGCATAGCCTATCACAGCAACAAATAGCACTAAAAAGATTTTATCTATCAGCTGTTCTACTTATTGGTAATTACAGGCATAAAATGAACATTATACTTAAATAAGCAAATTATACAATTCTTAATATACAGAACACAAGCTATTGGAATTTGCAACATTTCATATCATATTTACCTATTATAGTGTTTTCTGGTTGCTTTTGGTAACACACTGTTTGTTCAGTGGACATCAAATCTTCAATTTTTCATAAAATATATGTATGGTAAAGATTTGACTACAGTCAGTGTTGACTGCAGCTGTTACATTAGCAGTACAGTCATTCACTTGCAGGATGTTAATTGTTGAGTTTAAAGCAATGATCCTTGGTTAGGTATATGGTGCAGTGTGTTCATGTGTGTTTTTGGAATTCTTTTAATGCTTATGTAAATATCCTATATTTTTTAATTGATGATTTACGATAAAATTTCCTGTTAAATACAATGTGATGCAATTTAGCATTGGGAAGTAATTTAAGTGAGGCATAGATTGGTTTGGTTGATGAGGGATAGATTAACTAGAATTAAATAAAGGCTCTTCCTCCCAAAAAAATAATTTTTGCCCAAAATTCAAACTTTTAAAAACATCAGGTTCTTTCAAAACAAGATTTGATTTACTCATTCACTTGAAACTCTTAACTCCCACTGTAGTAACGGCAGTATTTCAGTTAGTATAAAGTTGGCCACTTTGAATTCTTGGAAACTGCCATTAAATTGTTTTCTCTATAGCAGCAACTCTAAGCCTAAATGAACAAATTGCATACCATGATCTGTATTATGGAGTGTAATTTAAAAGGTGTAAACAAATTTGAGCTTTTCATTTCTATTATACTGCAGTTATTCCATACCTGCTCGTGTTGATGAGTTTGTATCAGAGAAGGTAAAACGTCCCTGTGGTACTTGTGGTGAACTCACAGCTTCCCCAAAGCCATCTGTGCGTCTTGGAACAAACAGTGTTGGTGTACTAGGAACTATACTATCATCACCAGCATCTTCATAACCTTGAGGTTGCTAAAATCAAACAGCATACAATTCAGTTATAAGTAATAGCTTTCAGCTCTATTAATTCCCCTAATTTTTTATTATTCATCTTCTTTCATGTATTTCAAGTCTCCATACATTTAAAGCACTTAGTCTTTCTTATGAAATACTTAGAAAAATTAATTCTTTTGAGTTGCATACACAAAAATCATTTTTCATTTCTATGTAGAACATGAAATATATTTAAAAAGCACAAAAATGGCTTTGGTTTTATTATGTAACATGCAGGGAAAGTAAATATTAGAAGCACAAAGTTCATAGAGCAAAACAGCAAATTAAATGCTAAGGCAATTTGTAACTACTACTAAGTTGTAAAGCTACTGTATGTTACCGTAGACTATCATAAGGAAGCATTGACTGTGGTAGTTTTCCTAGCAGAATTGGTCAGTTAAGATCCTACCAAATAGATCTGTGGTTTCTGCTACAAAATAGACCATAATTATATGCAGCATAATTTGAAAAATCTAGGGAATTATCTGAAGATATGCATCTCAAAGAACTTCAAATTGTTTAATTTTCAGTTGATGTATATGCTTCATTTCCCAGTACACCTAATGAAGGCTATTCCAACTCTACTCATCTGAGTTGGAGTACTCATGATTAAGTGAGCAAATTGCTGCTCCTTGCTCAAGCTGGAACAGCTTGACCTAAACAATAATTACTAATGCAAAATTTTGATTTTACAATAAGCAATCTGATTGACTTTTTCATTCAAGAGGTCCCAAGTTCGAATCTTGGTCAGGGTGATTTGCCTGGATAAGGCTTTTTCTGGGCTTTTAATTTAATTCTAGAATTGACTGCCTCAAGTTCACCGTTGAAATGGATTGAGTTTGGACCAAAAGATGTGTAAGAGCAAAATAATTAGCTGTATATTCCAGCACCTGTTGTATTATTAAAATTATGTTACAATTTTTGAGTAACTGTTTTGGAATGAGCACCAGTTTTACGTTTTGACAGTTACATCACCCATTCACAACCCCCAATTTGAATGGAGCACCGCACCTACCAATGGTCAGCGGGTCACTTTGACCTAGCTGGGAGGACTAAAAAAATGTCCACTGACCTTATCTCTCATTGCCAAAGAAGAGTCGCTTTACATGCCATACTAGGTTAGCATGTATGGCTGAGGTTTCTTCCTTGGTCAGGAAGGAGAATATAACCAAAGGAGGGAATGGAAAAATAAAGACTCCCTAGCCCTCGGATACCCTAATAGCATCGGGGTCGAAAAAGAAGAGATGACCAAGGTATGTCATCTTATGAAATGTAAGAATTTAACAGCTACAGATCTCTCATTGCGCTACTGGGAAGCAAGAAGGCAAAGGAAGAACTCCAATATGCTGACCATTAGCAACCAACCAACCACTTTATTTCTAGAAGATCAAAATTTATGCATCTAGAGCATCATTTCACCTATTTCATTCATCAGAGATTGGTGGATTGTAACTTATTAGGTTAATAAGTTAAAATCCACCAATCTCTGTCCTTGCCAGGCCTCTATATGAGTTTTAAATTACTCTCTGGCTTTTTTAAATTACAGTTTATATTGATGATGTAGTGGCAATAGTTAACAATTAACACACAGAATGATACTTTAAAGTTAATAGATATACAGGAAAACCAATTCAATTTTCAATGGGGAATGAAATACATTAATTTTATCTTTCCTGGCTTTAAATTGATTAATTAAATACCCAAAACTGGAATTTGATATATATCGGAACAATTCATATTTAGAAAACTACATTAAAAAATCTGATGTTTTCCATTCAGATGACTTTCTCTACATCTCTGCAACAAATTATTGTTAAAAAGCTTATGCTTCTATTTACTTCACTCTAAAGAGAAAAAATTAGCAGAAATAGTCTTATTACTTGCTTGCCTGTAAGTAGAAGCAAAATAAGGGAAGACCATAGGTTAAATTGACAGTCAAAAGTTGTTGCTATGCGACTGAAGTTCCTTTGTTTGCATGATAGGAGCTGACAAATTTCTGTATGAGAAAAGTATTAAGTTTTTCAAAGCTGAAACCAAACACAATAAATATCTCAAAAGCGATCAACTCTGCGAAAAAAATGTATGACATAAACTGTGTGTTTTCTCCTGATCTACATTTTTTGTGTAATAAGTTTTTGTCTATCTCTTACAGTTTACCAGTAATGCAAAATTCAGTAAAATTCATCCAGAATAAAGTAGCCTCCAGAGGCTATTCCCAGAAAATTCAAGATATACATTTTATTTGTCAGGTAAATATCTTTAATATACAACATTTTAATAAAAATTGTTAGAGCTTTTTTTTGAGAAAATCAAAATTTTTGAAAATTTTTCCATGTAAAGGGTAGTTGGGGGTGGGGAGATTTTCTTGAAAATCTTTGTGTCGCATCCTTGGTAGATACTGAACTTAATACAAAGTTTGGTATTTAACGAACTTTTCGTTTTTGAGCTATGCTGTCCACAGACACACACAAGGACCTTTTTCCAAAAATGCATTTTTTTGGATTCAGGTGGACCCAAAACATGTATTTCCGGTGAAATCTCAGCATCAAATTTTTGGGTGGAATGCAATACCTTCTATTTACACTATGTACATAGTATGTGTAGAGAAAGTAACACATAAGGCAGCACACACCCACCCACACACACACACACTGGTTAAAATGCCTCTAAGTGCATTCAAAGGTAATATAAACAGATCCTAAACACAGCAGGTTTCAGCAAACAGTTCATGGAGCGAAAGATAGCCACCAGATTAAAAGAGCATTTGAGAAACTTGAGAAATAGAAAAATCTGTATGGTATATCATTTTTGGAAAGATAACCATTGACAAAGAAGAAGAGGTACATTTAATTAAAAGTATTCCCCACCATATTTAATTAAAAACTTGAGGAAAACATTTACATAAATTTTAGCATTCCTTAATGAATTTTGAAACAAACAGAGAGGAGAGCCCTTATTATGAGTTTGTCAAGATGTTACTACAGGATGATCAGATATTCACTTACAACAGTCAACTTTAGCTAAGCATACAGAGAAAATCCCGCAAAATTTTTCTACGTAACAACCTAAATTAGTGAAGCTATAAATATGTTATTTTGATTCATTTCATCTATTAAAATACTTGCTTCTTGGATGTTATCTGTTCCAGTTCATGAAAATTGGTAACTAAGTCTAAAAGAAGTCTTCATTTCTGAAAGTATCTAGAAAATTGGTGAAAAGATATGAAAATGTTTTATTACTTTCTCTACACTTACTATGTACATAGTGTATAGAGGAAGTATTGTATTCCACTAAAAAATTCGAAACCAAGATTTCACCGGAAATACATGTTTTAGAACTCCCTGAATCCAAAAAAAAGCATTTTCCCAAAAAGGCCTGTGTATGTATGTGTGTGTGTGTGTGTGTGTGTGTGTGTGTGTGCGCGCGTGCATGCGAAAACATGCATCTGTCTGTCTGTGGACAGCATAGCTCAAAAATGAAAAGACCGTTGAATACCAAACTTAGTATTTAAGTTTCGTATCTTCCAAGGATGCAACACGAAGATTTTCAAAAAATCCCCCCACCCCGAACTACCCTTTACATGCAACTTTTTCGAAATTTTTGATTTTCTTAAAAATGGCTCTAACGATTTTGATTAAAATATCGTATATTAAAGATATTTACCTGACAAATAAAATGTATATCTTGAATTTTCTAGGCATAGCCTCTGAAGACTACTTTATCCTGGACGAATTTTACAGAATTTTGCATAACTGCTAAACGTAAGAGATGGACAAAAACTTACCACATGAAAAATGTAGAGCACGTTAAAACACTCACTTATATGCTATATTTATTTTTTTCGTGGAGTTGATTGTTTTTTAGATAATCCTTGTTTTTAGTTTCAGCTTTGAAAAACTTACTTTTCTCATACAGGAATTTGTCAACTCGTGTCCATAGAAACAAAAGAACTTCAGTCACATAGCAACCAGCTTTTGACTATCACTTTAACCTATGGTATTCCCTTATTTCGCTTCTACTTACAAGGAAGCAAGTAATAAGACTATTTCTGCTAATTTTTTCTGGATTAGCATGAAGTAAATAAAAGCATAAGCTTTTTAACATTAATTTGTTACAGAGATGTAGAGAAAGTCATGTGAATGGAACACATTAGATTTTTTTTTTTTTATTATACCTATAACTAGCATCTCAAACTACTCAATTAGTTTTTTAATAGTTTATATTCATAAATGCCTATTTAATCGGTCCTATACCACTTAAGCAATACATTGAATTTTATACTCCCTTCTTCTCATTCTCTTTTTTTTCAGAGCTTTCACTATTCAAAATGCTGCTTGAAACATTTACAACTTTTAGCTTCGAATTTTCAGGAGAGCTCTAGGAATTACAGATTTAAGAATTGTTGTGCACTACTTAAAAATATTTTATTCACCATAACACACATTGAAGAAGTTGAAAAAATCAATTACACGTGCACATAATATATTGTTTTATCTTCTCTTAAACTATGTTTAAGAAATGCTTTATAAGAATTGACTTAAGTTTTGAAAGAGTTTTTGACTTTAAGTTTATTTGTGGACAGTTTGTGACAACTTATCGATGGATGCATACAATGTCATGATGGCATCCCAATGGGGTTCCTTGGTGTTGTCTCCAAGGCAACTTATGGGGCTAAGTCCTGTTGAATTCAATACATGGTATATATATATATATATATACTTTCTCTCTTCCAATCCAGGTTAGGTAGCAGAGGGCATAAGATGGTAGGGACGTGGAATACGTGTAGGAGGCAGTTACAGCAATGACAATTTCTTAACTGAATTATATTCCTATTGAATATTTAAGCATAAACATTCTACTTAACATTTAAGTTTATATATTTATAACTAAACAAATTCTCGATCTTCAAAAAACATAATATTTCAACATTCACACTAATGTATCTGAGAATTGTCTGCTGCCTATACAGACACACCAAGTAAAGCTTGGAATGGCTTGGTCTAGAAACCATACTGTTTCTAAAGCTACCTGTGATTGGCTGCCATTTATTGGTTAGTTTTTGTTTGTAAAATATTGGCCTGTGATACAAATTATGCAGCCGCAGAAAATGTCATTTAATTAATATAATTAATACCATTGCAAATAAACATGAGAGTAAATTAAACAGAACTGTAAATAAATATTCTTAAAATTTGGAACGGTAGAGCAGACTTAAAATTTATCTATAGCCAGGATTTAAACCATGTAACTTCCAATATCGGTTCAGTTTGCTCTAACCAACTGAGCTACCATTAAAATTTTCAGTCTGACTCTTATTTCAAATTCTTGTTCTACATGCAGTATGTAGAAAGAAGGAAAAAGCCATTATCACATATTCTTAATTACAGATAATTAAAGAATGTAACAATTTTAAATAATTAAATTTATATCACTTTTTATTTATTATAAAACAAAAGTAGTATTTTTCTGCAAATTAGTTCTAGAATATGATGCTAGTAATTTCAATTCCAGTTTGTATGATAGGTACAATTAATTAAGGATCCATATAGCATTTCATAATAAAAAAAAAATATCTTAAAACCGGTGTGTTTGTTAAAATGTTGTATGCAACATATGCTTTATGTTCTGAGTATTGGTAAATGTGTCAAAGTAATCAGAAGAAAACTGTGAAATCTGTGGATTTTTGGATTTTCACTAATACAGTGTGATAAGAAATAAATCACTTGCGTGAAGGAAAGAACCTTACCAGGAGTAGCTGCTGCTGTTGCCTACTGAGAGGTGGAATGATTCTGCTTCGTGCATAACTTGGAGTTCCAGAGGGAGAAGCTTGACTAGTAACAACAGAGCTAATTGCAGTTCCACTCTCTGCCTGTGATACAGTACCACTGCTGCTAGCTTCTGAGTGCTGCTGCTGTGGTGGATGAATAACTTCTGCTGAAGATGCCACGGGCACTGTTACTGAACTTGCTGCTGCAGATTGTGTCATGCTGTTGTCTGCTGTACCGGCTACACTGCTTCCTGACTGGTTTGGCACTTCGTTACTGTCTTCTGTAAACAAAATGCAATTAATTTTAAGAAACATTAGCATTAACTATAGATACAAAAGTTTGAATTTACACATTTGTTTGCCAAATTACATTGTAAGACACATTTAAAAATGTGTACTAGCACTTTCAAATTAAATCCCATATTTACTGAATGCATGTTTATCTATGATAGTAAGATAAAGAGGGAATATATAAGAGTGTGTGTGAGAGAGATGAGGGGGAAGGGGTTAAAGATTGTAAGACACTTAATGACAATTGCTAAATGACTAAAATACTAAAAAGGATTTACAAAGCCTCTATGCTAGAATATGAATATGTTGGAGTAATAAACAAACAATGTGCTAGTGGGGTAGGAAATAGGTACTACCCCACAAGATGCACAATCTGTTTCATTTGGATCATCAGTTTTGATTAGACCAGGTCATAAAGCACGAAGGACTCTGGGCATAAAAGGTCTTCTATTGAGGCTCCCACCAACACCATAATCCCACAGCAAATACATTACAAAACAACTGCTGATATTTCATTCTCTGCAATATAAGTAATACAAATGCAGAGCTTTCGTTTGGATGCATGATAATATGGAAAATTGCTTGCCTGTACTGCACTGCTTCTGATTCTGTTGTCCCTCCATTTTCCCTCCTCTCCATGTGTAGGTTAAGCAGTTGAAGTATTTGTGCAGAGGTTGATACATTGTGAAAGCATGTGTTTCAGAGTTATAATGTCTTAGTGCTGTTACATGGGCATATTCTGTGGGCAAGCTATGCTAGCTGCAAAGCCAGTAAATTTGTGAAAGAATCTCTATTACATTTTTAAATAACAAAAGAATTTAATTCTAATCTGTTAGCTATTTGCATACTAATCTACTGTTATGACATATAATGGGCTTCTTGCGATAAAACTTGATTCGGTTTGCAATGTATTGTAGTCTGTCTTCTCCGACGGCAATAGCATAACTGGCTGACATGGTATAATGGGTATATAAGTAGGAAGAGACAAGAAGGGAGAAGTCCTTAAGTCCTTACAAAATCCTCTTAGGTCTTTTCTCTTGTCATACAAAGCTAGCCGACAATCTCAAGGATGCTGAAGCAAACCAAGATGTGTTGTATAGTGATTATTAAAGGGTATTTACAATTTTTACATTCTTTTTTATCCTATCCTTTAATAATAATAATAATAATAATAATAATAATAATAATAATAATAATAATAATAATAATAATAATAATAATAATAATAATAATTCAATTCCATTGCAATTATTTACATTCTTAAGGATGACTTTCATTAAATCATGAACAAAAAATATATACATAACTGTCAACTTTAAAAAAAAAAAAAACTAGCCCAGAGCTTGGCTGCAGCATATGTCTCTGTGCTGTTATAATGGTGCCAAAAAGTCTGAATCTGTATACTTGAGCACACAGAACCTTCATGTACGATTGCTATGTGACAGCAATCTCTTGTACAGAATGAGAAGCCAATTTAGAGACAGATTTCCTGTCAATCATAATGCCTCATAGAAAAATGGTTCATAATCCTTGAATTAGGGAAGCAAATAGCTTACAAAGGATATATTGATGGCATAAGAGAAAAGTTACACAGAAGTCCAAAGAAATCTCTGAGAAAGCTTCTGGAGCAAATATGAATTTAGCTAACCTCAGCTTCAAACACTAAAATTAAAACTCTTTACAATAAGTAATTCCAGAATTATAACCACAAGATTGTTAGTAGAATTAATTTTTGCAAATGGATGTTGCATAATATTAAAAATTGTTCACTGATCTGATCTGTTTCTGTTTATTTACTTTCACTACTTAGTAGATAGGAACAGAAGGTATTGCAGTCTACCCAAAAATTTAATACTATAACGCGCGTGCGTGCAGGCACAGGTGCGTGTGTGTGTGTGTGTGTGTGTGTGTGTGTGTGTGTGTGTGTGTGTGTGTGTGTGTGTGAACACAATAACTCCAAAACAAAAAGTCTTTAAAATACCAAACTTGGCATTTAAATTTAGTATCTTACAAGGTTGCAACAACAAGATTTTGAGAAAAATCTTCCTACCACAAACTACTCTTTACATGAAAAAAACTTTGAACATTTTGATTTTCTCAATAATAGCAGCTAACAATTTTGATTAAAATACCATACGTGTTACATATTTTTAAGACAAAATGCATATCTTGAATATTCTGTGAAGACCTCTTCATTCTGGATGACTTTTGTATAACTGCTACACTGTAAGAGTTAGATAAAATATACTATACAAAATGTGTAGATCTTGTTAAAACACACAATTTATGCAATATTTTTTTCATAGAGTTGATCAATTCAGAGATATTCTTTGTTATTGGTTTGAATTTTAAAATACTAAAATTTTTCTCATGCGGGAATTTGTTAATTCCTTCCCATGCAACAAAACAAATTTCAATCACATGGCAACCAGTTTTTAAAATATGTGACTATCACTTGCGGAAATTTGTTAATTCCTTCCCATGCAACAAAACAAATTTCAATCACATGGCAACCAGTTTTTAAAATATGTGACTATCACTTTAGCCTAGCACATTCCCTTATTTCCCTTCTACTTACAAGGAAGCAAGTAATAAGACCATTTCTGGTAATGTTTATTTTGATTAGCATGAAATAGATATAATAAGGTTTTTAACAATTTGTTAAGTCATGTGAATGGAACACATCAGACCTTTTTGTTTTATTTCTTTATTCTTCTCCTCTTCACACAAAGTATGGTTTTATTAATCTTATAGCAAATGTTCTTAAAAGACAATGAGGGAGAGTGATGACACAAGAGTCATAAGCAAGCAGTTGAAGCAGATGGACGCATAGCAGAGAGCTGCTCCCACTGGTAAATGCAAAAATCTGACAAGTTCCATTCACATGACTTTCTCTATATCTATGCAACAAATTATTGTTAAAAAGCTTATGCTTCTATTTACTTCATGCTAATCAAGAAAAAATTAGCAGAAATAGTCTTATTAGTTGCTTCCTTGTGAGTAGGAGTGAAATAAGGGAGTTCCAAAGGTTAAAATGACAGTCAAAAGCTGGTTGCTATGTTCCTTTGTTTGTATGGATAGGAGATGACAAAGTCCTGTGCGAGTTTTTTAAAGCTAAAACCAAAAACAAGAATATCTCAAAAACAATCCACTGAACGAAAAAAATGCATTTAACATAAATTGTGTGTTTTAGAGTGCTCTACATTTTTTGAGCAGGAAGTTTTTCTCCATCTCTTACGGTTTAACAGTTATGCAAAATTCTGTAAAATTCATCCAGAATAAAGTAGTCTTCAGAGGCCATTCAAGATATACATTTTATTTGTCAGGTACATATCTTTAATATATGATATTTTAATGAAAATTGTTAGCCATTTTTGCGAAAATCAAAATTTTCGAAAAAAGTTCCATGTAAAGGGTAGTTTGGGGTAGGGGGATTTTTCTCATTTTCGTTTTTGAGTTATCGTGTTCACAGAAACAGACACGCATTTGTGAAAATGCTTTTTTTTGGATACAGGGGACCCTAAAACATATTATTTCCAGTGAAATCTCTGCATTGAATTTTTGGGTGGAGTGCAATACCTTTTCTAAACACTATGTACATAGTACATGTAGAAAAAGTAAAAAGGATACAAGTGACATGGCAGCAAGAGTAATAATGGTAGACAAAAAAATCACATCAGGAGCTGAGGAACTGGCAAAGACATTTAGACAGGAATGGAAAATGTACAAAAATGGAGAGGGAGGAAATAGGATTTGAAGAAACAGGAAGTTTAGAGGAGATGCGGAATATTAGAAGAAGAGTTGAAGAAATGGATTAATATTAAGGATACAAGAATAAATGATGGAAGATGTAACAAATTAGGTTTGAGACCTATTTGTCAGAGCACTAGTGTTGGATGTAACAGCTATAAAATATGCAATGCTTTCAGAATTGGAAAAAGAAGAGCAACCAGTGCAACATTTTCTGGTTTCTCCTTAACTGGACAATGTTTTCTATATCCCTTTAAGCTATGCACTTCACGTGATCTACCTTTCGTAGCACTGAACACACTTGTTTTGCTCCTCTATAATCCTTGATGCCTGAACAGTCAAGAGTCAGGCAGAGGCTATGAGTTAGTTTCTGCTAAGTGCCTAGAGGAAAGAAGGCTGGGGCAATTAGGGGAGTGAGTTATGGTGGAACTGAAAAAGTGTTACTGTCGGACAGTGCAGAGATGAGTTTGTTTCCCATTTGAAGGTGCTGTTTGGCTGTTTGTAGGCATCTAGAATATTTCCTTGGCAAATATCCATAGCTTTTAATAATACTACACTTATCTGAAATTGAAAAGCATTTCTCTTCATGAAAATTTTGGGTACAACATTACCTACATTGGGTTATTCAGCTAAAGCGATAAGCCAAATTCTTTTCACTGTCCAATTAAGGGGCATTATAAAAGTAAATTTGTTTTGGGTACCACTTCTGTGTGAGCTGTCATAAATGTTAACTTTCTCTACACATTCTACCCAAAAAATTTTATATTTAGATTTTGCTGGAAATACACATTTTAGGGTGCCCTGTATCCGAAAAAACATTTTTAGAAAAAAGTCTATGTGTGTGAATGTGGGTGCAGTGCACAATCCTGTCCATGTGTCTGTGAACAAGATGACTCAAAAACTAAATGTAATTAAATAATTCGTAATTAAGTAATTGCACCCCATACTATCCTTTACATGGAAAAGATTTCGAACATTTTGATTTTCTCAAAAATGGCTCTTAATGGTTTTGATTAAAATACTATATATATATTAAAGATATTTACATGATAAATAAAAAAAATATATTTTGAATTTTCTGGGAATAGTCTCTGAAGACCTCTTTATTTTGGATGAATTTTGTCAAATTTTCATAACTGGTAAACCGTAAAGAAACAAAAACTTACCACACAAAAAATATAGATCTTGTTAAAACACACAATTTAGGTCATATACATTTTTTCATAGTTGTCCATTTCTGAGATATTGCTTGTTATTAGTTTCAGTTTTAAAATAATATAGCTTTCCTCATACAGGAATTTAAAAACTCCTGGCCATGCAAAGAAACAGATTTCTACCACAGGCAATCAGTTTTTAAAAGATTTGACTACTGATTTAGCCTAGTGTATTCCCTTATTTCCCTTCTACTTACAAGGAAGCAAGAATAAAGCCAATTATAATCTTGATTATCATGAAATACATAGAAGAATAAGCTTTAACAATAATTTATTACAGAGATGTAGAGAAAGTCATGTGAATGGAACACATCAGTTTCTCAAACTTCAATTCTGTTTGGGAACTGAATGTGGTGCATATTTCATGATCCAGAGCTCTGACATTTTATTGGTGAATGGGGTTTAACTTCAATGTAATAAGGGTATGCTTTCGGTGCAGTCAAATAGGAGGGGGTTTTAAGTACTAGGCTTACTGTGTATAAGGGTTGTTTATGAAAATTTATATCTGTTGCTTGGTGCATTACTTAATATAGTATGCAACACTGGCTATGATGCATTCTTGGAATCTCCACTTGCGCTGACATAGTATTCTTGCGTGTCTAGTGCATTTCAAGTGCAAATTACAATTATTCAGTGCACGTTTTCTAAGGGGTTATAAGCATGAAATTCCAGATTTTTCTACTGAAATTATTGAGTGCTTTGTTCTAATTGCTTAGATGAGCTGCAGTATAGTGTCGTGAGGATTAAGTAACAAGATTCAAAGTAGCAACATTACAGTGGGCTGTTTTTGGTACTGCCCGTGTACCACAAAAGAAGCATTCATCTTTAAAATTGCAACATTCTTTTAGTTAGGTTAAACTCACTCTCACTAAAGTTTTATTTTAATGTGAGGTTTAGCCATTGTCACATTCACCAGAACAATGCTAACTTCCAGCCATATTTAACCATTAGCCTCTATTGAAGCTTCCCCCTTGTATATGTATATAAGAAGTATAGTGCTTGTAAATCGATGTGAGCACTGTAAACAAGATGTGCAGTAGCATGAGCTGAAACTGTTATAAGCTGGCAAGATGCAAGCACTTAGCGAGCATCAGCCTATCCAGCACCATGATAACGTATCGCTCCTTGTGACACATAGCAGAGATAATAATAGGCTAAACAATGCCACCAGTACATTACAAGGAAAAATCTTACACAGCTAAACATGAGAAGTGATTGCTAATAAATTTATGATGAGAGAGGCTGCAGAGGGGACCCCTATTAAATTCAAGTCTGTACAAAAATATAACGGCAGCTACTGTTGTGTCACTTAGTTCGGTCCGTAGAATTAAATCTGAATTCTAACGTATTCAATTAGGCAAATATAGGTCTTTTTCAACACTTCATAAAGAAAGACCCAAAAGACTATTCATTACTCTACATCATGCTAATCAATATGAATATTAACAGAAATTGTCTAATTACTTGCTTCCTTGAAGTAGAACGGAAATAAGGGAATGCACTAGGCTAAAGTAATAGTCAAATCTTTTAAAAATTATTGCTATGTGAAACAATTAACATTCGGTTATCTTAGTATGGCTAGCAGTAAAACAAAAGAGGTATGAAACGGAAGATGACTTCCCATTTGAAAAAAGTTTAAGCAGTTTAAAATTGAAACCATGAGTGCACTTAGCAAGACTTTTGTCTCAGAATTGTTTCTTGTTTCACATGTGTGTTGCATCACTCCTAAATAAAGCTAGTAATGCAGTACAATTATTTGTTTTATATTAGGAAATTTTATTAGGATTCTTTATTTAGTATCTTGGTTCCTATTTATAAACATAATGTATAGAAAGATAGTACCTCTTTGTGAGTGTATGTTATACCACAGTCTTAATCATAATCATGACAGGAAAATATCTGATGTGTTGCATTCATTTGACTTTCTCTATTCTGCAAAAGTTATTCTTATAGATTTTCTCTTCTTCATACTAGTCAAAATTAGCAGAAATGGTAGTATTTTTAGTTCCTTGTAAGTAGGAAGGAAATAAGGGGATATACTAGGCTATGTGCAATCAAATCTTTTAAAAGCTGATCCCTAGGTGGTGCAATTGAAATGCCCTTCTGTTTGCATGACCAAGAAGAAAAAATGTTTGTTTGAGAAACAATTAAGTATTGAAAATCAGTAACATACAATATCTTGATTAGCTCTACAAAAAGATGTATATGCATAAATCATGTATACATAAATGATATCATTCTTCTTTTCTCTTCTATCGGCAGATATTACATTTTTAAAAGCATGTTTGAAAACAAAAAATTACCAAGATTTGTAGGGAAAACAGCGAAATACAACAGCCGGGAACAGTTACTGCTGAAAAAATTGTAACAAAAATGGAATCATCAAAACTCAATGGAAAAGTTGCAGATCTTTATCTAAAAATGTATGAATTCTACCTGAAGCTAAGCAAAGAGTTAGGATACCACAACTGGTTGAATTTGGAAAGCAACAATTTCAACTGTATATCTATCATAGTGTAAAAGAAAATAAGAACATAAAAAATTAAAATGATACATTTAGGCCACACCATGGAGAAAGAATTGTAATTAAAAACAAAGCCATAATGTAATGAATCTTTCAGATGAAACATTTACCAAAAATAGAAATAGAACTCCTCAATAAAAGTACTATAAACTTGTGCATGATTTTAAACAATGCAGACCAATATATTATAGACATATAAGTAGCCATAATTGATTTTCATCAAAAAGATAAATAAATACAGGGTAAGAAAATGTTTCAAACACATTCTCAAATGGAAGACAAGAAATTTGGCCACAACCATCACAATGAAAGCATTAAATCACTAAATGGCAAAAAAAAAAAGAAAAACAAACAAACACTTTCACAATAGCAGACAAAGGAAACACCATTGTCATTCTAAACATCTCAGATTATATCACCAGCATGGAACATTATTAAACAATCCAAAAATCGTGAAATACCATCAGACCTACTAAACAAATGCATAAAAGAAGTAATCAAAGTCATATCCCAATCCATAGTCATTAAAAAATTAGTCTGCCCCAAATTAAAATCAAACAAGCCCACTATAGCCATATACGTTGGCTTACAAAAATCCACAAACCACAAAATGAAATGCGCCCAATCATAAACAATATAATTAACCTCACATACTATTTGGCAAAATGGTTAGTTAAAAAAGTTTAACAGTTTTCCAAAATTTGAGAGCCTAGTCCAAGAAATTTACTAGAACTAATATGAATGTTCAAGATTAAAAAGTTTCTCCATGTGACCAATTAATTTCCTTTGACATAAAATCACTTTTGCCAAGCATTTCAATTGGAACTAACACATCTGACTAATTGAATCCATAGACTTAACACCAGACATTTTTGAAGATTTCAAAAAACTCACATTGCATTGATCAATCGCACTTCAGTTTCCAAAATACATTCTACAAACAGAACCAGGCCTGGCTATGGGTGCCCATTGTCTCCATTTCTAGCTTACCCATAAATGAGTTTTTTTGAGACACATATTACTAGATCTTTCCTCCACATCTTCAAAGTGTGGTACAGATACTTTGACAATATGCTTGCCATAGTTATGGAAAATTAATGGATGATGCATTTAAATTACTCAACTTACAGGAACCAAAAATAAAGTTCACAATGGAATTAGAAAAATAAATAAATGAGTATTTTTAGATATAAAAATTATGAAAAACAATGGAAAGTTAAAATTTGGAATTTCCAGGAAGGAAACCCAGATGAATAATTACATATAAGCAAATAGTTTCAACCCAAAAGCACATCAACATGCTGCATTTAACAGACTAGTAAAACTACCATTGGAAAAATCAGAATATACAGAACAGCTTAATCACATAGATATAATAAAAAATAATGGATTTAGCAAAGAAATGGTGAACAAAAGGTACAGAGAATTAAAAGAAAAAAAGTAAAAACCATATTGCAGAAATGACCAATCTGAAACCGGTGAGAGATAAAAAGGTGTTCAAAAAGCTTATGTACCATCCATGGTCTACCCAAAAATTCCAGGAGATTTTTAATAATTACAATATACTTTTAGCACCCCAGAATAAATTCAGTATCAAAAATCTTCACAATTCCAACAACTTAAACAAAATTAAAAACTACAAAAAACCATGCATTTACAGAATCAATTGCAAACAAGTGCTCTTCATCAAGATAATACACCATCCCACACCAGCTATTACAATGCTGAAAATGCATGAATAGGGCTTTGAATTAGTCCATCAGCTTAGGCCCAAGTGATTTCTTCCTGTTCCCTTCATCAAATGAGATCAATGAGAATTTTGCAGAATTTGACAGAACCTATTTTTCTAATGGGGTGAAAAAGCTGGAGGATCACTGGACTGAGTGTGCATCCCTCAAGGGACACTATGTCGAGAAGTAAGGTGACTTGTTTACAGAACAAACACTTTTTCTTGCTTTCTTACCAAAATTATCAAACCATGCTCATATATGTATATCCATACAGAAGCTCAAAACTCTTAGTTCATCATAACCCATAAAATTAATAGTTACCATTGCATGAAAGATCTATGCTGGAAACTTTCATCCATTACAACTTTGTTTTTGTGGTGTTATCAGTAACCTGTTACTGTTAATTTCAGAGTTTGTTTCCATGGGGCAGTGGCACATCGTCTTTTATTTGTTTGTTTGCCAGTTTGTGTAGCACCACCATTATATGTAGCCTAGTAAAGTCCTTCTTAAAATAAGGTGGATGACTGGCACTTAAGTTGTCATGCTGGTTCATTAGTTTTGCTGAGTATTTTACACACTTTTTATTATCTACAAACTGTAGATCATTTTAGCTATCATAGTGTTTGACCATTTCATGTTTTGCTGCATTAGTTTGGCACAGTTTATTCTGAAATTTAAAACATATAAACACTAGCTGGAAATGTCATGTTCAATTGCTTGCTTTTGTAATAAGAATTAAAAAACGTTATGCATATGCTGGACAAGTTTAAGTAAATAGCAATATGGGGCAAATATTGTAGCATTCTTTCCTGGCCTTTGTTCTTACTGAAAATTAATATTATATGAAGCAATCAGAAAAAATTACACAAGACAATTCTTTGACAAGTTGCATCAAGGAATGACTATGTAAAGAGTTTAATTATATGGAAATGTTTAGCCATACACAAAAAAATATTCTCAGAAATATATCTTTAGTGTTACTGTTTGATACATGACTTTAGTGTAATTGGGTAGTACTTATCCATGGGAACCACACAAATCTGATAAGATGAATGCTTCTGAATTTAAGATTCAGTATTAATTGCACATAACCACAATAGGCTTTATGACAAACGTTATAAGTAAGGATATCAATTAGTATGGTACATTCAAGCTGTTAAGTTGACAAATTGATAGTATTCAATGTTTTATCCTGTGCATGGTAAAAATCTGTAGCACTAAATCTGCCCATAAAGGAGTATTAAGTGCCATCATTGCCATTAAACTGTAAAAATGCCTCTGACACCATACATTTTACAGGAAAACTGTGAAAGTTGGCAAGTATGCAGGAATAATTGAAGTGCCACATTGTAACAGGTACTGAACTCTGCACATTATAAAACAAGCTAGAGATTTATCAACATGTTATAGTTAAAACTTTGTGACAGAGCTACATCATTATTATTTAAACTCCTACTAATGATGTGGCACCAATTGAAATTGTAACTATGAAAGATGGAGACAATGAGAAGGAAATGGAAATGGTGTGTTATTTATGGAAGCTCTTTAACTGCTTTGGTTCTCAGCGTCCCATTCTAAATTGGGCGTGAAAGATTGCTTAATTTTGCTCAGAGGCCTCTCTTATCAGGCTTGAGGTTCTTTAATGTGCCGTAAATCTACAACACGGGACCCACGGCTTTACTTCCCTTCCGAAGGAAGCCATGCTAAGGATTTTTACGCCCGAAAAAATCCATCATCCTCCGCCGGGTTTGAACCCGCGACCTTGGATACATGAAGTTAGCATGGTAACCATTACACCACGGAGGACGATGACAATGAGGAGGAGGAAAGGGCACTTTCACATTGCAACTCTTAATACACACTTTTAAGACTCACTAGTCCATCTCTAGCATAAAGGTATCAAAATTAAAGCAATAAATGTCTTGCAAAAAGTTATTACTTTATTACTTCTCAAAACACATAACTAAAAATACTGGTATTTTCAAAATAAACTAAGTTTCTGAACAGTAACATCATTCTTGTAATTATTCACTTAACAGATCTTTTATTATTATTCAAAATGACATGGCAAACAACAACCTCCCCCCCTTTTTTTCCTTCATAATAATGTATGTAAAGTTATAACTCTTGCATTGACAATTACAAAGCAGCTTGGAGTGATGTGGAAGAACACATTTGTGTTTCATTTTACTAACCCATTATTTCAACTTCATTGTTGATTTGATCTGGTGTATTCTCTTCGTCTATATCAGGTCCTTCAACTTCATCGTAAGGTGTCAGAACCTGTAAGAATTGAGGAAAATAAAATAATTTAATATATTCTTTATTGAAGATTTCCAATTTAAAATCACATTATTAAAACGTAAAACAAATACATATTGGGTGAATTTATAAGATAGGTCTAATAACATGTTTGATTAAATGCATTTTTCAATGTCAAATCTCGTTTTAAAGACGTTAGCAAATTTGCTCAAACTGCTCACCATCTATTAGTTGTTCTGCATATAAAATGAACATATGAGAATTTAAATGTGTACAATTCAAGCCAATATATCATTTTAATCCCTATGCAGTTAAAAAGAAAAAACAATGTAGCAAGCAAATTCATGTTTAAAACAAAATACTGCAGTCAAACTTTCTCTGTAAAATGTACCTGAAGAGTCTTCAATCATTAATATAAATTTTATATACAAATGCCCTTTGAATCATCATTGCTTCGAGAGGTTATATACCTTCTCGATTTCCCCAAATAACTTCATATTTCTCTATATTTCAGCTAGGTAAACAATGCAACTGCAATAGAGCTTCCAACTACAAGTTTGCTAAAATCACCTTCAACAAAATCTGTAGCTACCTCTCATGTTCTAAGAAATAGTTAAAAAGAATTCATACAGATAAAAGTTCTCAACAATTGAGGAAGGAATAAATATATGAGATATGGCATAAATAAGTATAATTTTAAAGGTAAGGAAAATTTCTGAAACCTCATGCTTAGGTTAACATCACAAGTCAATGCTTTAATGCCTACCCAAACACACATGTTCAACAGTTTCTGCTAAATTCTTGACAAATAAAACCAAAACTTCACAGTCGTATGTTGTTTGTGAGAAACTGCATTTCATGATATCATTACAGACACACACAAAGAACTGCCAGAAAAACTACACGCATCATGGTAGGCTGATGCCACTCAGCATGTTGACCCAGGAGAGTTCTCTCCCACAGCTTCCTTACAATGCAACCTCATACCACCAGTACACAATGTGCAGGGATGAAATTCCAGCTATTTTTGGGACAGGACAGTTAACACATAAAATGTATTTGCATTTCACTGCTGCATTGTGTCATTGTCTCGATAATCTATTGTGTTACCTTAACATTGAATGGGGAGGAAAAATACTACTATTGCCATCTAGCAGCAAATAAATAAGTACTTACTCTAGGTGTTTGTCACCAGAAAAACTTCTTTGCTTCTTTATTTTAAACGATAGGAGTCAGGAAAGGACAGTTAATACATAAAAATGTATTTGAATTTCACTGCTGCATTGCGTCACTGTCTCAATAAACTGGTGTGTTATTTTAACATTGAATGGAGAGGACAAATACACAACTACTACTGCCATCTGGCGGCTATTAACCAATTACATTCCCTTGGCACTGTACGCTGATTCATATTGTGAGATTTTAAAAACCTTCCCATATGATTTTTAAACATTTTCTTTTACATAAACCTTGTCATGACTATAACAAACACAACAAAAACAAGAATTGTTCAATTTGGTGCAGTCGTTCGGAAGTGATGCACAAACATACATTTCTATATCTAAACGATTGATGTGACATGTGAAAAGAACATCATGCAGTACATCTGTGCAGATGAAAATGGTATCACAGGAGAAAATGGGGCTCTGACTGTCATGCTGCTCTAAGTTCTGGTCTAGAAATGTGTATGTTAATGTTAAGGAACTATATATTTATAGTTAGCAGCTTTTTAAGCAGTCCTGTAATAGTTTGTAAACAAAAATGATTCAGACTATAATCCAGATACAATGATTTACAGACCTAGTTTATAATTTTTCTTTAAGAAAATTATATAACATTATATTATATATATATTAACATTTGAGAGGTAATGAAAGGTCTTCTCTAAATGTGGCAACATTCTTACAGACTTAAGAATCAATATTAAACCAGAAAATATTCAGCTTACAGTGACTTTATACCGAACAAATTAGTTTTAAATATGGACATAAGAAAAAGATGAAAGCAGAGCAACAGCTAACGAAATGAAATTTATGAGATACACAGCAGGTTGTACCAAATGGGATCATAAACATAACAAAGACATAATGAAGGAATAAAATCACTATCCTCCAAACGGGAAGAGATGTCTAGGTCATCCGAAGAAGTGCTGGTTTGAAAACTCAACTGATAAGGCAAAATTGTATCAGAAAATAAGGCTTAGAAGGGAAGAAGTTTAGTTTCACAAAATTATTCCATTTTTAACTTATTTTAGAATTATGGTTATGCTCATATTTTAAATTGCACTTCATAACTTTTCCCAGCAACTGAACATGTTTCCTCTTTTCCTTCTCTGTTTCTATGAACCTAAGTGAATGTATATTAGTGCTAATGTAAAATAAAATGATGCCCACAAATGAGTGTTCAGAAACTTGACAAGGAGAAATGAAGAGCAATATGTATTTCTTAATTTTGGTTTGTCTGGTTGCAGGAAAGCAAATCAAGATTGATAGGTAATTAAGTTAGCTATGAGTGGCAATCAGTAACATTTCTGCTGCAGAAATGTGAATCAATATTAATTGAGAGATTCTCTGATCAGATTTGATCAGCAGATTTTTGCTGGCTAAGCAGCTCGATTGCCAATCAAGAGCATATTTGAGGATAGAAATACCCAAAAACTAACCCATAATTGCATTCTTTTGCTAATACACGACATGTGGAATTGTTCAAGTAATATGCATCATAATTCTACTATCAGATTTTTATCTTCCTCAACGCGTGCGCACCCACCCACACCCACACACATTGTGATTGCAATATATATTTTTCCATAAAAAAAAAACAGTAACCACAGAGTTAAGATGGTTGAAAGATTAGATTTTTACAACTCCAATTTAACTTAGTTGTTATCCCATGAAGTCATCATTAATAACCAACATTAAGAAAACTTCAAATCTTTCACCTGAAATCCTTTCAGTAATGCCTTTATTTTAGTTTTTTAGGAGAAAATATATACCAATAAACAAACCTAAAATTAAGGATGAATAATCAAAAGGAAACTTCTGTCTTCATATAATAATTATTTTAGTGAGAGAAACTTAATTTAACAGGACAGAATAACAATAATAAACCAACCTCTGGTTTTAGTTGTGTTAATGTCTCAAGTCAAAATAATGCATTCTTCTGACAAAATCTCTGAATAGCATAAAAATCATATATTTACAAATGCACGTCAGAGAGAGAAAGAACTGTTCCTTACATGCAGTGATAGTGAATTTGAACAGAGTCAGATTAAGTAAGGATTCTTGCAAATTTTTACTTCCATGCAACAAAGAAAGTTTTACCACAGAGACTAATTGGAACTTTCCATTTTCTTAACGAGCCAGCTGCTAATCACTGAAATTTTTAACGTTTCGGGCTATCTTAGCTGATTTTTGGGAGTCCACAAATTAACTGTTTAGTAATGAAATGCTAGAAAACAAGAAAACTGAATGGAGAATAAACCATGACAGCAATTTAACACTTTAAAAATGAAGGCAATACAAACAAAATATGGAGGGTTTCAAAATCATAATGCATATAGAAGCAGTTCTAGAAACTGTCAAAATTAGAAATATTGAAGTTGGAAACATCGCAGAAATTTTAAACAATGAAATTAAAAACAAGAAACCAATAAAACACACCAAAGAAAGAAAAATTCTGATGTGTTACATTCTTATGACCATTAATTCTGCAACAAATTATTGCTACAAAAGCTGATTTTTCTATTTCACATATATCGACCTAAACATTTGTAGAAATACTTTTATTACTAAAGCCCAGGTTTGTGTGCAAAATGCATGTTCTCTTTTATATATTTAAAGTTTTCACGACAATTTGTCCAGCATTTGTTAATGCATATAAACCAATATGACCAGCATTTGTTAATGCACAAATGCATATTTTAATTTTTAAATGAAAAAAGTGCATGTTTTACTCTTGAATATGGTATTAAATTAAGACATTTTGTGAAATAATATTACACAATTAACATTAGGAACGAAACTAGGTAATCCCCAAGAGCAGCCATAAAGTCAAAAGAAATTTAATCAGTATGAAGCATGCTTTCATGTAATTTGGTGCTTTCCCATTTTTCGTCACTGGCTCAGAGCTGAGTTATGTATTGATATTTGCAACTGAGGATGTTATTTGAATAGTGCTTTTCTCGAAACATGCCACCCACAAAAGCATTTCAATCTACCCTATTAAATAAATATGTAAATGAGTTGGGAAGTAATATTTTAGTGAAGATGGAAAGATTTTTTTTGTTTGGTATGTGAAGAAAAAGTTTCTGCAAATAAAAAGTTTGAAGTTGTGCAACACATAAATGATGCACGTTATAAGGATCGGGTTAAGAAGAAGTCCACTTTAAATCAACAATCGAGTACAAACAAAGTAGGTGAACAATCAAGTTCAAGTGACAATTTTTCTAAAGACTTGTGTTTAGCTTTAGTGAGTAGCAACATTCCATTGAGGAAACTGAATAGCATTTCAGAGTTTTTTAGAAAAGAACACAAACAAAAGGATTCCAGATGAATCTACCTTGTGCAAAAACTATATACAACAGTGTTTTCAGAATGTAAATTTTAAAATACTGGATACATTGGGACAAAAAAAAATCTGGATTTCAATAGACACACCAGACACTGCAGGACAGTGAGTTACTAGTTACATAGTTGGTGCAATGAAAGTGCATAGCAAATCATTCCTCTTGAACACTCGAGTATTTGACAGGGTAAATGACAGCATGGTTGCAAAATTGTTCAATGACTTTGTGAATGACTTCACCTGAAATATGGTATAACAATGTATTTTTATTTCTCAGTGATGGTGCTCCATATATGATGAAAGCTGGAGCAGGATTGAAAGTTCTTTATCCCAAATTAATTCATTCAACTAGCCTTGCTCTCATTTTACATTGTGTTGCTGAAACTATTAGAATCAACGCTGGAGTAATTTCAGTTGTGTAGACACTTTATTTTACTTGGGCATGTTTTGAGAAACTGATTTGTCCTCGTCAGCTAATCTCACTGAAGCTTAGGGAAGTTACTGATGTGGTGATTGTGCTGCTCTCTGGTTCTCTGGTGGTGAACTTGAAGATGTCTTCTGATGATAATTCCCCAAACTGTCAATTCTGTAGGTATTTTGGCACGTTTTGGTATTGTGATGTCTTGTTGAACGTGCTGTGTGGTCCAAAAATGGTGTGCCACTGCTTGATGAAGTCTGTTTGCTTTAACTTCAAGTTCCTTAAGTGTTCATTTAGTCTTATCTGTAGATTCCTTTTTGTCCTGTTCTATGTAAACCTTTGGGCAACCTATGCAGTTTATTTGGTAGTTTCCTGATTTGTTTTTATTTGATACCATGGTTTTTAGAGGATGTTAAAGTAAATTCCGAAGCTTATATCTGTTGCATGGTGCCAATTTTATATCTTGTTCTCAAAAGATTTTACTGAATTTATGGTGAAAGCCTGGATGGAATGTAAATTTGCTCTCTCTTTGCTGTGAGTTGTTACCATTACTGAGTGTTGTGATATTTAGGATTTTTCCCTGTTTTTATATTTGTTTATTAGCCTGTCTACCAAGTGTTGATCGAAACCACTTTCTGTATGTGTTTGTATTCTTTGTTATATTCCTGTTTTTTTTTTTTTTTTGTTTTTTTTTGAGAGGTTTATATAAATCCTATGTGCTAGACTATGGAATATGGCACGTTGTTGTGTTTTTGGGTTATAGTTGTTTTTCTTTATGAAATTATGCATATGGGTGGATTTGCAATAACCTACAAATTACATTTTGTTGCTTTCTCTTTTAATTTTGAGATCCAGGAAACATAATCAACCATCTTTTTCGTTTGTACCATAAATTTAATTGACTGTTTCTGTAGATTTAGGAGTTTGAGGGCACCATCTAACAATTTTCAGCAAAGATATTGTCAACATTATCTGTACCAAACTTGAAATAATAATGAAAACGTGCTTGTTATAAGGATCTCTAGATTGGTCATGTAGAAATCTACCAAGAAGGTTGATAATGGGTTTCCCAATGCTAGACCTGAAGTTTTTTGTAAAAACTTGTTACTGAAGGTGAAGAATAATCACAAGGTGTATACAGGAAAGACAAAAAGGAATCTTCAAATAAAACTAACTAATTTCAAGGTACTTGAAGTTTAAGCAAACAGACAAAGCAGCAGTAGCACACCAGTTATGGACCACCCAACACAACATTCAACAAGCCCACAAGTCGCCCTCTGTGGTGTAATGGTTACCATGCTAACTTCATATACCCAAGGTAGCAGGTTCAAACCCGGCGGAGGACAATGGATTTTTTTGGGTGTAAAAATCCTTAGCATGGCTTCCTTCGGAAGGGAAGTAAAGCTGTTGGTCCCGTGTCGTAGATTTACAGCACATAAAAGAGCCTCAAGCCTGATAGAGAGAAGCGGTCTTTCATGCCCAATTTAGAATGTGATGCTGAGAACCACAGTAGTTAAAGAGCATCCATAAATAACATGCCATTTACATTTTAACAAGGCCACAATACTAAAACATGCCAAAATACCTACACAATTGACAGTTTGGGGAAAAATCCACATTTTAAAAAACCATGACAGTCATAAATTTTGAATTACCACCATCAGATGACCTCTTCAAGTTTACCACCAGAGAGTAACACAATCACATCAGCAACAGCTTCTCTAAGCTTCAGCTGAGATTAGCTGATGATGAGGACAAAATGGTTCTTCAAAACATGTCCAAGTAAAATAAAATAAAATAACAGAAACTTAAAAGTTCTTTATAATGAGTTAAATTACTCCAGCACATTTCAAAGTATCATTGTTTACAACATTTCTTACATGATGCACATCTATTAGAATCAAATATAAAGAATTGAATATAAAGAAGAATCAAATATTAAGTTACTTGTCTTCAGTGTTAAAAAAGTGTTTGTGAACTCAACTGCTTTCTACACCATGGCACCATGTTTATCAGCTTCTTTTGGGAAAATATACAAATGCTACTCTGATTCATTCTGAAAGAGTTTGACATGTAACAGGTGAAACATTTTACAACTAAGAAAATTACACCCATGTCTCTTTAATCTTTCATATTACTTTTGAGAGTTTTATTCCATATTATTCCAATAAACATACAGCAAAACATCTGTTTTATCCATTCAATCTATACTGCTTCTTATGATTAGAAATGTTCTAAACGATGTAGAATTACAGTATATCAACACCGACTGTATTTAGATTGACAAATTGTATTGAAAAACTAATACACCTACTTAAAAAGTGTTCATAAATAGATGCTGTAAATACTATGATTAAAACACATTATATAAGCATCTTCAGTACCAGAATAATTGTGTTCTCAACAATCAATAAAAATAGCAAAATATTTCATTTTTAGTACATGCCTCAAAATAGCTTAAACATAAGACCATTATTAAAGTGCAAGTTAACTTATGTTGTATTATTCCACAACAATGAGCTACAAGGTAAAAGCTGTACATGCATGCACATAAACATTTTAAAATGCTCATTCTAATCTAGTGCCATTCATCATTTATGTACACCAAATACAATTTATTTACTCAAAAAAGAGCTTTAGAATGTTATTATTAGTAAAATGTTAGAGAGACTAATTAGTTATTTTTATCATCAAAACTCTATTAATTCATCTTGATTATAAATGTAAAGTATACTGTATTTAACTAAAAGCAATATACAAATTATTTAATCTCAAAACTAATGGAAACAGCATATTACTGCAAACAATACTTAGTTTAAACAGCAATGTTTTACACTTTTTCAATTCAATGGAAAAGTGGACTCAGATCCCTGAAGGAACATTTTCAAAGATGTAAGTTATGTATGATTCAGAATAACTCACCACCATATGGAACATGCCATTTAACATGTGCTCTACACATCACTAATGCAAAAGTTAACAGCAATTCAAATGTGAATGAACAAGCAATGTTTTAGTATATACATAATGTTAGAGCACGCTTCTTTAAGCAAATCATAACCATAATTCCTCAATCAAACAATGGAGAGAAAAGGGAGGAAAGAAACAGATGTGAACCAGAGTTGTAATGGAGGAGGTTAGCAGGTTAGTACACAGCTGCAGTCAAGTTAACAAGATCAACAACAACGAACCAGAAAAAAAATTAGAAGAAATAATACCTGCTCATCTCTGTCATAACCTTCCACTTCATAGCTCTCTCCGTTATCTGTTTCTTCCTCAAACTCCTGTCCATCATCTGGTTCTTCAATACCCTTAAAAAAAGGAAGCTTTCTTCAAAATTTCCAAAAGAATTAGTGTATGATTTTTTTTCCAATTGTTATAGGAGCCTAAGTAATCTGAGCATTCACTAATACTTAAATCAATGTTTCTAAGATTTTTAAATGGCCCAGGTGTTAAAAATTGCTTCTTTTTTTTTCTAGCAACCTTTATGAAATTCATATTTGACTTGCAGTTGAAACGCCACATATTTCAACCCTTTATCTTGCCATCTTTAGATCAATCTCTTGGCTGATATAGTCATCGCAGAAGCTGTAATTTCCATTTCTACTATATTTTTTTTGTTGCATATAGACCAGGAGGACGTCAACAGAAGCATTGAAATTTTAACTGAAGAAGCTTATTTCTAGTTGATCAAAGCTGGAGCCCTGATGGTTATATACTTCCATTGAATTGATCCTAAGCAAGATCCTAGCAAAATAAAATTAAAATCAATGTGTGGAATACAAAACCTAAGACAAATTTGGATTATCGTTGGGCAGTACATTCATCATATCATGTCACATCTCTTGTCCAGCAGTGGCTAAAGGTAGCAGGAACATCATTAGGAATGTATCTTTTTAACATACATCTACACTGTTTTTTTAAATTTCTAACTGTATTCAACCATTTTGTATTTGCAAAAGTTATTTTAAAGTAGTATGCGATGGCTGCAGAAACAATAATTAGACAGTGAGTGGTTGAAGGTAAATTATACCTAAATAAAACGGTTATGTTGAGAAGACAATATCACCAATAAAATGTCTACAGTCATTTAAACACTGTTGAGAACACTAGCTCAACTCAAATTTGAGATACCTCTCTGTTCTAAAGAGCATACATAGAAGATTAGGCACTTTCACAAAAATGGAAGGTGACAGGAGTTCAACAGGGAACAGCAAGGCACACCTATGTTAAGCAATTTGCATAACTGTTTCAAGAATAAAAAATAAAGTAGGGATTAAACGTCCCTCAGAAAAAAAAAACATATTTAATCTACAAAAAGTAAAATATAATAAAATCAATAATATTAAAACTATAGATAAAAATATTATAAAAATGCATAAAAAATTGCAGGCAGCAAGAAAAATGTTGTTTAAAGCTTAATGTCGCCTACATCTCAAAAGATATTATTATTCAAGTAACATAACATAATAATTCTTAAAGATAGTTGAAAGCTTGGATTTCTCCGATTCCAATTTAACCCAGTTACTATTCTGTGAAGTCATCTGTAAACATTTGACAATGTCAAATAACAGTTTCTTTAAACTGAAATGTTTGTTGTGAGTGTCACACAAACTCTTCAGAATGGGCAACCTTGAAATGTAACCCAAAGCAGGTATTCCTAGCTTTAGATTGAAGTTCAGATGCACTCCAATAATGTGCAGTGTAGCACTTCACTATGTGCATCCAGGTGTTGCTAAGCCATATACTAAGATGGATCCTAATCGATGACATTTCCATGTGATTTTCTTGTTTTTGAAGTCTGATTAGGGGAGAGAGAATGACTTGAAACACTGAATTGAGCATTTGGGAAACTTTGCCCTTTGCAATCCATTATTTATCGATGGTTTGCAGCAGAGTTTAAAAAAGGAATGAATTCCCTCAAACATGAAGACTGCAACAGGATGATCAGCTACAACAACAATGGATGACAATCTGATGAAAGAAGAATGCATAGTTCAAAGAGCATTGTTACATATGTCAGATTCAGGAAGCCCTGTAAATATTGGATCAGCAGCAGTGAACATCATCCTTAAAGTAAATCTTCATGTCAGGATTCCTTACATTTCACGAGAGCAGAAACACAATGATGCCAGGAAGTTAAAGAAAAATTTGATGGGGGAAATTCCAAAAACATATTTAACATTGCAGCAGGTAATGAAAGCTAGATATATCAGGGTTGGTCCAGAAACTAAGCGACAGAAATTGATTTGAGTCTAAGAGCGGAAGCTTTCCTGGTGATGAACATACTCTAGGTGTTCTCGGGCTTCAAGCCAGGTGAGGTGATGTGGAGCCATCGATGTTTCGGGAGTGTACATCTCTCCCAACATCAGGATGATGAATGACAAATGGCGTGTATGTATACTGTGTGCCCGGTGACAGGGGCCTCGTAGAAAACTTGCCTACTCTGAGAAGTCACGTATCAACTTCAGCAACACTTATCCACTTATTCAATTCTTGTTTAGTTTCTTGATTAGTTCTTATTTTCACCATGTTTGAAGTGTTGTAAAAGCATATATTTGCATCATTTAACATTGTTTTAATTTCTCTCAAGCAATCTGTGTAATGGTGGAGAAAATTTAACTAATAATAGTATTTGCAAATGTTATTGACAATCACATGTAATGTTGATCAGTTCAAAGCTTGGCCCACTTCACACCACACGGATTTAGTGTCATATAATGAAATTAAGATTTACAGGAAATGTTTTGTATTGTATTGTTTAAAGTTATTCGTATTTCAAAACTCTCCTAATGCCTTCTAGCAAAAGTGCATATTTCCATTTGGTGGAATTTCATCTAACTCAACGTGGTGTTTCAAAAAAATTAATGTCCTCTAGCTTGATAACAAAAGGTTAACAGATATAATTCCTGATAACTTTTTTAATTATAACCCCTGAATCACATCTTAAAATTAATCAGTATTAAAGCTGAGAATGGTAATCAGAAAAAAATTGACAATGAGAAGCCATATAAATTTTTGTTTCATAACAACCCAGCAACTTCACTTGTTTCTAAACTGACCAATGATATTTTTGTCTCCAATTCAGCCAACATAATGTGGATTAACCAATGTTAATTCAAAAGGATTGCGACTAAAGTGAGCTCTAGCAGCTGATTCATGTCAGGGCCATTCAGAATAATCTCTACATCAAAGAGTCTAATATGTACAATATGAATCTATAAGGCCATACCAAATAACGGAACAAGAAACTTAATTTTTTTTTTCATTTACTTCACTTTTCTTTTTATGGAAGGTAATTAGTGTAATTAACTGACTCTTCAAATAAAAGAAACTTAAAACTTAGTCAAGACTTGCTTCCTGTTCCTCAGAGTCTGGGAAGGCAATTGTGAATGTATTTCAAGTTTGTTACTGTTCTCAGTTATGAACCTTTACTCTGACTCACCCCATATTTTATGAAAAAACATGGTGAGAAGCTTTGACATCTAGTAAACTGCAATATCATCTAAGCACATGTGCAATGAGTGACTGAAGAAAGATGTTTTGCAGGTTAAGAGACAACAGATGTTGGTGACCATCAATGTACTTGTAGCATGCAATTAACAACACTTTAAAAAGTTTGTGGATATCTCTGGCTTAAGATTTTAAGGGCAGGACTTATAGTTCTGCATTTATAATAATTGGACATTTATACAGGTTGTTCTGATAAAAAAAATTAATTCATAGCTCTGCACTACTGCATTTTATGGCACCAATCCTCTGAATACCCAGATCTCATTTCCAAGATTAATGATTTTTCTTGTATTAACTTGGGTCATTAATTTCAAAATGGTTTACAAGTGGTATAAACTTGCTTGATACTTCAGCAATTGGTTTAAATAGGGCCCAATTTTTTTTTTAAGTATTTTGATTTTCATTTATTTCTAACAGTGTACAGTTTAAACTAAAGTTGCTAAGAACAGATTATCATGTATTGATAGTTTGTCTATTTGAGTAGCATTTTGTGCATTGAGTTTAGCATATTAGCTGTTTGAGAATGAAAGCATTCTTACGATTTTGCTCCTTAGCTATGATACACAGTTAAACTTTGAATTATAATGCTGTCTAAGTACAAAATTAAATGTATAGATGTGTATGTATGAATTTATCTTGAATAAAAATTTGGCTTAAAGAATTACATAACCACATTTATTTTTTTAAACATCTTGGATTTCTCTGAACATTTTTAATTTACTAAAATATTATTTCTTTATTTGGACTGAATAACCACAAGAGAGCATTTCTGTTCACACAATGTAACGTTTCTATAATGCATTTGTCATGTGTCCAACACAAAGCATATTTGTTAATAAGCTCTTTTCTCTTCTTTACTATGAAGTCAAGAAAACAATATTCTTTCCATTAAGCTTTTTAATTAATTTCCTCGAAGTGGACTCATGGATTTCATTATAAGAGACTGTCTTAATTAGCAGACTGCCTGAAGCATAATATTTCACTTCTTTTGGAATAGCTTTTATTTTTTTTTTGGGTGGGGGGGGGGGCTGGCTTTTGTTTTAATTGTCTCTTTAATTTTATTTAGGGTAACATTTTCTCTACATTGATGGCATTGTAACCTACTAAAAGTTCATTTTAACCCATGTTAAAAATGATTTCCTCTTCTGTGGTCAATTTCCGACCTCATTTCTACATTGGAATAATTTCCACTAAAAATCAAGAATTTCTGTTTTTCTTGAGTGTGTCAACTGGCAAATGCAACAAAACTAAACTGGAAAAACATTAATTTTTCATATGGAAAATCAAACACTGTATTATACTTCAAGAGATTAAATTTGATCCTTGATTTAAACCTCAGAAGGAAGGTTCAACTTAATCTAGAGCACATATCAACTGACCATAGCATTAGTTATGTGCAAGGTGACGACTGTTGAGTCAAGAGAGCTGTGCACCCTGCATGTAACTAGTTTGTTCTGTATAGTACATAGTAGTGGAACAATCATATTGGAAGAACGGACATCTATTAGGCCATCACTGCCAGTTAATTCATTTTTATGGGTGCAGTACGATGGCTCAGGAGTATTAAGGTGCATTTGGAGATGAAAGATGAACAGTATCCAAGTTGAAAATTCAGGAATGGGTGTTTGCTTTGGCCTTCCTTGCCAATATTACTGAAAATTTAAATGTACTAAATATGTCCCTACAAGGAAAAGACAAGATCATAATTGATCTCTCTGGAAGAGTAAATGCCTTTGTGAGAGAGTCAGTTACGTGATAAGAATTCTTGTCATTTTACAATACTATCTTTGATATTTGATACCATTCCCTAGCAAAAATTTGAAGAATTTCTACAAGTATTGAAACAGCTGAGTTTTAATTTTCAATGTGGATTTCAAGACATGGATAAGCGTATTCAACCTTTCCATTTCATATTAATGAAGGAGTGAATACCAACTAGAAATTATCAATGTGGAAAATGAAATAGGACTCCAGGTTAAATTTGGAAGAAAAGCTTATCTTTGGGAGTTTTTTAAAAGTTAACCCCCAGCAAATTTTTTTTTTTTTTGGTAGTGTTTAATGCCCGCTTTAACTACTTATGGCACTGCAGGCAGTGACACTGATGATACATGAATGAAAATGGAGCACCGGTGGAATGCAATGGCAGGGGAAACTGGAGAACCTGGAGAAAACCCGCCCTAGCGCCGCATTGCCCACCACAAATCTCACATGCGGTCGCTTGAGATCGAACCCATGTCGTCTAGGTGAGAGGCGAGTGGTCTAACCACTCGGCCATGGCACAGCCCCTTCCCCAGCAAAGATTTCCCTGCCTGCATAAACTTGCTGCCACAATGTTATGTATGTTCAGGGCCACGTGCTTATGCAAGCAGGCATATGAAGATCACGAAATCTCTCCGAAAGTGAATCTAGAAATCAAGAAAAATCAGTGCAGTGAAAAGGAGAATGATGTTTTAATTTGCTGAGGTTGGCTACAATGAGAAAATCATATGCACAATTTAGTTATTCAGAGAAATGCATATTTGTCTATTACACTGCATTTAAAACCAGTTATATTTATACAGATAGGAGAAACAGTAATGTTTAGTTCACTTGGTTGTTTACTACTACTATTATTATTATTACTACTACTTTTATTGTATCATCCACAATAAGGCTATTCCATATATTCATGGAGATACATTAGAAACTTTACTTGATAAATTCAGTGATTGGCTTCTTTTGGGTTCCAAATATAATAAAATTAAATGTTACAGGTATTGTCTTTATGAGTAAAAAACTTGGTTTTTATTAAAAAGTATGCTTGCAGTATTTGGATTAATGTATTAGTCATGGACACACATCAGATAATGTAAATATTTTAACACCCCTGAAAACAATATAAGTTTTTTGTTACCTGAACAGCTTTGTTAATTTATTAACATAATAGCCATGTAGAGTAAACCATAAAATAGTAATACATATAGTGAATGAAACTTAAAATCAACCTTAATCACTATAATTTATTACTATAAATTGACACACGCGCACACGCACGCATAGTGATAACTTTACTGCTTATTATAACATATAATGTTAACTGCACATAAACAAATCTAAATACACTAGAAACTACAAATTTTAAAAATCTGATGTGTTCCATTCACATGACTCTCTCTACATCTCTGTAACAAATTATTGTTAACAAGCTTATTCTTCTATCTACTTCAAAATCAAGATAAGCGTTAGCAGAAATTGTCCTTGTTACTTGGTTCCTTGTAAGTAGCAGGGAAAAATCTAGTGTGTTCCATTCACATGATGTCCCCTAGCTCTCCGGTAAATAAACCTTTTATTTATAACATTAATTTATCTACATCATGCTAATCAAGATATACATAAGCAGAATTAGCCTTATTACTAGCTTCCTTGTAAGTAGAAGGGAAATAAGAAAATGCACAAGCTAAAGGGATAGTCGCACCCTTTAAAAGCTGGTCGATAAGTGAAACAATTGAGGTCCGATTAACAAACAACGAACGAAAAGAAAGATGTCTTCCTGTTCGAAAAAAATTGAAGTGGCTTAAAATTGAAACCAATAACCCAGAATATCTCTAAACTGGTTAACTTTACAAAAAAAAATGTATCACATAAATTTTATGTATTAATGAGATCTACATTTTTTGTGCAGTAAGTTTTTGTATATCTCTTATGGTTTGCCAATTATATAAAAGTCATCCAGAATGAGGTGGTCTTCAGAGCCTATTCCCAAAAAACTTCAAGATATACATTTCGTTTGTATATAAATATATTATACACAGGGTATTTTAATCAAAATCGTTAAGAGCCATTTTTCAAAAAATCAAAATTGTTAAAAAAATTTTCCATGTATAGGATAGTTGGGGGTTGGAGATTTTCTTGAAAATCCTCATGTTGCAACCTTGGAAAATACTCAACTTAAATGGTCTTTTCGTGTGTTTGGTACACACACTTATGCACGCACACACAAAGAGCTTTTTCTAATTTTTTTTTTTGATTCAGAGGGTCCCAAAACATGTATTTCTCGTGAAATCTCGGTAATGAATTTTTGGGTGCATTACAATACCTTCACCACACACTATGTACACAGTATATGTAGAGAAAGTAAAAAATAGAGGCTATCCCTTGATATTGACATTTTTTAAGATGCATTATTTATGGAAATAATAAAAAAAATCAAAAAAATTAACAAATAATTAAATTTGATAATATGCAAGATGAAAGCCAAGACTCCAACTATGGAAGACTCCAACCACATTTTATAAACTAATGCTTTCATGGTTTTTCAATGTAATAGATCTTTAATTAAAAATGTAAATTAAATGTTTCATGAAATTCAACATTGCCAACCCAGGTTCTATAAATGTAACAATATTTTAAAAAGTAACAACATACTATATTTTTATTTGATGACTAGTGAAAAAGATTGTTATCAACATTAAGACTTAACTATTAAATACTAGATCAAATCCTTGGAACTTTATGGATCTCCAAAAATTGTTGCACGATTACTATGCAACTACGAGACAACAATCCAGCTTCCTGCTTTGAGGAAGGATTTTTCAATGGAGTTTATGTGACAGATCTTCAGTGGTGATTCTGAACTGCAGAGGGTCATTGATAATAGTCAGCACTTAAACTGGATATTCCACTTGATGCAACACAGTGAAACTGATGAAGACTGGGAATTTATTGAATGTTGTCCCATTTCTCATCATTTCTGATAGTCATGCTACTTCAGTTTTCTCCTTTGAAAAATATATGGCATTTGTACTAGACAGCATTAGACCTGCATTTGCAGAATCCTCAGCAGAGCATATCTGCAATCAACAAGCTTATTGTTTGGACCTACCAAGTGATTCAGTATCCAGCTATGCCATCCACTGCTCTCTGGTGAAGTAGTGCATTCCATCTGCTCTTGTAGAGTTATATTGCAGAGACTGTATTCTGGCTTAAAATGCTAAGCAGCACCATCTGAAAATATGTGATAAGTGGGCTACTGGGCAGGTGTTCCTTTATGTATTTTAAAACATTTCCTAATTTGTTTAGATTTGCAGATGGTGAAGTAATAATTGTAGCACCTTCCATTGGCTCATACTTCTTTCCCTGCTGCATTAATCTTTGCATGCATTCGTTGTTCTTTTACCAAATTAAGCATTTATCTTCTGTCAGCATCTTTCTTCCTTGCTTGCCACTTTTTTTCTATAGGTTTCTTCTCTTCTTACAGATGCCCTGTACTTACATGTTCTTTTTGTAGAAGACATACTGTAATAAAAACATTGTAGCATTAAAAATGGTTATCTAAAATGTATAACTCCCTATTTAAGAATTACTAATAATATAGGTTATAAGTATGCTGTGATGGCACTGTAATAATTTCACACTGTAGCAAAAGTTTAAAGTGCCTATTTCTAAGTACTATATGCTAAGAAAAAACTAATTAGCAAAAGTTTAAGTATAATAGGATAGGAAAAAACTAAGTTTAAGTATAATATACTAAGAAATGTTTAGAGTGTCCTGGACATATTTTATAACATCACTCCTTTATATGAATAATTGTAATATTTAAAAATAGACCCTTACCAAAGGATGCTTTATATGGAAAATTATAGCTTTATAATTTTAGCCTGACAGTTGAAACATTTTTATTTTAGGATATCATGGACAAACAAACTTTACTTAATGTTTCAAAGCAAATTATTTCTTACATTTAGAAAACATGTGACCAAACTTTTGCTAATTAATAGTATATAATATCTAATTTAACTAGAAAGAGTAATGTTACTACTTACTTGTTACTAAAGGGTATATTTTCTTCATAAATTAAGGAACATAATCAAGCTGATGCAATCAATATCCCACCATAGAAATAGGGCTGCATTGTCGGAAATCCACGGGAAGCCCATCAAAATGGGGAGACAAGTAGGAAAGAGGCCAATCATAGTGAAGCTAGCAACATTCCAACTAATATTAGAAGAGCCAATAAATTGAAGGGAACAGATATTTTCATCAATATAGACTTATTGCCAAAAAAGAGAATACTACAGAGAAATTTAGTATGATAAAAGAACATAAAACTAAAAGTGTGATGGACATTAAATATTACTTGCTTGGAACTGGGGAGGAAATAAAAGAAAGAGGGTTTAAGATGGAATGAGAGCTGGTTTAATGAAGAGTAATGAAAATAAAACAGTTGTTCAGCAAGTGAGGAGAATTGGAAGATACAGAATCAAAGGAAGAGAGAAACAATTGAGGGGTTTATATAATTTTCTGTAACAAAAAAAAACAAACTGGAGGAAGAAACAAAGTAATTTGATGAGGTTGTTAAATGAAAGTAATCTAACCGAGGTACAGAAGGCTAGAAAATCAATGAGTACATATGCAACAAAACCTCTATAGAACCTGAAGAATGGACAAAGTTTTTAGAGTATGGGGGGCGGGGGGAGTATAAAAGAGATAGGAGTTTGGGAAGTAGGTAATTAAGTAATCGTGCTGCATGCTGAAATAAGAAATGAAGAAATATAAAGCAAGTTAAATTAAGAGAAATAACAACTGTATCCCAACAGAGTTCCTTAAGGAATGGTGCATTGAGACAAATAGAGGTAAGGTTTTTGTAGACTTACTTAATACAATTAAAGAGGGCTATATACCAGAAGTTGCTCTTTTCTTTGCCATTTTCAGAAACAAAAACTCTATCAATATAAAAGTTATTGAATAAATGAACAAGCATTTGTTTTAATCATCCGGGACTATTGTCTGCTGCACACAGTAATGAAAGGTATGTTGAAGAACCCCACTCCCTCCTGTTTAAATTAGGTACCTGCTTCTACTGTGAGCTCTGAGGTGCTGTTGGAATCGTAACATTTATCCCAAAATAATCTCTTACTCTTAGAATATGCAGCAATGATTTAAAACTCTTTAAATACGCATTTGCATACGCACATACGCATATTTTATTGAAAATTTTCCATTCTGATGTCTCTAAGAGAATCATACCTTACGGTTTAGTTTGATACCAAGAGAAATGCATATCATTTCATAATTCAAATCTGCTTGTCACAAAGGTTAACAGCATGGGGCAAAATGTACTGGTTATCAATTACACAATTAAAACAAAAGTCCAGCAGAGATTTCAAATCTGTTGCATGCTTAAGAATAACAGGGTTGTATAGCTATTAGGAAACTGAATGATGCAAGACAATTGCTGATGACAAGAGAATGGATTGTCAGCAGTCATCGAAACTCTCCAGAATCTGTTCCATAAGCAGAAAATCAATATCATATCATGTAACACATCAAAAAAGATCTTGGTTCAGGGGCAACACAGGAGACAGCAGTTAAGAAGTTTACTATAAATAAATACTAGAGCAAACACCTTGCTTTACAAAGCAATGAATTATGACTTACCAGCAAATTTTCTTCACAAACCTTCCTGCCGGAAGACAACTATTGAAATAGCAGAATTTACGCAAGATAATCAAGGCAACTTTGAAATTACTCATATGAAGATTTCTACAAAATTTACATTGGACAGACTAAGAGAAACCTTCAAACAATATTGAAAGAACACTGATAAGGAATATGAAACTCAAGCAAACAGACAAATCTGCTGTGTCTCATCACTTCTGGACATCATAACCCAACATCAAACTGGATATCAAACTTATTAAACTTGGAAAAACTACAAGGGAACTAGCAATTTGGGAAAGATACACATTAGGAAAAATACACACATAGTTATAAATTTTGAAACACCACTGGCGAACATCTTAATATTACCCCCAAGGAAAGCAGATGGCAGCACAGATAAAATTACAATAGGAACTTCCCCTTCTGGAGTCAGCCAAACAACTGCTGACGATGGAGATGAACATCTTTGAAATGCCTCTGGAGAAAAAACTAAGTGAAACTAAAGAACCATATTTGACACAAATTAATTACATAATAATGCTTTACTAGTCTACTTTTATCAAGTAGGATTTTAAAGGGGACTATGAAAACTGTAACAAGTCTTATTTAACAAATGAATACGTAACTTTATTAAGGAGTACTTATTAAGCAAATATGTCAATGACTATGAATGCTGGCCTTTAACACTAACTTGAATGCAAACAAAGCACAACATTTGCCAACAAGGTAAAGAGCACAATGCTGGATGAAGCTCAACATGCCTTGGTTCATTTTTGCTGGAAAATAACACCTTTAAATGCTCACTCCACTACATATGCTTATGAAGTGCAAAATTTCAGAAGACAAGATTAAATATATTTTAGGGCCAATTTCTTGTTAAACTTTATTAAATTAACATTGAAGTTAGTTGCAAATTCTGTTTCATGAATGTTAACTGTAATATTGTGTTAAACTTGGTATTAAGTTAACATTCTGCATCCTTCTGTTAAGCATTGAACAAATTTTAGGAATTAGAAAATGGCTGCTGTATTAGGCATTTTTTCAATGCTACTCCTAATTGAAAAATAGTTCATAATAAATTTCAAAACCTGCAAAAGGGGCAATTTTTAAAGTGATAAGACTTCCCAAGATGATCATAAGCATGGTTTTATAGAAAATATGAAAGATTAGAATACTACTAATAGCACTTTTCATTTCATGGTAGATGATACTGTTAACATTTCCAAAGCTACCATTACTGGCTTTATCTGGAAGGTTTGCTAAGTAATTCCTTCAAGATGCAAGCAATACTTTTGTTGATTCACTTTTAATTAGTTATAACACAATTTCATCTACTTTGGTTTCAATGTTGTTTTAAATCACACTAAAAGTTTTTTTTGGTGCTACATTTTAGCTAAACTCGGCACTCAACCTGGAAGAAAATGTGCACTCCAATTAAATTCCTCGTGGATTTTCTCCTATACTGCATCGTTTTTAACTCTGTCAGCTTTTTGCACTTGATAATTTCTCAACCAGTTTAGTTCTATTACAACTAATGCCTTTCGAAAGGTGAAGCACTTATTAGCTCCTCTGCACCTAGACCTTTTCAACTGACATCACAATATTAACCTTAATCATGAAAATTACATGGCAATTGTGAATGAATATAACTAGTTGTTCACTAGTGCAATAGATATCACTGTAATGTAAGTATGAAAAGTATCAGTTGTCATTTGGAGTGGTCTTTGGCATTAACAAGATATTAGCTAAAAATTCTCTTAAAAGCTTGATGAAATACAAGTGTTAATATGATAAACTTTTAATGTAATGTTAGCACACAAAATGTTAAAAGTATGTTTAACATTGGTTGGTGCTGCAAAACTCAAAACTAATTCAGAAACAATGTCAAGTCATCAATACATTCCTCAGTTGTTTCTCTGCACATAGCCACCTTATATGAGGAGTTATTGGCAGGAAACACAAAACAGAGGAGCATTTTATTAGACATTATATCACTTATTAATAACAACAATGCACTATTATCTTTGTATATATCATAAGTGTTAGAAGGTGCTCTGTATGACTGCAATGCTTTCATTGCAATTTTCTCAATTTCCTACACAAATTGCAAATTACATGAAGAGAACAGTAAGTTTCCAAAAGGAAAACAGAAAATGTTGTAACTTATCTTACCCCTTCATCTGCCATTCCTTCTTCATCTTCATCATCAGAATCAACAACAATGCCATCATCTTCATGATCCCGTTGTGATGATGTAGGTACTTGATACTCTACATCAACACCAGAATCTGAAGTAACGGTTTGGAACATCTCTTGAGTTCCTCTTGCTCTTTTTGGCTGTTAACACAACAAAAAAGTCTACTGTATCATAAAGGCTTGCAGTGAGCTAAGTTCTGATGTGTTGTTTCCACAAACTTTTTCTACTCGCTACTATATTCTTCTATAAACATTTGCTTCCACAAACATTCCTAGAAAAGCTTATTTTTATATCCACTTTATGTTAAGCGAGATAAACTTTTGTAGAAATATAATTTCATTATACATTTTGTTATAAGTACAAGTAACAGGGATAGAAGAAAATGAATCCTTAGTCATATAGTTAAAAGTGAGCCAGTATAGACTTATTTACTCTTAATTATATCATGAGTAACAACTAATTAACAACAATGTTTTAAAAATGGCACAGTATTGAAAATTCAAAGTAATTACAGATACCTCTGAATCAGCTAATAGCACAAAACAATTATTTGAGATGACTTAATGAGATTCACTTCTTGTGCTACACATTTTTGTCTATCTCTTATGGTCTATCCATTAACAAAATTATGTGACATTTCTTCTGAATGAAACAGTCTTCATTGTCTAATCTCAAAAAATCCTTTATATACATTTTATTTAAGTAAGAATGTTACCTGAATTTTAAACAAAATCCTACATTTATTTTTATCCTAGTTTTTTCAATGTAATATGTTTTGTTGCAATCTAAACAGTATTTTATACACTTTTGTAATGTGATTCTGTCTGAGTGTTCTGATTTCAGAATGTTTTTTAAGGTGCATTATTTTTTCAATGGAAATTTGATAAATAGAAAAGGGATCCTGTTTAATCCTAACTTCATTTTTAGCAAATCTATTCATGAGCACTTTGAGACCTGTGTCATTAAAGCTTTTCCTCATATATTTAAGACCTGGTACAGATACAGGATGGATGCGAAATAATTCTGCAGATTTTTTAGAGTAAATTAGCCTTATTGTGAATAATAAGAAAGTCAAATGCCAACAAGCTGAAAAAATTTATAGTTTTCTAGAAAAAAAAAATACACTTTTATCCAAAAATGTTATTGGCACCTTGCTGGATTACCATTGATTAAACATTCTTAACTCACAACTATATTTATAGAAAATTACATTGACAGCAAACCTTTTCCTTTGGTATATTTCAATAGAATGAACCGTTTTTATGCAAATTAAATTTAAAATGTCCATAATTTGTTGCCTCCTTAGTTCTGTTAGAACTGACATGTTAGATGCATTCGCTTTCTTAAATTTTGCCATATAACTAGGCATAACCCCTTAATCTTTCAGGACAGAAAAAGACAATCATTGCCAGAAGTTTAAAACAATTTTAAAATACCTTTGATAGTTGCTTATGTACTTTTGTGAAACATGACTGCTTAAAAGTCAGGCTTATGGTGCATCAGGTACCTTTATGAAAGGTTGGGTGTACCAGGAATTCTAATAAATGATGCTTCCGAAGGTCAAGGGATGGTCAAAACCTTGCAGAAAAGTCACAATGAAAGTTACTTTTGTTTGAAAACCTTAATGTCATAGGGGAGGGAATTATGCAGTAAATATGGCCAATTTTCCTGCTTGTTTAATGACATGTTGATCAATTTGTAAGTTAGACTTACAAATTGGCATATTTGTGTGGCGTAGGATTGAAACTGTTGGCTTTGATATGATGTCAGTATGTGTGCTTTTTCTGTAAATTCCAAACTCTATTCAGTTCTTAATTCTGGTAAGTTTCAGTCTAAAAAGAATGGTGAGTTATCTTTTCTTTAATGTGAATTTAATGGCTGGTTCCTGGAGATTTTGAGTCTTTTACACTTTTTTGTGGTTGATCATACAAAAAATGTAAAAGACAGTATATCACAGTACAATATCTACATGCACAATGGAAGCGACAATAATCCTGCAGACTGAAGAAGGTGGGAGAATGGATGTAAATGACCCAATACTTTTAATACTTTTTTGTAATTAGAGGCACTGTTAACTAGAAAATAATGTTTTAAAAAAAGGAGCATTCGACAACTTGATCAACTTGTTGATTGAATAGTCTGCTTCTACTGTTCACACCTTGAATTATCCAAATGCTCTATAAAAAATTTAAGTAACATTGGTCATGTATCAAATTAAGATCTTTTGTCACCGGCAGGCAAGAGACCAGAAGATTCTAAGAAAAAGTGAGGTTATTGTTAGCTTAATAGGTTGACTCAACATTACCTCAAACTCTACATCTGCGTAATTTTTTATTTTATAAGTTTAAATGCTTGAATATCTGGCTATTCTGTTTGAGAGGCTAATGCCGCAGTAAAGTAATGAACTCGCTAATATACATTTTGAAACATTTAAACTTCACTCCAGCATTAATTTTGTAAATTGCATAATATCCATCCCAGGTTCTGCTACATATTCATTCACTTGAAATTTATATGGAAAAGAGAGGGATTTTCTCATGATGCCTACCTGCGTTGGACCCCCACTCTTGTCCTCAGTTCTACTCATTGAGGTGCTATCACTCTTTCCATCCCTTGGACGCTTAAGGCCAGCTTGTGTAGTGGTTACTGTGTTGCTGCTGTTTGCCTGGCTACTTGCTACTGCAACCGACTGTTGTTCCTGAACACCTTGTGAACTGGTGCTCTGCTGTTCGACACGTGGAAGAACCAGAGCCACTGCTTGTTGTCCTGGTTGACTTTGAGACATCTGCTGTTGCTGCTGCTGTTGTTGCTGCTGCTGCTGCTGTTGTTGCTGTTGCTGTTGTTGAGAAGATGCTCCTGCAATTGGCTGTACTTCCATATCACGTGACTCTGCCTCCATATCCTATTGCCATTACACCCAAGCATAATTATTTAAAATAATGAATTGATCATTGAAAAGTTAAACTGAACGTTTTATTCCATAATATGTAATACTTTTCTTTTAACTTAATACTGGTCGCTTTGAATTCATAACATGGTGATACTTTAAACATGATTCTTAAGTATTGGGTGTCCATTCTTCTCAGCTTTTAAGAGAAAATTAAACTCTTGTTTTCCTAAAAAAGAATGTTTATTTAATAGTCACATTACTTAATATAAGGATGCAGAACACAAGAGATTACTAAACAACAACTTTGAAATTTTTTCACCATTATTGGATTAGCCACTAGAAGCTGGCAAAATCTTGGTTGTTAGGTACCATACATAGGTTGCAAATATCCCACAAAAATGTGCCTGCTACATGTATTGGGAAAGTTAGTTATATTGTATGCTTTACATTGACAAACTTTGCGTTTTGACTATTTACTCACACTGATTCTCACTTTAATGTGTTGATTATATAAAAATTATTATATAAGTAGCTGCTCACCCTGGCTTCGCACGGGTGGTGTACCTAATGAAAAAACTGAGACAAAAACTTCCACTTACAGTACAACCATACAATGAAATAAAATTACAATTAAATAATTTGGCAATACCTTATTGTAATGCCTTGTAATGTACAATTTTCCTATGGGAGAGAAAATAAATATCACTGACAGTTTGCGTACTCTTGAGCACACAACATACACAACCCATGCAAAAAAACATGGCACTTCTAGGTATATTCCACACACTTCTAATGACTGACCTTGGGATTTATTGTCATTGTGAATGCAAGGCGTACCAGAAACTGAACATGCTTAAATTCAAAAGGAAAGTCAGTTGGCATTAGTGGTGTTCTTGGAATAAGCATATCCTTGCCTTTAAACTTTCCTATGATTATAATAGCTTAAATCAAATTTTTCATAATTCTTTTAACAGCGAGATTTGTTGCACAATTTCGGCTGAGATCAGATAGCATAATTATTAAGTCAACCTTGAGATGTAAATTGTGTGGTGGTAATCCTGGCAAATCAAATGAATTTAGGAATTCAGTTAGATAACTGATGACTTCATTTGGATTCGGTGATAGAATTGATTGACTTAAATGAATGCATTTGTCCATCAATTTTATTCTGAATTTTTATATTCAAATGATCTACATTCTTATTAGTTGCTGCTAAAATGGCTTTTTCGCTCAACTAAGCATAGTTTTTGTAATTTACACCAATATTTGGGAACACTTTTGATATTAATTCTTCCTTTGAAGTTGTGAAGTGACAAAAATTTGGTGGAAAGGAAATGAGACCAGTAAAAGTGTCAACAGGAATTTTCCCATTTTCCAATTGGCATAATGACAGTAATGGCAGTGCTTCCATAGTGTGGCAGGTAAATGCTGAAATAGGTAATGAATTACATTAAGGTGAAAGTAACATTCATGCTTCTTCTGAATCTCTATCTATCCTTTCCACCTCTTTCTTTGTTTTCTCCTATATCAAAACAGCAATTTTTGAGGCTAACAATGACATAACTAAAGAGCACATAGATCTGGTTGGGCAATTGATAAGCTTTTATTTGATGATTGCTTTATGTATTAAATTTCTCCATTTAACCCAAAATATTACTTCATCAAATGTATTAAGAGCACCACATTGCAGTGTGATGAAGACGGGGTATCTTCATGTTCTTTAGCTAGCTCATGTACCACATAACCTCAAATAACCAACATCTGCAACAGGAAATTAACCTAAAAAGGGTTCCATCATTTATCCGCCATTTTCAGATTCCAAAAAGGGTTAATAGTTATGTGCATAGTTTATAACTTATTCATTTTAAAGAATTACAACTAAAATATATTTATTTCTTTAATTAATGATATGACCAATGGAATGAGTTAATACGTAACAATTCACAGTTATCTTGCATTATTGACTCCATAACTGGGTGCATTCCCTTAGCATTGAATGGGAAAGAAAAATAGAGCAGTACTACAGACATCTAGCGGCAAATAAATAGGTATGTACTTAGGTGTTCATCGACAGGAAAACTTTTTTATTTCAAATAATAGGAGTAAGGAAAGGACAGTTAACACATAAAAATTGTTTGATTGATGTTTGAAGGAATTTAGTAACAGTAATGGTCAAACTATATGTTTTATTAATTTGTTGAGTTGGTTTTTTAACACTGCGTCACTTACATTGTTATTATTAGGAACTAGTTTCAAAAGCCTATGCTTTCATTTTCAACCTCACGGATCCAACTGCCATTGCTGGCTGCATTTGCTTGAACTCTCTTCTCTGGTGGCGAAATGATGAACTTCTTAACCAAGCTGTCTATTGGCGGGATTTCAAAGCTTATTAGGCAATCTTTGTTTTTCCATATGAGGATGTTTTCCCAGGTTGTGAGTTCATTGTAGCCTGACATGGTTTTAAGCAATTTTGGATTTGGATCTAGATTGTGGTTTTCTTTCCAAAAGTGAAATGCTACTGCCGATTTATCTTCTTGTTTCAATTTTAGGTTTCTAAAGTTCTCTTTGTATCTGATTTTTAAACTTCTTTTGGTTTGTCCTATGTAGAACTTTTCACAATTTGTGCATTTAATTTGATATATTCCTGACCTATTTTCTGGTGGAATTTCATCTTTTATTTTTGAACTTAGTAACTTTATGACAGAAAATCTGTTTATTGAAGCCAAGGTGATGTCCTGTTCTTTGAAGATTTTTTTTTTAATTTTCTAAATGCTCGGAGGTGGTAAGTGAATTTTTTGAATGTGTTGATATTGTTTTTTCCTGCTGTTAGGGTAGTTATTTCTTTTATGGTTTCAGGATTCTCTATGGGCAATCCTCTATCTCCATTTTTGGCAATTTATGAGCAAATTCGAAACGCACATGAAGAAAGCATTCCCATAGATTTTCAAGGTGTGGTACCGCTATGTTGACGACATATTTGCAATAGTACCAAGTAGACATTTAGATGATGCCATAAAATTATTAAACATACAGGAAAAAACAATAAAATTCACAATGGAGAACTCACATTCTTAGACTGAAGAATCATCAGATACGACACAAAAGTAAACTTTGGAATCTACAGAAAACCAACTCAATCAGAAAATTACATTAAAAATGAAAGCTACAACCCATTACCACACAAACATACAATAATAAACAGCCTCACATATAGATTAGTAAATGTACCTATGAGCACAACCGAATCCAACAAAAAGTTAAAAACCATAATTCAAACAGCAGAACAAAATGGATATAGCAAGAACCTTGTATACAAGAAACTAAACAAAGCAAAGCATAAAAAAACCATAAAAGAAATAACTACCCTAACAGCAGGAAAAAACAATATCAACACATTCAAAAAATTCACTTACCACCTCCGAGCATTTAGAAAATTCAAAAAAATCTTCAAAGAACAGGACATCACCCTGGCTCCAATAAACAGATTTTCTGTCATAAAGTTACTAAATTCAAAAATAAAAGATGAAATTCCACCAGAAAATAGGTCAGGAATATATCAAATTAAATGTACAAATTGTGAAAAGTTCTACATAGGACAAACCTAAAGAAGTTTAAAAATCAGATCCAAAGAGCACTTTAGAAATCTAAAATGAAACAAGAAGCTAAATCGGCAGTAGCATTTCACTTTTGGAAAGAAAACCACAATCTAGATCCAAATCCAAAATTGCTTAAAACCATGTCAGACCACAATGAACTCACAACCTGGGAGAACATCCTCATATGGAAAAACAAAGATCGCTTAATAAACTTTGAAATCCTGCCAGTAGACAGCTTAGTTAAGAAGTTCATCATTTCGCCACCAGAGAAGAAAACACAAGCAAATGCAACCAGAAAATGAAAGCATAGGCTTTCGAAACTAGTCCCTCATAACAATGTAAGTGACGTAGTGTTAAAAAACCAACTCAACAAATTAATATAACACATAAAAATGTATTTGGATTTCACTGTTGCACTGCATCATTATCTAAATAAACGGTTGTGTTACCTTAACATTGGATGGGGAGGAAAAATATATAGTACTACAGCCATCTAGCAGTAAATAAATAAATACTTACTCTAGATGTTCATCGTCAGGAAATCTTCTGTTTCTTTATTTTAAACGATAGGAGTAAGGAAAGGATAATTAATACATAAAAATGCATTTGAATTTCACTGCTGCATTGCATCATTGTCTCGATAAACTGGTCATTACCTTAACAATGAATGGGGAGGAAAAATAGACAACTATTTCTGCCATTTAGCAACAAATAACCGTTGCCATCTGGCGGCTATTAATCGATTGCATTCCCTTGGCACTGTATGCTGATTCATTATGAGACTTTAAAAACTTTCTTGAAAAATTTTTTAACTTATTCATTTTCACAAACCTTGTCGTGACAAAAAAATAATTATTCAATTTGGTACAGTCATTCAGAAGTTGGTGATTTATTTTTATGTGTGCACATATATGTAGATTAGATTTATGTTACTATTTATTTTATTAATTAGGGTAATTATATGAGGATTTAATTAATGATTAGGTTAGGTTATTAATTATTAGGTGTTCCTTTGCAATGATTACAAATTTTAATTGTTTTGGCAATTTTTGTTGTAAGCATCTGTTTGGTGGGGTTTTATTTTTAGAGGAAGAAATTTTATGTACAAGAAAACCATAAAATGTAATTGTTTGGATTAGACAAGTATGCCAAACCACAATAAAACAAAAATATAAGTTGTTATTCATATTATTATACAACAGTAATTTAAACGATGTCCACAACATACTTCAGTACCTAATTTAATATTTAAGATGCCTGCTTTTAATTATATGACTTGAAATATTTGATATTTTTTATTTATGTAATAGCTAAGTTATGTACAAGTGAATATGACCAGTGTTTAGCTCTGGATGTTCTTTATCACATACTTATATTATATAATAATTTCTGAATTCCTGTTTAATGTCTCATTTGTATTTGGTTCCTTGGCTCTTATCCATATCCATTTACATTTCTTAAGAATTAGAACTGTATTTATTATTTTCTTTATTTAAGAATACTTATGATATAACAAAGTCTCACAATAGCAGCAAACTGAAATAGTGCCTCTTTTGTAAATAGATTATCTGGTAATTTCTCTGATTATAGGGCAAATTCATAGTTGTTTATGTGGCAAAGATATTTTTCTCTTTAATCAATAACGTCTAATGCAGGTAACTCACCCTCTCGGGGCCTCTTGAACATAAGGCAGCAACAGTACCCCTGCACTTCAGCGTCTTAATAATTTGCAAGGTTTTCGTGTGACCCAGTGGTATATAAGAACCCCCTATGATTTGGTTGCAATGTTACTCGTGTATTCACATGAATGAAAATGAGTGCATATACTAATTTGAAAATTGTGTTGTAATGGACTGTTTTACAACTAAAGGCTTAACATTCTAGCCTGGGGTTTTAACACTTTGTTATATTAATGTGAGCATATAGGCGTACGGAAGTTATCCACAAATGCAAGTCACACTTGTTTATCTTTAATTTGCAAATATACAAGGGTGGTTTGATAGGTTCTCGAAATAACCATGAGAAGTCAGCCCTAGCGCCACGAGTTGTTCACGTGATATTCATTGGACTGTTGCCTGTAAACACATGTCATGTCAGTGTTCTTGGAAGACAGCTGTAGTGGTGACACAGCTCTGTTGTTGTTCCTGCTTAGTGATTTGCGAAGATGGGGAAAAAAAAAAAAAAAAAAAAAAAAAAAAAAAAAAAAAAAAAAATCGTGATTGAGCAGTGATTAAGTATTTCGTAAAGAAAGGTATGAACGCAAAGGACAATCATGCCAATTTTCGGAATACACTGGGGACTCTGCTCCTTTGTATTCAACTGTTGTCAAATGAATACACAAATTTAAGAGCTTAGATGATGATCTGCGCACTGGCCAGCCAAAATGTGTCACTTCACCAGAAATCATGGCAAACGTGGATTGCTGATGTAGTAATGGAGGATTGCTGATTGAAAGTGCATGAAATTGCTCAAGCTTGCCAGATGTCATCTGAAAGGGTATATCGTATTTTGACTGAATAATTAGATATGAAAAAATTATCTTGACACTGGATCAAAAATGCATAAGAATGGATGTATCAGAACAATGCTTGGCCCATTTTAGGAGTAATAAAGAAGGTTTTTTGTGCCGGTTTGTGACCACAGATGAAACTTAGGTCTACTACTATACCCCAGAGTGAAAACAATCAAAACGGTGGAAATATGCTGATTCTCCACCATCAAAGAAAGCAATGGCAATTCTTTTGGCAAGAAAGGTCATGGCATCAGTTTTAAGGTGTATGAAGGGGATTTGTAGATTATCCCCAGTGGGCAAACAATTACTGGAAAGTACTATGCTAACCACCTGGACCAATTACAAAAAAAGAGGGAAAGAGAGAGAGGCCAGGTTTATTAAGGAAGAAAGTATCTTCCATCAAGACAATGCGCGCCCACACACATGTACTGTTGCCACGGCAAAATTACAAAAACTGAGGTATGAATTGTTGTTACACCATCTTATTTGCCTGATATGCCTCCGTCAGACTTCCAACTCTTCCCAAAGCTGAAAATTTTCTTTGGTGGACAAAGATTCGCTTCAAATGAATTAATAGCCAGAGTTGACAACTATTTTGCAGGCCTGGGAGAATCTTATTTTTGAGTGTATGGATAAGCATTTTTCTCATTTGCATAAAAGAGTGATGTCCACAAATTCAAAATCACTGCTTAAGAATTTTTTTAAAGTAAGCAACGACTACGAATAAAGCTCTGTATATTTTAGTGACTCAAAGTTGGAGCACTGACCACAATGACATGGAGCATCAGTCTTCTTTGCAACTTCTATATGGGTGCCCCTCTGCCATAACATGGTTATCTTTAAACTAGCACTTTATGCCAAAAAAACTAAGGGTAAAGCTTATTTATGCATAAGTTCGACAGCTGAAAAAACATATACTTTAAAACTTTTTTCAACAGAGATTATGCATTTTCTTGGCCTTACAGAGTGTGTATGGAGTTTGTCAATTGTCAAGAGCCTTAAGAATGACTACTCATAACAGAGTTACTTATTTACTAAATTCTCTTCATTATTCCAAATTGATTTATATTTAATCATTTTATAATTTCAATAAATATAATTGTTAAAAATATAGCAAAGTACACGTCTGATAAGTACTTCACACATCCAGAAATAAAAAATCTGCTTATGCTATTTTAAAACTTGTTGTTAGTTCTGCACAATTCACTTCCTAATCATGTATTATAATACATTTTCTCTTAAGCAAGCTGTGCATATCTCTGAACAAAACTTTTCAGATATTCAGTTTGCTCATACCTTTCCTAAATAGTATTAAAAACACAAGTATGGTGTAAAGCATACCTGTGTTGATTCAGCAGCTGATTGGGGAGGTTCTTCGCGTGAACTAGGTGATGGTCCTACAGTAACAGTTGTCACCATAGACTGTTGTGTTGGCTGCACTGCCACCTGACGAATAGGTACCATTGAGGGAGGTCCTGCAGAACTGGTTGCAGGCATGTAGTCTGTGTGAGATGAGGTGGGGGAAGATGATAAGCCTTCTGTACTTGTTCCTGTTGATGAGCCTGTTGTATGAACCAACTGTTGCTGAGGAGGAACCAATGCCTGTGTGCTTTGACTTGGAGGAGCCTGACTACTGTTTGAGCTGCTGCTTGTCTGGCTGGTAGGTAGCACTGCTACAGTCCGTGACTGCAGTGACATTGGTCGAATACTGGCAAATGGTGTTTCACCCCTTCCTGGCCATGGTGTCACAGCAACTGATTGCTGCATCTATAAAGAAATGTAAGTTATTAATGTATAAAACACTACTACTGTTTTGTGGTTCAGCAATAACTACCTATGTGTTTAACGTGTATCTGCAATGAACTCAATTTTTCCATTGCCTAACACCGAAAGACCTGTTCATGGTTCTTATCAGCTTATTTCATTCGCTGCTTTGTGTCTACATTATGACAGTCTGTGCATGGATCTCAAAGGTAAGAGATCTTGTGTTGTACACAAGTTGCTTTAGAGTGTTATTGGTGTGATATTAGTCCAATAAAAGGCCTACCAACAAATTCATGCTTGAAACAACAAACTACTGTCTATACATACTTAAAAACCAAATCATGTTGACAGGTGTGTAGACAACTTCATAAGAAATATTTTGGTCAATCAGTTCCAAGTAGAGATATTGTGATCATCTATTTAATAAGTTTAGGACAGTCAGATTGCTAATCATTAAACCTAAAAAGTGAAAACATGTTCTAGCTCGAGAAAAGATTTACAAAATTGGTGCATCATTTGAACATTCTCCTAAGAAGTCTCTAAGCTGTGTTACACAGCAAGTGTGTGTTTCAAAAACCTCTGTTCTTGAGCTAAAAAATTTTAAAACTGAAACCCTACAGAGTGACTATTTTTCACAAATTACAACCTCTGATGAGGAAAAGTGACTCAGTTTGTACAACTGGATTTTACAAAATATTTTTGAGATTACTGTTGACCCACATTCAATAATATTTTTAGATGAGGCATGATTTCATTTAAATGGTCATGTTGCTTTACAGAACAATAGTTAGGTATTGAACATTACACAAGAACAACTTATGCATGTGAATGGAAATTTCTTCTGAAGATGCCAGGAATCCTTTAAATTAAATGGACACCACTTTCAACACAACTTATAATAAAGTTAATACTCATTATAGATCACTATTACTTGTAAGTAATGCAGGAGTTAAGAAATAGAAAACCTCCCCATATATTAGAGACAAGTGTATGTAGAATGCAAAGAGATCTGCATCCTCACTCTAAAACGATTATGCATTATATAAAACTGTATATACAATAGATAATTTGGATAATACACTCAGAAAATGACTTGCATTGTTGGGCCATTTGACAAATACAGAAAGGAGAAGGATGAATACCAATGTAGTTTGGCAGCAAGCATGCTTTGAAAGCATGCGGGTGCATTGGGGTTTGAGGCCCGTTATATTCCATAGAAAGAAGCTACAGAAGTTACACAAAGTGTGGAAAATTAAAGTAAATCAGACCACCACCAACAAATACTCAGACTATACATGCTCCTTTTCTTTAATGATGATGGGCTAGCATGCATGTTGTACGGTACAGCAAAAATATTATCAAATTGATTGATTACAGCAGTATTAAACTTTATATTAAATTCATTTCAAACATTTATTTGCCCACTTAAATAAATTAACACATTAATTAAAATGCAATTATGTTTATGTATTTGCCAATTCATTTATTTAACAACTTACACTTTGATTAAAAACCAACACTTTCCTTCTTTTTTCTTTAAAATGAAATAAACCAATACTTTGTTGCATTTTAATCAAAAGCAATACTTTTTTCCCATTTCAGTTTTTATCTATAAAAACATATTTCTTAACTACTATTAACAAAATTCACTATTATTGAAAAACCGAATTTTACAGTCCCTATTAAGTATACTTACTGGTTGTTGTTTAGTCTGAGTGGAGGATGGTCCAGCCATTGGTTTAATGTTTGCAGTGGGAGGTTCCACACTGCTTTTCTCAACTGGGCCAGAACTTGTTGATGGTTTAGAAGCCTATTGAAATAAAATTTTAATTTTTCAATTTTCTAACTGGCAGAGCACTTAATCTAAAATTTCAGAATACATATGACGAATAACACTGACTGGCCACATTAAATGGTATTCCGAACTCAGAAAGGAACATTAATACAACATTTTTAAGTTTTGTGTCATAAGTAGTACAAAAATAAATTAAAATACATTGGACTCTGAATAAGAAATAAGTTTGAAGTGAGTGATTTAACCAGAAATGGATCAAATGGATGTGATAAAACATTTTATAATGTAACATAATACCTTTGACCACATATATCTGTGACATATTTCTGTGACAAAAGTTATACCCACTGTCACACCTTTGATCACATCTGCAATTAAAAAAAAAATCTGATGTGTTCCATTCACATGACTTTCTCTATATCACTGCAACTAATTATTGTTAAAAAGCTTATGCTTCTATTTACTTCAAGCTAATCGAGAAAAATAATGTCAGAAATAGTCTTATTACTTGCTTCCTTTTAAGTAGAAGCGAAATAAGGGAGTACCATAGGTTAAAGTGATAGTCAAAGGCTGGTTGCTAGGTGACAGAAGTTCCTTTGTTTTCATGGGCAGGAGTTGACAAATTTCTGTATGAGAAAATATAAGTTTTTGAAAAAAAAATGAATAACTAAAAAACGATCGATTTCACGAAAAAAATTTGTATAACATAAATTGTGTGTTTTAACATGCTCTACATTTTCTGTGGAGTAAGCTTTTGTCTATCTCTTACCGTTTAGCAGTTAAACAAAATTCAGTAAAATTCACCCAGAATAAAGTGGTCTTCAGAAGCTATTTCCAGAAAATTCAAGATATACATTTTATTTGGTATGTAAATATAAGTAATATACGGGAATTTAATCAAAATTGTTAAGAGGCATTTTTTAGAAAATCAAAATTTTCGAAAAAAGTTCCATATAAAGGGTAGTTTGGGATGGGCGGATTTTCTTGAAAATCTTTGTGTCGCATCCTTGGAAGATACCAAACTTAAATACCAAGTTTGGTTTTTAACGGTCTTTTTCTTTTTGAGGTATGCTGCCCACAGACACACACATACACACAGACAGACATACACAGCATGTTTCTAAAAATGCTTTTTTTTTGGATTCAGGGGGTCTCAAAACATATATTTCCGGTGAAATTTCGGTATCAAATTTTTGAGTACAATGCAATACCTTCTCTATATGCTATGTACATAGTATGTGTAATAAAATGGCAGACATTACACATGTTCAGTCACTACAGCCAAACCATTCATTTCATATTATGAAGCACATGAAATGCTTCACAATTCAAAACATAATTATAAAAACAGAAACAAAAGACTGGAAATATATAAAGCTTAGCAGAAGTCATTATGAAGTGTGTGAAGGATAACCAGGTAATGATGTGAGGAAAAACTTAAATGCATTGGGAAGCCAATATTTTTGAAGAACAAAATGAAAGTTATAATGAAAGCTGTTAATTACCATTTTTGCTGCTGGCTTTGTTACTCATACTAATAAATGTAGTATTAACGTTCTTTAAGAAATGGACTTATTGAGCTTAAGTTTTAGGTTAGGTTATATGTTAATATTGCAGATGAATGTAATAGAAACTCAAAGTAAATTTATTTATAAATATTAATATAACCACACAATTAACATTCTAAACAGACCAAAATAAGAACCAATATCACAACTGATGGTGTTAGCTATATATGTTTTTTACTTTCTCCATACGTGTGTGTCTGTGTGCGTGTGCATGTGTCTGTGTGTCTGTGTGTGCCTGTGTGTGCGTCTGTGTGCATGTGTGTCTGTGTGCGTATGCGTCTGCGTGCACGTGCGTGTGCGTGTGTGTGTGTGTGTGTGTGAACATGATAACTCAAAAACGAAAAGTAGGTAAAATACCAAACTTGGTATTTAAGTTTAGTATCTTCCAGGGATTCGACAGGAAGATTTTGAGAAAAATCCCCCCACCCACAACTACCCTTTACATGGAACTTTTTTCAAAAATTTTGATTTTCTCAAAAATGGCTCTAATGATTTTGATTAAAATTTTGTATATTAAAGATATTTACCTGACAAATAAAATGTATATCTTGAATTTTCTGGGAATAGCCTCTGAAGAGTAGTTTATTCTAGAGGAATTTTACTAAATTTTGAATAACTGCTTAACCGTAAGAGATGGACAAAAACTTACTACACAAAAAATATAGAGCACATTAAAACACACAATTTATGTTATATACATTTTTTTCATGGAGTTTGTTGTTTTTATGACATTCCTTATTTTTTTGTTTCTGCTATGAAAAACGTGTACATTTCTCATACAGGAATTTGTCAACTCCTATCCATATAGACAAAGGAACTTCATTGACATAGCAACCAGCTTTTGACTATCACTTTAACCTACGGTTGTCCCTTATTTCGCTTCTACTTACAAGGAAGCGAGTAATTAGACTATTTCTACTATTTTTTTCTGATTAGCATAAAGTAAATAGAAGTATAAGCTTTTTAAGAATTATTTGTTGCAGGGACATGGAGAAAGTCATGTGAATGGTACATATCAGATTTTTTTAAATTTCTAATAAAAGATGTAATGAAAGGTTTGACGTAGTGTAATCTACTCGACAGCTTTAATATCACAATATGTGATGAAAGAATTTATCACATTCTGTGGCACAGAAATGTGATAGTGTAATATAGGCCTAATAAAATATGCCACAGTCTCAAATAATATTTCCTTTTTAGTGTGTCAAACCTTTTTTTTTCAGTTTTAATAAAATGAGGGTTAGACCATTTTTACACTAATGCCTTCAATTCATCTTTATCAAGGGGTATATTTACCCATCTGTAAATTAAAACTACCTATTAATAGAAGCAAATTTACATGAACATTTTTTAAAATTTTTTTTATGAACTGAGAGTTTTAAGTACTAAAAATACTTTTGAGTGGTAGAAAACATTGAAAATACAGTATTGTTTGCTAATAATAAACTAGTTTCTTTTGATGCAACTAGTTTATTTCCTAACATTCTTAAAGAAAAGCTTTTGATGTTTTTGGAAAAATGGTTCTAGAATTAAATGAAGATATTAAAATTTAGTTGAGTCGATTTTGTAACACTACATCACTACAGTTAATTGTTAAAACACATCACTGTCTCAAAGTCCACCATATATCAGGATAAATGAAGATATACTAAATTAATTTGTTAAGCTTAGATACATAGATGGTATTTTTGCTGTTGTTCCATGATGCTTTAAAACTAATAAATTTATAAAACACAGCTACAAAGTTCACATAAATGGAAAATTCTGGTTATCATTATTTCCTAGATATAAAGGTAATTTAAAATAACAAACTGAATTTTGGCATATTGTGATGTAGAGAGATCAATTTCACTCTACAAAACCTTCTTTAGTGATAAATGAAGTTTCACTACAGAGAACCTCAGGATGACATTTCTCATCTACAGAACAATCGGGTGTGTAGTCACTAATATAACATATTCTTCTACTCTTTCTTAAGATTTAAACAACGCAATACAAATAAGTTGTACAATAATAAAATGTAATAACAGTTGATTAAATAATTAATATGCATTTTTTACGAGTTTTTAATGCATATTTTGGCATTTGTTTTTGCTTACAAATCCGACCTCTCTTATTAGCCTGAAGAGAATAACAGCAAGAACAAGAAAATGGATTGTACAAGTGATCATGCATTTTATCAATTTTGTAATCAGTGCTTCATGTATTGGGTACAGATGTGACCAGGAGTACTTAAAAAACCCCAAGAAAGACATTTTAGATTGTCTAAAGTTTAGGAAAAAATATGAAGAACCTCTCTGCCACACTGTCCAAAATTATTCATCATCTGAGAATGATCCAAACTATGAACTTCCAACACCAAAGCACTACAGATGTAAGACCATGGTTCAACCACCAGATGTTCTTTCAACGAAGTCTGCATTGCATCTCTCAGAATTCCCCAAGCCTGTCATCAAAAATCGCTGTCATTTTCCAGGATGCTCATCTAACAAAGTATGAATACGAAGCTATACCTGCAAAATGTTCTTGTGTTAGCAGGACAAGCACAATTGTTCTAAACTTATCATGAGCTTTGACTATGGTTTGTTAAAAATATGAAAATGCCCAGAAATTATAGGCTTAAGTCTTTGATTTAAATAATGCTATTTTTGTTACAACCTACAAAATGTTTATTACTATTATCCTTATGTACGAGTTTAGAAACAGAACTGCATTTCAATTCTCATCGAACTCTTTCTTTTATTTTGTGCATAATCAGTTCATAGCATGATTTACACAAATAAATAAAAGAAAATAACATGAAATGTATTATTAAATATAATGCCCCATATTGAGTATTTGGTATCTAGTGTCCTGATGTCCCCTAGATATATTTATAAAAATCAAATAGCCAGGATTTTTTAAAATCATTTTTGAAGCCTTTTTAGATGTTATTAATCATAAAAACCAGCAAAAAGAAACATATTGATTTTTTTTTTTCCAGGACTGATTAGGCTAAATAGAAAATCTTATAAATTGTCTTGCAATGACTGCCATTGCTACAGTGTCTTTCGCACACAGCACGGTACATTTACATTCTCCCCTTGCCTCTCCTGCCCATTACAAGAATTCCCGCAGAAATTTGAATTAGGTACAACTGTTTACAATGATGTGTTACATTAGGTATATCATCTACATAGAAAATATTATCCTTCACAGTCATTGAAATTTCACTGCAGTCACCTACAGATCAATACATTACTTTTCTCCCACCTTTCAAAAAAAGAGAGAGACTTAATCAGCTTAAGTGTCCCTTAGTTTGATCAAAACGTATGTTCAAAGCGTACATATGTTTAAAAATTCAGTTATAATGTCTTCTTTTAAAGAGATGATATGCTAAATTCCAAAATTAAGTTATGAAAAAGAGGGTTACCTTGCATTTGAGGTAATCTTGTATTTGAATAAATACAGCACATGGTAAACTAACTGAGTAGAAGTTTGAAAAGTGATTACTTTGCAGGCCTGCATTACCAATAAAAACCCCTCTCTTCCCTTTGCACATAGTGACTTACTTGTTGCTTATCCAACTGACGTTGAAGCTGTGTAAGTCGCAGATTCAATGATTCAGCTTCCCTTAACATACGCTCCTTCTCTTGCTGTCTCTCTGACCTTAGTTCTGCATTCTCCTTCTCCAGCTGTGAAATGCGTCCATCATACTGGGTCTTAAGAGCACTTATCTGCACAGCACCTTCATCTAGAAATGTTACCAGAAATAGGTTCAATTATAATTCATAATAAAAAATGGTTGTAAAAAAAAACTTCCCACGTAAAGGATACTTTGGTGTAGGAGGACATTTTGGTATATCTTACTGTCATATCCTTGAAAAATGCTGAACTTCAATATCTCACGGAACAAAAATCTTAAAACAACATTCATAGAACTACCAAAAGAGGGACAGACTGCCATCTGGTCACAGTCAGCTGACAACGAGGAAGAGATCACTCAAAACTAGGTCTAAGGAAATTAACCTAATCTAATGAATTTGTGTTTGTGCAACCACTTCTTAATTCTTTTTGCCAGTCTTCCATTCACAAAGATCAAATTTTGTCATGCAGTGGGTTAAGATTTGTAAATGAACAGAACTGCAGAAGCGGGCTGCATTACATTGATACAGAGATATCAGTTACCTCTGTTTTGCTCCAGAAGCTTGGATAATGACTTTTTGGCCTCAGTCAACTGCATAATTTTCTGTCGTGCTGTTTTTAGCACTTGCTTAGCTCGTTCTTCTTTATCTGCTACAGATGTCTTTAAACTGTCATTTTCTTTGCGAAGAGATTCTGCTTCTTCATGTGAACTAGAAACCTGTAAAGCATGGTAATTAAATTAAAAACAGCATTATCTAAGCCATCAGTTTATATACTTTACTGTACATGATAAATGGTAGGGATATTAGAAAGCTCAGAATAAAAAAGTTTCAATATTTTAATATTTATATAATATAAAGAAATATTTTAAAAAATCTGATGTTTACCATTCACATAACTTTCTCTACAGCTCTGTAACAAATTATTGTTAAAAAGCTTATTCTTCCCTCTACATTAGCTAATCGAGATAAACATTAGCAGAAATTCTCCTTGTTACTTGGTTCCTTGAAGTAGAAAGGAAAAAAGCTTATATATGTTCCATTCACTTGATGTCCTCTAGCTGTTCGACAAACAAACCTTTTATTCAAAAACCTGTTCTTTTATCTACATCGTGCTAATCAAGATAAACATTAGCAGAATTAGTCTTTGTACTAGTTCCTTATAAGAAGAAGGGAACTAAGAAAATACACAGGCTAAAGCAATAGTTTCGTCCTTTAAAAGCCAGTTGCTACGTGAAACAATTAAAATCCCAATCTCTTTACTTGCCAGGACTAAACAAACAAAAACGAAAACAAAGGTGTCTTCCCATCTGAGAAAGTTTAAATGGCTTAAAATTAAAACCTATAATCTGGAATATCTCAAAAACAGTTAACGCAACAGCAAAAATGTATGACATAATTTATGTTTTTTAATGAGATTTACATTTTTTGTGTAATAAGTTTCTGTATGTCTTTTATGGTTTGCCAGAATGAAGAGGTCCTCAGAGGCTCTTTCCAGAAAATTCAAGATATACATTTTGTATGTCATAAAAATATCTTAAACATACACTATTTTAATCAATATCATTAGAGCAATTTTTGAGTAAATTAAAATTTTCCATGTAAAGAGTAATTTGAGGTGGGAAGATTTTCTTGAAAACCTTTGTATCGCGTCCTTGGAAGATGCTCAACTTCAGCACCGAGTTTGGTATTTAACACACTCTTCATTTTTGCACTATAATGCCCACACACACACATGGACCTTTTTTTAAATTGTTTTTACTCAGGGGACCTCAAAACATATTTCTGGTGAAACCTCAGTATCAAATTTTTGGGTGCAACACAATACCTTCTCTATACCTACAGTATGTAATAGTACATGTAGAGAAAGTAATAATTAATTGAGAAGAAAGAAACATAAATGCTTATATACCCTAAAATAATTTCTTTTTGTAACATACTGAAAAGTATAATAGAACTTCAATCTAACATTCTCAAAATAATTGTTTTCCAAAATTTGTTTCAATTTTCCAGTACTAAACAGTTTCCATTCTAAAACATATTATTGTATGTTCCTGTATTTGTATTTGTGTTCCTCGAAGTATTGTTTCAGAAATTTAAATAGGAACAAAATTTTATCTTCAAATAAATTCACGATTTCAAACCGGAATAAGTTGAAACACTGATATGTTTTATAGCTAGTTGCCAATACTTTTAAAGCAGATGCACCAACAAACCTGAAATGTTTTCATGCTCAATATTTGTTAAAAATATTAGTGATACCAAAAATAACATATTCTGAATTAAATGCCATCCACCATTTATAAAACATAAAGGGACAAAAAATATTAAATACACAATATACTTAATGTTGTAATAAACCAAAGGAATTAAAATAATGATTTCCGTAAGTTCAAATTATTGATACCCACCCTTTGATTTAATCATCTTGGAATAGTATCAGCTTTCACTCTAATACTCAGAATTGCTCACAAGTGAATTAAGACTCATGTTAATGTATTTTTTGACATTTGATTATCTACTTCATGAAGTTGTTTATAGGGTTCTAAATCATTTTGAGGAATTACACAGGTGTCGCAGAATTCAACTGTACTAATTGGCAAGATTGTAGAGTAGAGGATTCAAACAGTTTGAAAAAGGTAACCTATAGGCTGCAGTAAAACATGTATTAAGATTTAGCATGTCACTGATCAAACTGCAGTGAACAGTGACCTATACCCAGATCTTGGGGTATTTCAGAGAGCACAGATATAGTGGCATTATGTAACACTATGTTTAATGTGTAAGCATCGGGTTAAAATGCTGCGGGAGTTGGAGGTTCAAACTTCCATAGGTGCCATTATTTTATGTTGTCTCCTTTGTTTGCATTTAATATGAGCTGTTCATATTTTGCTATGTCACTCAATTTCAGCTAGAGATCCATCTTGCTTCCCCATAAATCAAATATATCTCAACAAGCTCATCAAACAAAAATACATTCACCATGGTTCAGAGCAAATGTAAGTAACTTACAGCAGTGATGCACAAAGCAGTTACACTGGCCTGCAATCGCTTGGGTTGATACTTTATATGCACAATGTTACTAGGTAACACCAAAGAGCACATGAGTTCAGAAGTTCATTACTTAGATTATCTCAGGATGTTAGTTTATTACACTAAACAACACTTACTTGAGATTTTTGCCAGAACATGTTTCAAAGGACTGGTTTCCTTCATTTTCAACCGGACATTGGTTCATGGAATTTGTAAACAAGTATTTGACAAGTCGATTAATTACACTAAACAACACTTACTTGGGATTTTTGCCGGAATATGTTTTGAAGGATTACAAGGTGTCCAGAAAACTATCCTCAAGAAATTCCCTGACTTTTCCATACCATGAGATAAATTTTCCCTGATCGAAAAAAACAGCTAAATGCAATTAAAACAAAAGTAAGATTTCATGTCAGTAGATTTCATAAAAGTACTCGGCTTGTGGTCTATGGTCTACTGGACATTCTTTTTCTAGATGCTTCGTTCAAAACGTATTAGGTATCTTCAGAGGTATAGCTGAAGCACTCTCAAATTAATATTAGCAAAAGAGTACTTCAGCTATACCACTAAAGATGTTCAACAAAGCTTTGGATGAAATCTCTGGAAGAGGAATACCCACAAGCCCAAGGAAGCATACTTACAATAAATTTACTTAATTGTAATAGTTAAAATTAATAAGTTACCCACTAGCTTGTAATTGGAGATCATATGGTACCATAAATTATACACAACACTGCAAACTATTTACATTTATTCACATTATTTACACTGTAAGAATTCCATGCTAACTCAAACTACTAAGTTTTTTAATTTCTTCAGTTAAAACTTCTGCTTCTTGGACAACATCTTTTAGAAGCTTAGCTTTTTTGGCCTCTAACATTTTTACTTCTGTGAGTACTCTTCTTTTTTCCACAGCCCTCTTATCTTTCTCTGTAATAGCCTGAAGGAAGAAATAATTATTATTTACAAGATGGAATCATCTTACCAGTAAAAATAATTTTGGAACAAATCATTTAAATCAAATAAAACACCCCAAACAGAAACTTGTGACCATCAATAATGTGTTTTTAAGAGTTTATTAATAGCACATATATTTCATGAGTAAAGGTATTTGTAAAATCTTATTTTTTAAAGAATAATTAGTTGATCCATTTAGAAAAATATCAAATGAAGATGCATTAATAAAACACTGCATGTAAAACATGCTTGTTATTGATATGCAATTACTGAACAATATATTATTTTTATGAATTAATGTATTGTTAAAGATATTTTGAAGCACAACTTTAGTGAAAAGACAAAATGATGTATTTGTTAGTCATATTTCATTTGCTAAAGAATTTATCTTCAATTACTGTAAATAAATATTAATAATTTAACCTTTCCATTTAATTCAATATATATTTATGATTGATGCACTCGAAACAATGGGACAACCAAAACCAATTATAAACTGAAAAATGCTCTATACTAGAATTTTAACATTTGTATTGCTACTGCTGAATAACGAGAAAGTTTATATTTAAAAAATTACATTACCTCTTTCCTATGAGCCTCAGCCTCTTTGTATCTGCTGTAGACATTTCTCATTGCATGGATCATTTTCCTAGGGATTGGTTGTGAGCTGAATTCTTCTATTCTTCCAACATTGCAGACTGAGTTAAAAATCATCCTTTGTGCAATGAGTGACTCTACTTTCAAATTCTCCACAAGGATTTCTTTATTGATAGAGAAGCCCCTTTCAAGAGTTGCTTTTCCACAAGAAAGTATAAAAGAACCTTTTTCACTACAACTCTCATTTGTTCATATGCCTGAAGTTGGGATATCCAAAATGTGTCTAGCCTTATTTCCTCCCTCTTGTAATTGATACATTCAAACTTGAAAGGTTTTGAGATGATTTTTCTAAATTCATTGTCTGCCTTTTCAGCCTGACTTGGTGTAAATACATTTGACTGAATCATGTCAAATGCCTTTGACAATTATGGCACGCCTTTAGTTCATTGGCTGCCGTATATGATGGATCTAAGAAAGATAGGGCCTCTGTCAGATGGTACTTTAAGGGTGACATTTTTTGCAGTTTGACAACAAACTACTAGAAACAATTCCTAACATCCTTCCTAAATTCAAAAAGTTGCTTGTCATTGACGCCATGGCATTGCCTCAGTGCAGATCTTGTACCATATCCATGGTCTATTTCCTTTATGCTTACAAGGTTTTTGAAAACTTTGGTTTCCTTCTCCAAGACATTAGTTTTGAAAAACTCATCTTTTTCCATTTCTTCTTTTTTGACAAATTTAGTCATAACTCTCTTGATGATATGTTTTATTAATTTGTTGAGTTGGTTTTTTAACACTACGTCACTTACATTGTTATTTGACCGTCACTGTTACTAAATTCCTCCAAACATCAATCAATCTCTTGATGATGTTTAAGAGACTACTGTATAAGAAAGGTACCACTGGGGAGTCAGTTTGGAATTCTGTTAAAAATGGTTCCAGCTGTTTGGCAAAACTCTGAAAGAAAGCAAGCTTAGCAAGAAGGAGCTTGTCCTTCACACGTAATTCCACCACCTTAAAACTTTTACAAGAAAGGCTCCTTTTCAGTCCCTTTTACAGCCTCCACATACTTTTTGAGTGATGGGAACATCTCTTGACTTTGTCTTGCAATCCTTGCATTTTCAATCCACCACACATTAAAAAATAGTAAGAGAAATAAGGAAGACTCAGTAATCTGTATATAATGTCCTCTTCTTGTAGCAACCATTTTAAATAAGTTAAAGAGTTATCTTAAAAACTCAATTATGTTCCAGCCAGTAATCTTAATACCAGTTTTGAAAGCTCCGTGGACAGTATGAAGCCCACATGACTCCAAATCCAGCAGTTTTGGACAATCAGGACCAAGAATAGCATTAATGTCATTTTTTAAAAGTTTGTAGAAGGACCAATTTACATTAGGATCATCCATAGATATCAGAAGCATCTTGGAAAAGTCAAGTCCCTGGACACCCAACTTGAATGATTCAAGGAGGTCGATTGCCTTAGCCAGCTGTAGGAAAACTGAACCCAAATAACAAGCTTTTACTGAATTTGTATTTTCATCCCAATAGCGAATGCTTAGATCCATTTGTGTTTTCTCAGCAACTTTGTCAAGACTTTCATCAAAACCAATGACATAATTCAAGTTACTTTTTACAGATGTTTGACAAAACTCGTTAGATCACATTGTCGGAAATACGGCATCTAGCAGAAAAGAATGAACTTAATTTAAACTACAATGCACTATACTAAATAATTTTACATAATAATCAATAACCACTTACCTTTCAGCAATTTTCTCTCTTGCATTGATTTTCAAGGAGTGAGTCTCACCCGGGTCTTTCTTCTTCTATCACAAGACAACAATACTTGTAATCACAGAGTGACACTACTATGAGCCAGGCACTTGCGCAGTTCACCATTGGCATGCTCGTTCCCATGACAATGGCATGTACACAAGGGAAATTCATGCAGTTTTGCACCCACGCCACAAATAGCTGTCCCGAATTTAAAGCATTGGGGAAACAAAAACGTTGGCAATTTTGCCAATATTTTTATTAAATCCCTGACCTTTCCCTAACTTTTCCAGAAATTTTAAATTCCCTGACTTTTCCCAGGTTTCCCAATTTTCCCGGTCGCTGGACACTCTGGACTAGGAAACTAGTGAAAGGAAACTAGTCCTTCAAAACATGTTCCGGCAAAAATCCCAAAAAAGTGTTGTTTAGTGTAATTAATCAACTTGTCAAATAAATGAATATAACAACACTGTTTACAAACTTCCATAAAAAGAAAAAGTATACAAAACCTTACTATACAGAAAGTACAGGCTAATGAAATAAATGCACCAATCATTATTGGTCTGATTTTTATTTTTTAAAATACAAAAAAATAAATTCATGTAACCTGAAGGCAGAAAATGAAAAATATCACTAAAAACTCTCACAAAAAAGCATAATACAACTAATAATGAAAATGACAAAGTGATAGGGTACAAATGTAACATAGAATACTATACAATTTAGGACTTGTGTTGTTGCATAGCTGAGAGGTTGATTCACATTGATTGCACCGATTCACATTGATTGCACCTGATCTGCTTACACCTTTATTAGTTTACTGATTATTTGCATGCGTACAAGGTCCATAGTTATTGGATGGATTTTCATTGCTGAAGCTACAATATATATATCCTCCTTTCTTACATCAATGTCGGAAATGCTTTCATCAAGGTCTGAAAATTCAAAATCACTTTTTCTTGCTTTTATACATTGCAAACTGAGCTCTTATTTTTCCTTCGGTTTGTAACCTTTTGCTACACAACACCATTTTTCAAACAACAAAAACACTGGCTAAAGAAATTATATTTGGAGCTAATGTAGCTCTTTGGAGTGCAAAGATAACGTCCTGAAATGCTCCAGAAAACCTTTCCCTATGGCTATGATGTAAAAAATGCATAGACTTTCCCACTGGAAAGTGCTAAAACATATGAAAATGGCATCATGATTAGATCGTGATGTGCAACTCTTGGAGAATTTTTGGATGACAATTAGATTGTGATTGGCCCCAAAAGGGTTAACTGTCATTAACTGATAGTATGCTAGGTTGCTGAGCGATCATGATTTTGCAAGAAATACTCAAAGGAAGGAACTCTACAGCCAAAGGGGCTGAAATGCTATTACAGTCTTCTTGTCAATATTGTTTCCTGTTTGTTATGTTTTAAAATGATGCATGACTGCATTTTTTTGGCAGTAAAAGAAAATAGAAAACAAAAGAGGATGCATATTCCAATTGACTCAAAAGTAAAAGGACTCATTCAAGTTCTTTAAAGGACAAGCAGGAGACGTGCATTTCAGCATAACACCAAGCAAGTTTTAATAACCAAATAAATAAATAAATTCCTATTCATTAAAATAGAGTCAGATATCAGATGTAATGCTCAGGAAATTAAAAATAGTTACTTGTAAATCACATATCTAATATTTTGATATCACGGCAGAATTCTTTTCCTATAATACTATGACATAAATTGGAAGTTAAGAAACAATATTTGAATTATGTATTACAATTTAAATTGTCTTGGGTCAAACTCTACGGTGTAGGTAATGCAAGTATACTCACTATTTCCAGTATCAGTAGATGGTACTCACAACATGCATTATTGAAAAATTCTGTCAAATTATCAGAAACAGAGATAAAAAATCTGATGTGTTCCATTCAAATGACTTTCTCTACATCTCTGCAACAAATTGTAGTTAAAAAGCATATGCTTCTATTTACTTCATGCTAATTAGCAGAAATAGCCTTATTAGTTGTTTCCTTGTAAGTAGAAGTGAAATGAGGGAGTTCCATAGGTTAAAATGACAGCCAAAAGCTGGTTGCTATGTAACTGAAGTTTCTTTGTTTGTATGGACAGGAGTTAAGAAATTCATATATCAGAAAAGTATAAGTTTTTCAAAGCTAAAACGAAAAACCAGGAATATCTTATCTCCACGAAAAAAATGTATATGACATAAATTGCATATTTTATCGTGAGCTACATTTTCTGTGCAGTAGGTTTTTCCCCATCTCTTACGAATTAGCAGTTATGAACAATACCGTAAAATTCATCCAGAATAAAGTAGTCTTCACGGGCTATTCTCAGAAAATTCAAGATGTACATTTTATTTGTCAGGTAAATATTTTTAATATACAATATTTTAATCAAAATCGTTAGAGCCATTTTTTAGAAAATCAAAATTTTCAAAATCTTTTCCATGTAAAGGGTAGTTTGGAGTGGGGGAATTTTCTTAAAAAGCTTCGTGTCGCAACCTTGGAAAATACCAAACTTAAATACCAAGTTTGGGCTTTAACCTTATTTTCGTTTTTGGGCTATGCGCGCACGCGCACCGCACACACACACACACATGGACATTTTTCTAAAAATGCCTTTTTAGGATTCAGGGAGTCTCAAAACATGTATTTCCGGTGAAATCTCGGTATCAAATTTTTGGGTGCAATGCAATACCTTCTCTATACACTATGTACATAGTTCGTATAGAGAAAGTAAAAATAAAATATCCAATGTAATTCAATATTAGCATAGAAAAGTGTATAACACATTGCTTCGGAGCATCTTAAACATAAAAGATAAACAAAAACAGCTTCCTTATTCATGGTTGCGTTGCAACGTATATTATTTCTAGCTTAGCATAAACATTTATAAAAAATTAAATTAATTATTTTTAATTTAGAAACAGGCTTATTCTTATGCATTAATCTCCAATAAATGTAAGGATTTCATTTAATATTGGGAAAACACTTTCATCAATTTGAAATATCTTCAACATTTCTATCTGTATCACTTCCAGTACATACCACTAGTCTTGACTGCACATTTACTTGTACATTGCAGCAAGGCTGCATTTCTACATTAATAGTGTTTTTATTTTGGAGTCCCTTGGAACCCTGAGTTCTGTAACTTTAGTCTACATTTTGTATAAATTCTAACTTAATTTAATTGTTCTTTTCAGAATGGAGCAGCAACCAAGTTTCACGGTGCTTTTCTTAGTTACTTTAATGTTCCTTTTTATGTGGGCTCTGTAAGGGATTTAAAACAACTACTTTTGGAAATTTTATCTCGGATGTTATAAAAAACAATAAATAAATAATTAAGAATATTACCACATATATTATACACCCACCAAAATTAGATTGCTTTCATTTGTTGTTTTTATTTCTCCTCTAAATCAATACAGTTACTTAGTTTTTTTTTTATTATTCACTTACACTATTTGTAACATCAGCTTAGCATTTTGTATACAGCCATCATACACTGTATGTTATGCAATGTCTACACAAATTGCTGTGATTTGAAGTAGGCATGGTTATTATTGCAATGGAGGGCAAAAATCCCTTCCTCCACAAAGTTCAGGAATTATTTTCTCATACTCTACCGGTGGTTTCACTAAATTGAAATTTAGTTGAAAGTAAAAAAATTATAACAATTTGATATATGATAATATGTAGACACCTTATCATTTTCAGCACCTATAAGCATCCAAAATTTGAATTCAAAATAAATATTTTTGCCATAGTTTGTCCGATTTCATACTGAGTAGCCTGTAAATGAAAGAGTTGACTTAACAATTTGTAGTTCATTTCTGAATGTTTGTATCCATTTAATGACCATCAGTTACTGGAGATCACTTGTGGTGTGAACAAAATTTAAATCATGTTACCATTTTCTTGCATTCCAGTGAAGGAGGACTTTGTCATAAAGAATATATAGAGCAATAACATCTGGGTTGATAGTAAATTAGTGCAGTAGAGTTTGTCTGTAGTCTTATTGCATATGCAATAGAATTGAATGCTTTGTCATGTCCATGGTAAAAATCTTGTATCTGCCCACAAAGTCCATAAAATGCTTCCTTTGCTGTAAACCTTTTTCAGATTCTATACGATTTATACCTTTTAATTTTTACTGATTAAAAGATAAACGAAACTCTAAAATAAAGTTGAATATTATTATAATTAGTTTTGTGATCCATAAATAATGATTAAAAGACCTCTACTCCTGTATATTTTATGGCAAATCTAAAAACTGCTATGCATGCTACAGTACTACTTTGCAATGATCTAACTACCTTAACAAAAGAATTAATTTTCTAAGTACAAACCTGCTCTGTGAGCTCCTTGACTACATCTGAATGTCTAGTTTCAGCATCTTTAATTCTCTGCTCCACTTCTCGCCTGCCCTCTTCTCGTAAGGATTCCTGTGCTTCTGGAGCAATATCTGCTACGTTTACTACAGGCATAACTGGAGCTGCTGCAGCTGCAGAGGCTTCTTCTTTTTCTTTTGCTACCTTGCGCTCCTCCTCTATAGTTTTGTTCAACTCTTCAAACTGTGTTTTATATTTTTTAGCAATTTTACGGATCTGGAAAGATAATGAAACAAGTACTTAGTAGTGAAAGCGAATAATGCAAATAAAAATACTTCAAAAAGTAAACAGAAGAGCTGAAACCTACAGCATCGATAGAGTTATAATAATTTAGAGAATGTAACAATCATAATAAGACTCTGTGCTAAATTAGAAAACTGTCATATTTTTCTCTGCCTTATTTTTAGAATAGAAATGCATGTTATATTTCCTGGTTTAAATAAATCATACCCAACATTAAGAATATGAGTCACATGAGTGCTTATAAGGAAAATTTCCAATGTATCTTTAGAAAAATATAGGCATCTACATGTGTCAATTTTGCCACTTTAACCCCTACAGTGAGTGATATGGGCGTGAAGTGATTTCCTGTGCATGATTGTTAAGCAATCCATTTTACCAAAGGATGACATCAGATAACGCCATTAAATAATACACAACTTGGTGTCTGGATTCATGGCCATGTGGTCTAAGGTACGATAGGAGTGGGTAACTCATTATGTCACCCTCCGTGTTGTAATGGTTACCATGCTAACTTCACATACCCAAGGTTACGGGTTCAAACCCGGCGGAGGACAATGGATTTTCCCTTTGGAAGGGAAGTAAAGCCGTTGGCACCGTGTCATAGATTTACGGCATGTAAAACAACCTCAAGCCTGAAAGAGAGGCCTCTGAGCAAAATTAAGCGGTCTTTCAC